>CM056506.1:39433956-39928836 GCA_029783415.1 Anisodus acutangulus | reverse complement strand
GACCTAGAAGAGCTATATCTAACTTAGACTTCTACTAGACCTGGATATCCCTCTAGGTCTTCCTTAGGGGTTTTGTAAGATTCAAACTATCAACTTTTCACTGTATCTTCAAAAGCCAAAAACTTCAAAGGAAAACCTCTCCTCCCTCACCTTCTTGGACGGGAAATTTTTATCTCCATTTTTTTTGGTTTTCCAAGAGCAAGGTTAGGAAAATATCAAGTGTGCAAGAAGGAGTAATGGCAGTGTAATAAAAATTATGAAGAAATAAAGGTGAGTTCTCACTCACAACAAATTCTTAGTAAAATCCTTTGGTTTTGAGTTACAATGCATGTTAAAACATAATATGGATGTTGGAAGAGAACTCATGAAAAAAGGGGTGTAGTATAACTTGTGATGAATTATTGATATAATTATCTTGTAACAAGTCTGAGTCATGGTGATTGCGGATTATTTTTTCTGAGTTATCTTTGTTAGAATGAGACGAAATTTTCCAGGGTTGTATATCCCTCTTTTATGGTCAGATTGAGTCCAAACGGGGCCAAAACCGACATACGGTTTGATAGTTATCATTGTTTAAAGTTTCTGCCTCGGATCGATTGAAATCTGGAAGGGCATAATGTATAACGAAAAAAAAACTGTACAATCTAGTAACGAATCTGAAAGTTGGTGATTAACAAAAGTTCTAGTTTTCTATGTTCTTGACAGTTTGAGACCTTACGGAGATCGATCCGACTTACGGATAAAGAGTTATGACTGTTTTAAGATTGTGTCTTATTTTACAAAAAATCTGGCGATATAGTTTTCATAGGTTGTTACTTTCGTAAATTTGTACTAGTTAAACTAAGTATTTTCAGAAGAAACTGGATATAGTGATAGATCACCGTGTTACCTTCGATTCGGCGCAAGAAACGCCTTATTTGGGGTTACGGTTTGAGAGTTATAACCCTTGCAAGTGAAAAAAAAAAGTTCAAAGAAAGAAATATTTATTGAATCTTCTGAAAATATGACTAAGTATGGAAGTCGTGATCTTATGTTCCAAGCATTGTAATCATGTATGATGTGATTTTTGTTGACATTAAAAGCTTCTTTCCAGTAAAGATTCCCTAGGGTGAGCTGGGGAGGACTAGAAGTATAACTTCCCTTCTCGGTAAAGATTCCCGAAGGTGAGCTGGGGAGGAGATTATGCCTGATGTGATTGTTGTAGACTTCTTTCCAGTAAAGATTCCCTAGGGTGAGTTGGGAGGATCAGAAGTATAGCTTCCCTTCCCGGTAAAGATTCCTACGGGTGAGCCGGGAGGGCCAGGAGTGGTCCAGTAAAGATTCCCGAAGGTGAGATGGGGAGGAGATTTGTGGTTGAATAATTATTATTGGTTTGTACATTGAAGGTGTTGTAAGATGGTTTCATAACGTGCTTATTGTGTTTATAATATGATTGTACTTAGAACATTGTGAGGTTGCTTTGAATTGTAAAGCGAGGTTCTCACTTAGCCCCGGATGGTAAAGCTGACTCTTTTTATCTAACACGTTTCAAGAAAGCATGACAAAGGGAAAGCTCCGCAACAGGGCTAGCGATCGTCCGCATACTCACTGTTCCACCAATCCATCGCTTCGGATTTGGTGAATGTCATCCTTGAATGAGTATGTCTGAGCGACTAAGTTTTGTTATCTCGGGTAATGCCACACAAGAGATTGGTTTCTTTTAGTTTCGAATTTCTCATTGTATATCTGAAACTTCCATTGAGTCTAGATAGAAATTGTGGTTGCACAAGTATGGGCTCGCGCGTTCATTAAAGAAATACAAAGATAGAGCTAACATGATTATATTATTTCCGCACTTAGATACATGCTTAATCTAGAAGGAAAAGATTTTTAATGATTCGCCTGAGAAGGGATAGTTGTCTAGGTGTCATCACGTCCTAAGGGAAGACTTGAGATAAGTTGGGACGCGACATTGGGTTATTTATTTATTCCTCCTGTTTTCTGATATAAATTGAGCTTAACTTATTTATAAAGAACACAACCCAAAAGACTAGCATCGTCTTCCAAGCCATCTCCGGCCAAATTCCGGCTGCCGAATTTGTTTCATAAGAGGTAGTGAATAATGTGCTGAAAGTTGTTTCATACGGGTAGCGTGTAACTATAAATTTTGGTGCTTAGACACTAAAAATTCATAACAGCAAAATGTGCTAGGACTGAAGCCATTCATGTCTTTAATGAAGCTTGTGAAGTGAAATGAGTGTTGGTACTCTATTGTACTTTATAAAGCAGTACGGGAAGTAAATAACTATTACAAGTGTTCGAAAGGATAAACAAATATTCAATATTCAGAAATTGAATCTTGTTGAACAAATAGTCCAATCTTCAAAACAGCCGCAAACTTGTTGTGTCTTGAATCTTGATAACCTGAAATCAAGAAACGACTAAATCTGGATGGTTACAACGTTGTGTGTTGAGTCGAGGAATTTCCCTCTGTCCTTAAGACAAGATTGCCTCGTATATATGCTTTTACGTTAGCTCTTCCTCGCAACCCAACAAATGCCTTGTCCAATCCAAATTGGAAAACTGCCATGATTGGCTAATATAATGCTTTTATTGAAAATAAGACGTGGGATCTAGTGCCCCGTCCTCCTGATGCTAATGTTATTCATTCTATGTAGAGTTTTCAACATAAAAAGAAATTTCATGGTTCTTTTGAGAGGTACAAGGCCCGTCTTGCAGGTGATGACAGGTCTCAACAGGTGGGTGTGGATTGTGATGAAACTTTCAGCCCGGTGGTGAAACCGATAACTATTTGGACCGTTCTCAGCATTGCTTTGTCCAAATCATGGCTTATTTATCAGCTGGATGTCAAAAATATCTTTTTGCATGGGGACCTTCATGACACCATTTATATGCATCAACCTATGGGATTCAGGAATCTGGTTCATCCAGATTATGTGTGTCATTTGAAGAAATCACACTCTATGGACAGAAACAGACTTCTCATGCACGGTACCAACGATTTGCTGATTTTGTATCATCTATCAGTTTTTCACATAGCAAATTTGATCACTTTTCATCTATAGCAAGGGTAATGAAATGGCATAAATTCTGTTATATGTTGATGATATCATCCTAACTACCTCTTCTGATGCACTTTGCCGATCCATTATGTCACTTCTTGCTTCTGAGTTTGCTATGAAGGATTTGGGTCCCATAAGCTATTTTTGGGCATTGCTATTACGAGACATGCATGTGGCTTATGTCTTTGTCAAAGGAAGTATGCCGAAGAGATTCTTGAACGAGCAGGCATGATGTCTTGTAAACCGGCCACCACATCGGTGGACACTAACTCCAAACTTAGTGCCTCTTCGGATTATCCATATGCCGACCTGATTCACTATCACAATTTAGTAGGAGCATTGTAGTATCACTTTCACGAGACCAGATATATCATATGTCGTGCAACAAATATTCTTACATATGCATAGCCTAAATAATGAACATATGAATGCTCTCAAACGTATTTTGCGATATGTCCAAGGTACTCTCCACTTCGGCTTACACCTGTACAAGTCCTTAGTCTTTGGTCTCACCGCTTGCTCTGATGCTGACTGGGGTGGATGTCCCGAAACTCGACGATCCACGTCAGGTTACTGTGTCTTCCTCGGGGATACTTGTTTTCTTGGTCTTCTAAACGACAACCTACTTAGTCTCGAGCCAGTGCCGAAGCCGGGTACAGAGAAGTAGCGAATGTTGTTTCTGAGTCTTGTTAGATACGCAACCTTCTGTTGGAACTTCACTTCCCGATTCGCAAGGCTACATTAGTTTACTTTGACAATGTAAGTGCGATATATCTTTATGGCAATCCCATTCAACATCAGCGCACTAAACACATTGAAATGAATATTCACTTTGTACATGAGAAAGTTGCTTGTGGACAAGTTTGTGTCCTTCATGTTCCTTCTCGGTATCAAATTGCTGACATATTTACTAAAGGACTTCCGCATATACTCTTTGATGATTTTCGAGCCAATCCCAGCGTACGAGAACCTCCCGCTTCAACTGCGGGGGTGTGACAGAATATTATCATATCATTGTCTTTTATATTTAGTTAGTTAATACTCTCATTGTAATTAGTCAGATTAATTACCTAGTTTGTAGCTTTGTCAATAACCATGTATTACTATATATTATACACAATAATGAATAAAAAGACCATATTTCTTTAAAAAGAATAAACCAATCACTACAATAACTTTGATATAGAGAAATATAAACACTGAAACAAGCATCATGAAAATGTCTAGACAACCTTGTTACATCTAATAGTTACGTAGTTTCTTAACATAAATATGTATGTGCATAGTAACTTTTATAATAGACATATATAGTCGATTCTTGTTATTATACGGAACCAAATCAAAATTGTCGGTTTTTTTTTAAAGATTTTAATATCAAACCAGACCAAGTTAGTAGTTCCATCTTGGCTTTTTTCTTAAACACCCCTACTCCCAATGGCGGACCTATATTATGGTTATTTTTGGAGCCACACTATAATTTACATGGAAAAATTAGTAATTCGTACAAATATATTAACTGAGCACGTATGATTTAAAAATTCTGGATGCATATGGACAAGATTCTAACTTCGTATTTGAAAAGATTTTAGTTGAGGACATCAGCAAAAGACCAAGAAAAAACCACATGTATCAAGCCTGGAGTAACTATTTCTTCAGTTTTTTATTCCTTGTACGAACACAATGTTCCTCTTTTGAGCCTTATTTTTTCTTCTCATTTTATCTTTACTTATTATCTACTAATAATTTTGATTTATTTTTTACCCTACTTTTTTATAATAGTGTCCATATACTACTTTTCTTGTTGGTCTGTCCTTCAAATTGATGACGTGTGACATTAAGTAATAGCGGAAAACAATACAATCTATCCAAACGTTGTATTCATAAAAATAATATAATACAATATATTATGAAACGATAAGTAACAACCATCCAAACAAAGTGTAAGGAGAGACAAGAAAGACTCTAACCTTGTCTCTGAAAAGCTCATTGTTGAGGATATCAGCTAAAGACCAAGAAAAAACCACATCTATCAAGCCTGGAACATTTTGTTCTGTTTCATTCATCTGTTAAACCTGGAACTACTTGTTCTGTTTTCTCCCTTGTAAAGCCTGGAATATTTTCTTCTGGCTCCGCCTTTGAAAGAACACGTTCTTTTTTTCTTTGTGGAATAAAGCACTGCTTCAGAGAAGCAAGAAAGGAAGCAAGTTTACCCAACATGGAGAATACTGCTAAAATAAAACAAGATCATCATCAATACCTCAACTAAAAAAGTACATATAGAAGGAAAATGGGGTTTAATTTGCTCTTACCCTCTTCTGGCTAATGAGGAAGATGACAATATACTGTTAGGTTTCAAAGCTTTAAGTAAGACAGCTTATAGAGTTGAAATTTTGTAAAAAGAGAAGTGAAAGGACTTAAGGAGTGAACTTAGTCATGCATGGGAAGATGTCTACATTTTCCAATATCTCCTTCTTCTGCTTGGTATGCCTTAGAAGAGTGTGCTGCCGGTGCCGGAGAAGATGATCACTTAGTTGCCGGAAATGTAAATTAAAAAAAAGGGGCTATCTAGGGAGTATTAAGGTTGTCTTTCACACTTCAATTTACTACTAAGCTGAACGTTAGTCAAGATATTTAGGACCAGTTTGGTTATGAAAATTAAATATTTTTCACTTTATTTAAAAGAATTGAAGATTGAGTTGTATTTGGTTATAGTTTTGACAAAAAATATTTAGTTGTTTGAAAGTATAAAAAGTGAAAATAGTGTTTTAAGTATTTTTCAAATGAAGTTCTATTTGAACTTTTCATGATCAAACACTGATTTTCAAATAAAGTGAAAAATATTTTGAAAAAAAAGTAAAGACATTTTGTGGCCAACCGGGTCCTTGGTTCCGCTTAATATATGTGTTCAGCTTTACCTTTTTTAATCTATTCTAAAAAGTATTTTTTATTTAAAAATAATTTAATAAATTATTTCATTTTTAATGAGATAGTTTATATTCACATAAATAGTTAAGATTTGTGTTATATTATAAAATTTTAAAAGTTTTTCTTGCTATTTTAAATTTTATATTGAGTCAAATAATGCCACTTAAATTGTAACAAATGAGAAATATTTAAGGGTCGATTGGTTTGAGGGAAAACTGATTTAATCTTTGGATTAAATTCAGGATCAGTTTATCCCACATTTGACAAGATTTTTATTTCGTGATTAGCAATTTCGAAACTGTTTATATATTGTGGTATTATATTCATCTCACACTTCATGTAGATATTAATTTTGAAGAGTAGAGATCTAGTAGCTCAGTTGGTTAGCTGCCTAAAAAATATAATTTTGAAAATAGTAATCCCGGGTTTTTATTAAACATCATAATGAGACATTTACCTTTCTCTGAAACACTTCTCCTGATTTTTTTTCCGAGGTGAAAATTAAGAATAAAAGTTTATCTCACTTAATTTAGTTTAACCAAACATATATTTCATATTATACACGATATGTGTTTGTATTCCAATTAACCAATATTTATCAATAAATATATATTCACTAAATTATTTCGTTATTATCAATCTCTAGATAATTTGTTGACCGACCAAACGACCTTAAATATATTACGTACTTTATACTAAGGCTGGCCAGTGGACCGGGACGGCCCGATCCCGTCCCGGTCCCTCCCCGACCCCGCGTAAAAAAAAATGGTAGCGGGACTCGAACTAGGGACGGGACAATGTCTCGTCCCGCCAGACCCGAGCCCGCCCCAGGCCCGCCCGCCCCGACCCCGACCCCGCCCGAGAGCCCCCCTTTTGCAAATATAACCGTTGCACCAACGACCATTTTAGATTTTGGCCGTTGGGCAACGCCCATTTTAGGCCTCCCCCAACCCCCCCTACCCCTTAATATTTATTTTTAACCCATAAGTTATTATATTTACACTTTAACTCAATTTTTCAACTATAAATAACCCATTTTCTCTTCATCTTTCTCACAAATCTTCCTACAATCTCTCTAATCTCTCAATATATCTCTCTACAAGTCTACATTGTTTACTAAATATTCAATTTTATTTATTCATTTGGGAATTGGGAGTGAAGTTGGCAACTAGCTTGAGGATCTTCCATCGAGCAAAGTTTCAATTTTCAACCTCTCGATTACACGTCGACGTTACGTCAGCATTTGGTACATTCGTTCCTTCATTAAATTATTATTGTCTGTTTATTTTATTTAGCGCACTTAATTTTATTATCTTTAATTATTTATTATCATAATTAAAATGGAAGGATTAAGAGGTATGTTTAAGGGTAAGGGTAAGGGTGCTTCTTCTAGTAGGGGCAAGGGTACTTCTTCTAGTCATCTTATTCCTACACAGAATGATTTTGTTGATACTCAATATTTTCCTACAATACCATTAGATTTAGACGAGGAGCTATTTTCTGGAACTCAAGAAGACTTTAATTTAGACGATGATCCAGATGATACACCCACTAATGTTGATGACAACACACCCACTAGTGCACCTTCAACTGAAATACTTTTTATTCCCCCTAGTATGAGACGAGGTCCAGCAAAACGACCATTAAAATCAGATGCATGTATATTTTTTGATAGGGACGTAGAGAATCAAGTAGCTATATGTAAAATTTGTAAAAATATTTTAAAATTTAAAATTAGAAAAGGTCACGGTGGGACGGGGGGTTTAATTAGACACGTAGTAAGTGCTCATCCAGCTAGGTATGCCCAATACCAGGCTTCAAAACCGGGTGCACAAACGCCCCGCTCCATCGGGACAAGGTTTACATAATGATACTGTCCCGGACCTAGTACATGGTCAAATTAACCCTATGACGGGGGGAATTGTAGGCCCTAAATACAATAAACATAGAGATAGGGAAGCAATATCAAAATTAGTTGCTGTGGAGGGTTTGCCTTTTTCATTTCCTTCATCTCCCGATTTTATTCATTACATTAGAGATATATATAATCCTGCTTTTAACGATTTTCCTAGATCAACTGTTAAGAGAGATGTATTTAAATTCGCGCATGAATATCAACAATATTTACGTTATTCATTATATCATTTTAATGGCAAAGTATCTATCACATCTTATATAGGTCGTAGTACTAACAGCCATGATTATTTAACTGTAACTTGTCATTGGATATATTATAAATGGTCTATGCAAAAATGTATCTTAGCATATAGATATATAGATGATAGGCACACTGGTACTTTTATTGCAGATAATATTTATCAAGTGTGTCATTATTACGGAATAACCGATAAAATTATGACTATTACATTAGATAACTCTTTTTCTAACAATTACGCAATTACAATTTTAAAAAATAGTTTAACCCAGGAATGGAGCTAGAATGGCGCGGATGTGAGAAGGGGGAAGATAAATAAAGTATGATTGAGGGTATGACAATTGGGAGTATAGTTCGCATCCTCCCACTATGGAATGGAAGGAAAATGGAGGTTAGTGGATGTAAAGAAGGGTGAGTTTATGTAGCTGCTAGGATAAAAAGTCTAGGGAGGGAAAGAATGTGGTTTTAAGAGGTGTATGGATGTGGATGGGGGGCGAAGTAGAGTGTTTGGGAGGAGATGACAAACTTTATGTTCGAGTAGAAGGCTTCATGGATGCTAGGGGAACTTTACCCCAATAAGTTTGCCTGAGGAAAGAGTTAGAGTATAGAATGGTGTCTAGGGTGATGGAGGAATTCTTGGAGTTCATCAATGATCACTGTATATAGATTTACCCTTGACAGGAGCAAAGAGTAAATTCCACATGGTCCCTAAATGCATCCTCCACAGTCAACGTGCCTAAAAAGGAGGGGGTAACGTGCATCAAGGACTGCAGGCCTTTCCATAATGCATTTGTATAAGGCAGACAATTTTGGATGTGTCTTTGTGGCAAATGAGGTGGTGAGTTCTAGAAGGAAAAAGGGAGAGCCTGGAATTTATGCAAGTTGGACCTTGAGAAGGCATATGATCGTGTGAATTGGAATTTTTTGGATTACATCATTGTGGTGGTGCGTGGGTGGGTGGGGGTTTAGGGACAAGTGAGTCGGTGGATTAAATTTTGTATCTGTATAGTTAGATTCTCAGTCATGGTAAATAGAAGACCTTGTGGTTTCTTCGCCAGATTGAAGGGTCTGAGACAGGAGGATCCTCTAATGTCCAATGCTAGTCATTTGCAAAATGGACAGCTGTAGCAGGAGGGCTTTTGAGGGGCTTTTCTGCTTCCTGTTGCAAGCTGTGAAGAATGAAGGGGAAAGTTGTCCGCTTGGGCAGCTCAATTGGTTTCAAGGGGGATATTTGGAATAAGAGATCAAGGATCGAATCCCGTCAGCGGCAGCGTGGGGGTTTCTTCTTGAAATAAAGGAGGCCCCTTGTGCTGGCGTGATGCTGTCTAACCTTTGAAATCAATTAGTCGTGATTTACCTCAGCCAGGGGGCACTTGTCGGATCGGGGTGTGGGGGCTCCTGGGGTGGGAGATTCCACCTTTTGGAATAAGAATGAAGGGGAAAGTTAGTTAAGTTAGTTAGGGTTACTATTCCTATTTTCATAAATACAGATAGGTCCCTTTTTATGTTGGTTACTGCACTTTATAGTATTTACTTGGTCCTAAATGTGTCTAATTCCTATTGGTCGATAGAGGGAATTAGTTATAGCTTTGTCTTTTAGTGATCAGTATATGTACTGTGCTACTCCTTTGTGAGGTATCAATCAAAATATCTATCTTAGCTGTAGAATAGAGTAATTAGCTACCTTCTTCTCTTCTATTTTCCGATAATACTGCCATTGCTAACAGTGGTATGAGAGCAAGCTTCTGGCTCTGTGGGAATCGATGTCTACTGAAATGAATGGAATGTTAACTCTGCTTCAGCGTATGTCTGTGGAGATGAATAATTTTACCCATAGACAGGATCAATTGGAAGCTAACCAAGAACAAGCTTACAGGAAGCAGGATCAGTCTTTGCGTGAGCTTAGAGAGGCCATTGGCAATGGAAAAAGGCCTGAAAGAGATAAAGATGCAATGACAGTTTGAGGTGAGATCTATTCTCCTCAAGATTTACCCTTTGAATTTGGAAGCTTATCATCCCCTTTTACAACACCACCTGCTAACCCAGCAAATACCCAGATCCCACACAATCCCATCTCTTCTCAGATTCAAACTAGCCAAATTCCTGCCTTCAATGGCCATGAACAAAGGAGACCCATCACTCAAGCTTCTCCTCCAGTTCATGTTGTCCAAACCTCTCTAGGAAACTCTCAAAATTTCCAAAACCATTCCACTTTTCATAGTCCTAACCTTCACCAGAACTATCCATCTCAGAATTTCCCTTTTGGTTTACCTAACAATCAGATTCCTTACCCTCAAGGCTATAATACCCTTCTGCTCATTATGCCCAACACCCCCATATTCCACCTCCTCTTTACCACCAAGCACCATATGACCCTCCTTCATTCAACCAGAGCCCTCATTATCCTACAAGCTTACATAACCAAAACCTACATGCTCATCAAAGTAACAGTATGTCTGTACCTCTTCCTTCCTTTACCAAACACACTAAGATTTAGTTTCCTAAATTCAATGGGGATGATTTGAGGACATGGTTATATAAGGTTGAGCAATTCTTTTCTGTGGACGATATTTCTATCACCCAAAGGTTGAAACTAGTGGCCATACATTTTGAGGGGGATGCTTTACAGTGGCATCAAGGTTGCTTGAGAAGCAGGTCTCATTTACCCTTGCCAACATGGGATGAATATGTATATGCATTGGCTGATAGATTTGGGGCAGAATATACTGATCCTATGACTGAAATCATGAGGGTGAAACACACTGGTAGTGTGAAGGATTATCAGTCTGCTTTTGATAGTGTAATGACAAGGATCAACTTACCCCTAGAATATGCTATCAGCATTTTTCTTAACCACCTTAAGGCTGAAATCAGTGATGTAGTATGGATAGGCCAGCCGTACACTCTTCCTCAGGCTTATTACTTGGCTAGACTACAGGTATCCAACTTTGCTGCCCAAAGTAAGGCTATCAAAGGGTCTAGTACTGGTCACTTCTCTACAGCTCCTAGGGGAAGTGGATCTCAGTGGCAAAACAGAAGTAGTGGGGGTAATAGAAAGAAACCTGTTGTTGCTGCATTTAATACCATTAGGAGGAGAAGGTTGACTCCTGCTGAAACGGATGAGAAAAGAGCACAAGGACTGTGCTTATTATGTGGTGAGAAATTCTTCCCTGGGCATAATTGTAAGTCTAAAAGATACTTGTTCTCAATTGAAATGGAAGAGGGTGAGGAAACAATCACAGAGGAAGAAATGCAAGAGGAGGTAATCAATGAAGGTGATGATCCAGTTCAAGAAGTTGTGGAAAATTGTGCAATGTCACTTCAAGCCATCAATGGGACTAATGGCTATAGAACCTTGAGAGTAGGGGGATTTACGAAAAGAAGCCTCTCAACATCTTTATTGATTGTGGTTCAACACACAACTTTATAGATGAAGAAGCAGCAAAGAGGTTGGGATGTAAATTGACCAAGATTAATACTCAGGCAGTACAAGTAGCTGGTGGTAAGGGAGACATTCCAACTCAATATGTCTGCAAGAATTTGAGCCCGTTGATGCAAGGAGCAGTTTTCACTGAAGATTTCTATGTATTCCCAATTGGCAACTGTGATTTGGTCTTAGGGATCAAATGGTTATGCATGCTGGGAGCTGTGATGTTCAATTTCAGTAAGTTGACTATGGAGTTCTGTTATCAAGGGAAGCAGGTGAAGCTGCAGGGGATCAAACCAAGCTTTAAGGAGATTAAGGCTTATTTCATTTGACACACAGTTTGAAGTAGCCCAAATGTTCATGATTAAGGTGAGACCTAAGGGAGATCCTGCACACAAAATGACCTCTGCAGAAGAGGAACCAGCTGAAGTAATGGAGTTGCTTGATGAGTATCAAGGATTGTTTGGTGAACCTAAGCAACTACCTCCTTCAAGAGGGGTCTTTGATCACCATATCCCTGTCATTGAAGGGAGTCGACCAGTAAATTCTTGACCCTATAGATATTCACCAGTACGGAAAGATGTGATTGAGCAAATGGTGAAGGAGATGTTGGATCAAGGGATCATCCAATATAATTCTAGTCCACATGCTTCCCCTGTGGTATTAGTAGGGAAGAAGGATGGGTCTTGGAGACTATGTGTAGACTACAGATCCCTCAACAAGTTGACTGTCAAAGACAAATTTCCAATTCCCATCATTGAAGAGCTTTTGGATGAATTGGGAGGTTCTCAAATCTATTCCAACATAGATTTGAGGGCTGGTTATCATCAGATTAGGATGACAACAGCTGATATACCTAAGACAGCATTTAAGAGTCATTCTGGCCATTATGAATATTTGGTTATTCCCTTTGGGATAACTAATGCCCCTTCAAGTTTTCAAGGTTTGATGAATCACATATTTCAAGAACATTTAAGAAAATTCATTTTAGTTTTCTTTGATGACATCTTGATTTATAGCAAAACTGTAAAGGAGCACCTATATCACCTCAGGTTGACTTCTGAATTGTTGGTGGAAAATAAGTTCTAGCCAAGAGAAGTAAATGTGTATTTGCTGCAACTAAAGTGGAGTACTTGGGGCATTACATATCAGCTGATGGGGTAGCAACAGACCCTAAGAAAATTGAAGCTGATGGGGCATTACATCTCAGTTCCATAGGTTGAGAGCTATTACGTAGCTTTTTTTTTTGCCTTCTTGGGAGCTGATACTTTCTCTGTCTGTAATGTTGCATCTTCTTGGTGCTTTTTGTTAGTTATATCCTTCTTATTTCATCAAAAAAAAAAAGAAAATTGAAGCTGTGCAGAAATGGCCTGAACCATCAAACAGTTAAGAGGATTTCTGGGCTTAGCTGGGTATTATAGAAGATTCATAAAAGGGTATGGAGTCATTAGCAAGCCTCTTACTGAATTATTGAAGGAGGACAGTTTTGGGTGGAATGATAAGGCTCAGGAGGCATTTGAGAGATTGAAGAAGGCTCTCACTTCAGCACAGTATTGATGTTGCCAGATTTTTCACTACCCTTCTTGGTGGAAACAGATGCATGCAACTTAGGAATTGCGGCTGTGCTAATGCAGCAGAGTCACCCAATAGCCTTTCTCAGCAAGGGTTTGACAGATAAGCACCAGACACTCAGTATATGACAAAGAGTTGTTAGCTCTAGTCATGGCTGTAAATAAATGGTCACAATACTAGATAGGTAGACCATTTGTGGTTAAGACTGATCAGAAGGCCCTTAAATTTTTGTTAGAACAGAAACTGCATACAGGAGCTCAACTGAAATGGATAGCAAAGTTAATGCAATATTACTTTTGCATTGAGTACAAGAAAGGGAAAGAGAACAAGGCAGCTGATGCCTTGTCCAGAATGCAGAGTTAGCTGCTATAACTCTATCAGCTGTCAGGACAGAGTTACTTGACATGATCAAAGGAAGCTGGGAACAAGATGATGAAGTACAAATGTTCATTCAGAAGCTCAGAGATGGGGATGGTGAAGTTAAGGGGTATACTTTTCTTCATGGACAACTAAGGAAAAATAGCAAGTTAGTCATTGGTTCTGATGAGCAACTCAGGAAGAACATCATTCAATTGTGGCATGATTCTGCTATTGGGGATCATTGTGGCGTTGACAACACAATAAAAAAAGTAGGTGCTCTATTTTATTGGAAGGGGATGAGAGATGATATTCAACAATATGTTAAGAATTGTGATACCTACCAGAGACATAAATATGACAATGCACCTTACCCTGGATTACTTCAACCCCTCAAGGTTCCAACAAATGCATGGGTAAGCATAAGCATGGATTTTATTGAAGGGTTACCTAAGTCAAAGGGTAAGTCTGTGATATGGGTGGTGGTAGACAGGCTCACCAAATATGCTCATTTTGTGGGCTTGTCTCATCCTTATTCTGCCAATGATATTGCTAAGCAGTTTATGAATAACATTTTACAAGCTTCATGGAATGCCTGAGGATATAGTAAGTGACAGGGATCTTTTGTTCCGACTCTCAAACTGACTGGCTCCTATACTTAGCTGCTGCAGAATGGTGGTATAAGACCTCCTTCCATTCATCTATTCAAACTACTCCCTATGAGGCATTATATGGTCAACCCCCACCCCTACATTTACCATACATGGCTGGTGAATCTGCTTTAGAAGAAGTGGACAGGAGTTTACTTACTAGAGAGTTCAAGTTGCAGCTTCTCAAACACCATCTCACAAGGGCACAACAAAGGATGACAGACCAGGCTACCAAGCACAGATCAGATAGACAATTTCAGGAAGGTGATTGGGTATATGTGAAGATCCAACCTTACAGACAAGTAACCATGTCTGGGCACCATTTCACCAAGCTTTCTGCTAAGTATTATGGCCCATATCAAGTGCCGGAAAAGATTGGAAATGTAGCCTATAAACTCTCTCTCCCTGCTCATATTGTTGCATCCCACCTTCCATGTGTCCCAACTCAAAATTTGCCATAACTTACCCTCTATTATATCACACCCCCAGTGCTTGATCTAGCAAGTCCCTATTGTCCTCAACCTCTCAAAATTCTGGATAGAAGAATGGTGCAAAAAGGAAGTAAGGCTGTCCCTCAAGTTCTGGTACAATGGAGTCAGCTAACTGAAGAACAGGCAACATGGGAAGATTACAGATCCCTACTCATAAGATTTCCTTCATTTGTTCCTTGAGGACAAGGAAATTCTTAAGGGGGAAGGACTGTTGTAAGCTGTGAAGAATGAAGGGGAAAGTTAGTTAGGGTTACTATTCCTATTTTCATAAATACAGAGGTCCCTTTTTATGTTAGTTACTGCACTTTATAGTATTTCCTTATTAGTCCTATATGTGTCTAATTCCTATTGGTCGATAGAGGGAATTAGTTATAGCTTTGTCTTTTATTGATCAGTATATGTACCGTGCTACTCCTTTGTGAGGTATCAATCAAAATATCTATCTTAGCTGAATAGAGTAATTAGCTTACGTTCTTCTCTTCTATTTTCCGATAATACTGCCATTGCTAACACTTTCTGCTTCCATCTGGGAACAAATGTGTCTCAGCTGACATATTTGAGACTTCATTGATTTCTGGCAGCCTTTACCCTTTATGTACAGATGCATATTATGCATATCTGTTGCATACTTGCATTTGAAGGCCCTAATAGGAGAGGATCTCTTGATGCTGTATGTATACATCGTCTAGTCTAAACTTTTGGGGCTCAAGGGTTTAGGGTTTTAATTTAAGCACGTTTGCCATTATCTTAAGTTATCTTCTTTTTCTTTTTTAAACTGGTAACATAGTTATCTTCTTTTTTCTCTTTCAGTTAGTGGCAAACATAAGTGAACTGCCTTGTTTGTAGGATGATAATGATGAGCTTAGGCAGTCTCCAGGCACTCCTGTTTTTACTGCGCCTGAGTGCTGCTTAGGTTAGAATCTCGGATCCTCCAATATTGACGTTTAAATAATCTTTTTACTTACTGAAGTGGTTTATTATTATGATTACTACTATTATTTTTTGGTTGAGAAAGGTAACAATATACTGAAGTGGTTTCTTCTTATTAAATAGGACTAACATATCATGGAAAAGCTGCTGATACATGGGCAGTGGGTGTCACCCTCTACTGCATGGTGTTAGGAAAATACCCATTTCTAGGAGACACACTTCAGGATACATATGACAAGGTAAGGATCAACTCTTATTCCTGATGTATAATAATATCTAAGCCCTTAGTTTTCCAGCTTCGTTAACAGCCTTCATTCTGTATTTCCAGATAGTAAATAATCCCCTCTCCCTGATGGTATGGATCCCCTACTGGAGAATTTGCTTGAGGGGCTTCTCTGTAAAGGTTCGTCTTTTATCCTACTGACATTTGCCTACCGCTACCTTAAATTTGTTATTTCTCTTGCTCCTTCTGGTTATCCTAACAAGTAAACATGTCATGCAGATCCAGCACAAAGGATGACTCTCCAGAGTGTTTCTGAGCATGAATGGGTTGTTGGTGATGAAGGTCTCATCCCTCGGCATTTATGTTGGTGCCAGTGCCAAAAATTATGAAAGGAAGTATCGGATGGGAATGTGGAGGATACTCACTTGATACTCTTTAACATAAAGATGTACTGTGACTTTAATTTTCCGTTTCTACTTTTTAAGTTATGAGTTACGGAATGGTAGATAGAGTACAGTTATACAGGCAAAAGAATATAGGATAGTAGAGCATGAGTGGTTGAGTAAATTCAGTGAGTTTCCTAGCTGTAAGTGGGAGTACAGGAAGACAGATGACTTGTGCCTTGAATACAAACAACATACCCAGTATAATGTACGCAAATCTTAACCTACCTCAGGGAGGTAGAGAGGTTTCCGATTGATCTCCGGCTTCAAGAAAAGCATTTCAAAGTAGTTTAAAAAGGAAATATGGAAATGAAGAAGACATGAGAAACAAAAGGAAAGCATTATATAGCATTTAGAAGGGCTAAATTCTGAGTATATATCAGAGAGAGCTCCCCTTGGAAAAGTAATCAAATGACTGAAAGTGGATCTTGAATTGTCCATCTCATATCACAGTATGTGTAACAAAGAAGTTTAGACTTCGTCATTTTCAAAGCACTTCAAATCAGTAGCACCTTTTAGATATCTTAATGTCCATTACTAAATTTCAATGTTCCTTTTCTGGATTAGAAAGAAAGCTACTAACAGTACCATGCAATATCTGGCGATTCTGGCCTAGTGCAAACTATGGCATACATCAACTGCATAAGAATAAGAAATAAGTGACATTTTCCTCTCTTCATCAGTTGGACTTAACTTTTTCTTTAGCCTCTATTTCCCATTAACTGTAAAGTGTTAGGTAGCCTCGTTTGAATTTTGAAAAACTGTTGCTGGCTTTGTTTTCTTTCTTTTCCTTTTTCTTGCTTAAAGGTTAAAGAAAAAATGTGTCGTTAATTGTGCAGTAAAAAAATTTCCGACATGCAGATTACGTCATAGTAATTGGAGTATCTAGACAACATGTTCAGTGTAATCCCACAAAGTGTGGTTTGGAGGGTAGAATGTACGCAGACTTTACCTCTACCTTTGTGGGATAAAGAAGTTGTTTCCGATTGACCCTCGACTCAAAAGGAATTGGAGTATCTAGACATAAATTAAAAGGTGACAAAAGATGTAGACCAGTATCCATGAAATAGAACAATAAAAAGCTTTTAATGGTCATTTGGTTTGAGCTACAGGCCAAGTTAAATTGGTGTCATACTATATTTGGTTTCTGGTATTAAGATTCGTATAAGTTATGCGGATTTTATTTACGGAAGCCAAATGTTGTATAATTAATAAGTTACATGAAAATTTACGTATTTTTTTAATATGAAATAGCAGGTGGAATAAATAATACTACATTAGTAATACGTGAATAAAAGTATTTAAAGGCGAAAATATTCTTATAATAGGTAATTCCTAAAAAATATTTTTCTTTATTTATTCACCTTATAACAATCTTTATATTATTCCTTCACATAACAATCATCGTATTAGTAACCCCTGTTCAAATAAATCATATATTACAATTCCCATATAACTAATGGGTAGCTTTTGGCTTGTTACATATTCGGGCAATCAGAGTATTATTTCTCAATCATTAAAAGTTAAAAGGGATTAAATGCAATTTACTTTTTATTTTTATAGGTAATGTTGGAAAACCAGATGAGGTGCTTCTTCTAGCATGACAAACTTGTACCCAACAAAAATAATATTTTGCCTTCAATTATACTGTTATATATGTTTAGTATCGAATTCAAAATTTAGACATTATTAATTCTTGAGTTTAAGTGTCGACTCTAAAATATATATCTAATTTTATATATACTTATTTTCTCACATTTATATAGAGTTCAAGTGGGACGCCGCGGATTCTGTTGAACCAGCGGAATGTATATGAATCTTATCTGCCATTGTATAAGCCTATGATATTTTTTTCTTTAGTTTTTATTGTCAGCATTTACAACTTGATCGTTGAGTACACAACAGAAAATATACTGCAGCATATGACTTCTTTTTTGCATCAAAGGACTCGGTGGACCACTCACATAAAAGATGATGGCCTTTAGATTTAAGAACTCTCTTCGTCTTAATTTATGTGACGTATTTTTTTAATTTTTTTTATTTATTGCATAGAAGGTAGGGGAAGAAGAAATGAACAAGAGATTATAACGTGGGGATTCGAACCCTTACAAATAAGGTAAAAATTCATTTAACCAACCAACTGAGCTACTAGATACGTGTTAGTTTCAAAATAAATAGTACCTTCTATATATAGTACAATGATTTAATTTTTATTTTTTTAATTTTATTTTTAATAAGTAACTTATAGTCATATAAATATCTATGACTTATTTTAGATTTTTTTTTAATTTCATATTCAATCAAATACCATCACATAAATTGGCTCGGAAGTACTTCCTCTGTTTTTAAATTATCAGTTGTATTTTTCTTTTACCCACCATTGAAAAAACATTAATTATACTTGTCAAAGTGTGTGCTGTGCACCAAGTAAACTGAAGTGAAGCATACATTGTCCATAGAAATTTTACTTTCTCTTTTCACTTTTAATTGTCAACTATTTTAAAAATAGATTTTTCATTTTACTTGTCAAATTTAGCATATCAAGAGAAAAAAAATTTACTTTTCCTGTTTTATCCATAACATTAATTACTCATTAATTTCAAATCAACTTTCAAGTCCTACTAAGATTATACACCATTTAATATGGGTATTATGGTAAAATATGCACTTCATTTATTAATTCTTAATGGACATGCAAAGTAAAAATGTGTAAGAATGTATTAATCTCCCTTGTGGAGACTTTCTCATTAATACAAATATATTTAGTGTACAATGTGTAGAACCATAGTACAATAAGAATCCTCTACTTACCATAATTCTATATCACTAAATATTTACACAATATATGTGATATATTCTAATTATGGTGGTGGGATTGAGTTGGGGACATGTACACATTAATACACCCCCTCAGTCGGAGCGGGAGGAGGCCGGACGCTGAGACTTGATCTGAAGTCAAGGAATAGCTGTCTAGGAAGACCTTTCGTGACGATATCCGCGTACTGATATGAGGAAGGCACATGCAACACCTTAACATGACCGAGTGCTACCTTCTCACGAACAAAGTGTATATCCATCTCAATGTGTTTGGTTCGCTGATGCTGAACCGGATTATGAGATAAATAGATGGCGGATGTGTTATCACAATAAACCACATATGCCTTACGCAAGGGACACTGAAGCTCCAAAAGAAGGTTTCAGAGCCAACATATCTTAGTAACAACATTTGCAACTCATCTATACTTTGCTTCTGCACTCGAACAAGATAATGTGGCTTGCCTCTTGGCAGACCAGAAAATGAGATTATCCCCTAGAAACATACAATAGCCGGAGGTAGAGAGTTACGTGTCCGGACAACCTGGTCGATTTTGAGGGGTATAGGTGTAATCCATAATCAAGTGTGCCCTTGACATATCGAATGATACGTTTAAGGGCAGTAAAATGAGGCTCTTTTGGGGCATGCATGAATAAACATACTTGTTGAACAGCAGAAGCGATGTCAGGCCTGGTGAAAGTAAGATACTGAAGTGCACCTACAAGACTTCTGTATGGAGTGGGATCGGACACTAGGTTACCATCAACAACACTAAGCTTTGATTTAGAGTCAACCGATGTAGACATGATCTTGCAGTTTGCCATTTTACCCATGTATACTATCTCCTCTGCATACTTGCGCTGACATAAAAATATAGTATCTGCAGAGCAAGTCACTAATATCCCCAAAAATTAGCTCAACTTCCCCAAGTCAGTCATAGCCAATTCGATTTTAAGCAGCGTAATAATTTTAGTTTTCAACCATCAGAGGAGGCAATAAGCACAATATCATCCACATATAATAATAAATGAGCAATGCTACTACCTCGATGAAAGGTAAAGAGAGAATTATCACACTTGCTGCAGACGAACCCAATTCACATAATGTATTGTGCAAAGCGATCATACCACACTCGAGGGGCCTGTTTCAAACCATATAGTGACTTACGAAGATGACATATATACTGAGGGGTTGCTGGATGGACAAAACCAGGTGGCTGGTGCATATAAACAGTTTCTTTCAGATCACCATGTAGAAACGCATTCTTCACATCAACCTGATGAATATGCCAACGCTTACCCATAGCAATACGCAGAACTGTGTGAATGGTAGCCGGTTTCACAACCGAATTGAACGTCTCACCATAATCAATACCCTCATGCTGATTAGTGCCATTAACCATAAGTCGAGCCTTATACCTTTTTAAGTCACCACTGTCTCTGTATTTGTGACGAAAAAGCCACATGAATCGGATCACATTCACCCCCTCCAGTCTAGGAACCAAATCGCAAGTGTGTTGTTTTGTTAAACCAATAAACTCCTCACACATGGACGCATTCCAATTTGGGTCTAGTTTGGCTAATTTTGGGTTTTTAGGAATTGGGGATATGGTTTGTGTGGATAGGTTAAATTGGACTTTAGGTTTGAAAATCCCGTGTTGGGCACGGGTTTCCATTCGGTGTAAGGGGGCAGGTTGGGTGTTTCTATTGGCTATCGAGTCTGGGTACGGGTTGGATGTGTCAATGTGGTGACTGGATATGGCTGCGGGTTTGGTAGTTTCTAGGTTCGACGGGGGGTTGTGTGAAGGTACCGATTTGGGCAGATCGAGATGGGGTGAGATGAAGGAAGTGGGGTATGATATCGGTAGGGGGTTGGGGCTGTTGGGTTTGGTTGGTGTTTCGATAGTGGTGGTACGGTGTGGGTTTCCAGTGGCTTAGAGGGTTGCGGGTTTGCCTAGAGATGGTGGTGGTGACACAGTGAGAGGGACGGAGACCAGTGGTAAAACTGAGATGGTGGGCCTATTGCCGGTGGTGGAAATTAGCGGCAGTTGCGTCGGAGAACAGGACGATGACGATGATGCAGAGATATGGTCGGTAGTGGTGGCTGTAGGTGGAAGAACCGCAGATGGGCGGACGACGGTGTCGACAGTGGGCTGCAGTGGTGGATTTTGGGTAGTGGACTGACACAATTCGCGGAGGAGGACGGGAGAGATGTTAGACTTATCAAGAAAAGTATAGTCCATTTTTTAGAATTTTTTAATGTCCGAGAAAGGGAATGTGGTTTTGTCAAATGTGTCGTGACGAGAGACGTGAATATGACGGGTAGATAGTCATAGCACATATAGCCCCTATGATTGGACGAAAACCCTACGAAGATACATTGAGTGGTTCGGGGTGCCAATTTATGAGGAGCGGTGGATGCCAGGTTGGGATAACATAGGCAACCGAAAATTCGAAGATGATCATAGGAGGGAATTCGTCGGTATAATATTTCAGTTGAGGTCATGTTGTGAAAAGTGCTAGTAGGAAAAATATTAAGGACATATTCTACCATTTTGACTGCATAGACCCAGAACGAGAGAGGTAGAGAGGCATGAAACAGGAGTGTATGAACCATGTTATTTATTGTGCGGATGATTCGTTCTGCTTTGCCATTTTGAGATGAGGTATGGGGACAGAAGAATCGAAAAACCATGCCATTGTTTCTACAAAATCGGTGAAACAATGAATTATTGAATTCACGACCATTATCACACTGAAAAGATCTTATGACTTTCTCAAACTGTGTTTTAATAAAAGTACGAAACTCGAGAAATTTGGCAAACACCTCAAATTTAAATTTGAGTGGGTAGACCCAAATATAATGAGAAAAATAATCTAATAAGACAATGTAATATTTATGACAGAGTGAACTAGATATAAGAGATGTCCACAAATCAGCATGAATAATATCAAAAGGGAAAAACGTAACACTTCAAGATGATTTAAAAGGTAGACGAAGATGTTTGCCTAACGAACAAGAAACACAGTGTTGGACAAGTTTCCCATTATTACATTTAATAAAATTATTACCTCGAAGAAAATAAAAAACCCGAGCTCCTGGGTGGCCAAGCCTATTATGCCAAGTTGATGGAGAGATAACAGTGAGAGATATGGGAGAGCATGATCTGGCAGAGGAGGTGGATGAGAATGGATAGAGATCCCCCGTGCTATTGCATCTCGTAAGAGGTGTCCCCATACGAAGATCCTTCATAGTAAAACCAAAAGGGGCAAAGTCAACAGAGATAGAATTATTAAGAGTAAATTTGCGGACAAAAATTAGGTTCTTAATGATGTTTGGGGCATATAGGACATTATTAAGGGAAAAGAGTGGATGATGCGGTGGTGTGTAGGCGGTACCATAACCCTGGATTGAAATGCTATGGCCATTTCCATCAATAATGTATCAATCGGGGCCAGAGTCCATGTACCATTTTTCATCGGGCTGCTGCAAGTTCAAACTGCTAAAAGCCTGGCCCAAGTCAGTCGGGGCCAGACCAGAGGAATGCTGCGGGAGTTGGGCCTGCATAAAGTGGGCTTGGTGCGGCTGAAACTGGGCCCAAAATACCCTGTTGCTGGAAAGGGAAGTGGGACGAGATTGGTCCAGGGAAACTGGTCCAGTTCCCGTTCTGCATCTGACCAACTGGGCCGGTCCATGATGCATATGGATTGGGCTGCTCCGGCTGTTGATGCTGTTACTGGCCGCGACCCCCTTTCCCACGACCTTTGCCACCTAGTCCACCGATGCGGCCCCTATCGCCGCGGTTATTCCGCGTCTTATTATGTTCTGGTAGTGGGGGTTGGCCGACGGTGATGTTATTTTGGGGAGACCTTTCAACTGCTAATGCCTTTTTATTGTGCTCGTCATGTTTTACACGTCGGGTTTCCTCCAATAATAATTGCGAACGGGCTTTGTTGAAACTGGGTAATGGATCAGCCTGCTGTATCATTGTGGCTAGAGTGTCGTACTCACCTTTTGGTAGGCCTGCAACTAATTGTAGGACCATCTTTGTTACAGAAACAGGTGCACCGAATTTGGACAATTGATCCGCTACGAGTTTCAACTGCTTGAAATAATCAGACATGTTAGAGAAATTTTTATGGTGTGTATTATTAAACTTCCAAATACACAGCACAAGTGTGCTTATTATCTTTAAAAAGTTCCTCTAACCGAATCCATAACTCCCGGGCTGTGGCGCCGGTTTTCAGAATAGTGTTGAGCAAGTCCTGAGAGATAGTACCATAAATCCACTGTTTGACAACGGCGTCTAGACGACGCCATGTTGAATCATCAACCTCAATGGGGCGAGTGAGGGAGTCGTCGAGATGGTCAAGCACGTTATAGGCACATGCATGAATACATAATAGTTCAACCCATGGAGAATACTGACCGTTCTCTTGATCAAGAATTATAGGGATAAAGTTCTCGATGTTAGTGACGGTAAGTGCTGGATGAACAGAGGGTGATTTTGGTATGGCAGGGGTGACGGAAGAAGAGGATGAGGCTGTTGTGGGGGTTGTGGGAGGAGTCATTATAGTGGATTATAGCTATTGAATAAGGAGAAAAGAAGACACGGAAGAATAATGGTGGTGGTTCTCGGCCAAGGAGAGGGGAAGCCGTCGGTGGTTGCAAGACCAAGGTGGGCGGCTGAAAAGAGAAGAAGAATTAGGGTTTTAGGGTTTGACTCTTGATACCATGTAAGAATGTATTAATCTCCATTTGAAAGACTTTCTCATTAATACAAATATATATAGTGTACAATGTGTAGAACCATAGTACAATAAGAATCCTCTACTTACCATAATTCTATATCACTAAATATTTACACAATATATGTGATATATTCTAATTATGGTGGTGAGATTGAGTTGGGGACATGTACACGTTAATAAAATGAACAAGCAAAAATGAACGGAGGGAGTATCATGATCTAATAATATACTTTTAATGACAGAGATGAGATTTTTAAGTCATAGATGGTAAACTATCTTTAATCTGGAGTGGTTTCTTCCTGAAATTAGGTGCTCAATCACTATATTTGTATGTTATTGTACTAGTTTCCTATATAAAAATATAACATTTGGGTAAAAAATAATGGGTTCTTCATGAGGACCCAGCCTCCATGTTGTTTCGCTTGCATTTATCTTCCCTTTATCTTGTATTTTCTTTGTCTTAGTTTATGTGATATATTTTTTTTAGTTGATCCAAAAAAGAATGATATTTTTAATAATAATTTAATTTTAAATTATTATTAATTTTATTATTTATAGTTAGACAAATATTTATAATTTATTTTTAAACAAGATTTTTTTTGAAGTCTTTCTTTTATTTTTAGATTTGTTATTACTCAGTTAAACACCATAAGAGAGCAACTTTTATAGTTACAACTACTTTATTGCATAAATATTTCCCATGTAACTACCTTTTCTGAGTGCTCTTCCCAATATCCATGCAGTTGGTGGATAAGTGTTAAATGTTCTCAATATTGGTGCCATTTGAAGACCTCTTTCGAATGAAGAAATTAAACATGTTAGTGTAGTACTCCCTCCGTTTATAGTTATCTGTTCAGGTTTGATTTGATATACCCCCACAAAATTAATAAAATAATAATTTTACTATGTCACTCATAATTATTTTATGGTGGGAATGAATAAGAAATAATTATAGTACTTAACAACAACTACAATGGCCATTAAAATGATCACCTTCTACGGATAGCTTCTCAGAGTGTGGACACCTTGCGCCAGCCACCTCATTCAAATCTTTTCAAAAACGCCTCCTGTCCTCTTCATCCAAGCCCGCTTGTAATGCATATGCACTAATAATGTCTAAAGTAATCCCTCCAACAATTACCTTAATCGTCATTATCCTATCATTAACCCTCCTAACCTCTATCACTTGCTCCCTTAACTTCCTATCTACTAAAATCCCTACTCTATTTCTATTCCTCGAACCTCTTTAGTATCACAACTTACACACGTCCATATCTTGAGCTTTTAAACTTGCCCATTTGATCTCCTAAACACAAACTATATTAATCTTCCTCTTCTTGAGAATCTTCACTAATTCTATAGAATTTTGAGTCAATGTCCCCATGTTCCACGACCCTACTTAATTTTCATTTGCACTCTTCACCTAATCGTACTTTAAGACTAATTATGTGAATTGAGTACCTTTTAGTGTTGATGAAGCTTCTTTTCCCTACCTGTCTTTGCTTTTCCTTACATTATTCATCCTTTTTCTATCACTAACAGGTAATGACTCCACCACCCCCAAAAGAAAAGAAAGAAAAGTTATAGTCCCCAGGGCATAGCTGGATGGTAAAGGAGGGGAACTTAAAAATTCAGCTGGAGGTCTGCAGCGTGGGTTCGAATCCTGATGGGAGCAATTTGCTCTCTTTTGGGGGTATGACTTTGTAGGTGATATCAGTTGCTTTGTTCTCAAATCCTAGTCATTCAGGCACATCCCGCGATTTACTGGTAGTAGTGCTGAGGGACCGGGACTACTATCTCCAGGAATAATCTGGCGTAAACCGAGAAGTTGAATATAAAAAAAGAAAAATAAAAAGAAAAAGAGAAGTTATAAATAAAATGTTAAATTCATACTGCACCTACCTCAATTTCTCATTTATTTTTGTAGATAAATATCTATATCTCTACATGTTCTATGACCTCTCCAAGTGACAATGAATATTACTTATTTGGTTGGTTCAACTTCTTAATTTTCAAATTAATTCTTTCCACTGTATATGGACTAGTATTTTGATCTTATTACGTACAGTACGTACATGTTTTAATTATTTTTTGTACGTGCATACATAATTCGAGTAAAAAATATTGTGGAGAAATGATTTTTAGTCTTTTACAAATTTATTTTTAGTTTTATGTCATTTTTATAAGAGATCTTAATTTTTATACATAGGAGTATGAACAAAACTATTTTCTTCAATTTAATTTGTAAGTGGCCATAAAAAAATATTTCCTCAAAATAGTGAGTTCAAACTTATAGTAGTATCTTTTGGTGTAAAGCTAAAGTGGAGGTTCGAACACTACTTATTCAAAGTAATAAAAGTTTGATTTTTAAATGCTTTGCATTTAAAACATTCCCACTTGTGAATTTTTCCAAAAATCTCAACCATGTTGGTCTCTTATATTAAATGTTATCCTTTCCTCTCCTTTTGTTTCTTGTAAAACTTTTGAATAGCCGAGTATCCGGTTCAAGAGAATACATTTTTACTGATATTGAACATGTAATGTTTTGTTTATTTCTTCTATATCATGAAAAATAATTACCAATTCTAAAGAAGGGTTTGTTATAATTAATTCCTTCTAGTAAGTGTTCTTCAAGTGATCGATTCCAACACTCAATTCATGGTTCATCTAATATTGAGGATTAATAGAAATCAATAAATATCTAAATATTTAAACTTTAACCCATAAATAACTTAATCGAATTCCATCGATGGGAATAGTGTTTGTGCTTGCAATTCATAGTTTAGATAGTTCACTAGTACGTATTATATGTTCCTTATACTCCATCATAACTCGTAGGAAGAGAAATTAAAGAGCAAGTTTTATCTTTTTGAAGAAACCTAGGTTTGTCTCTTCTTGAGTTCTTGAGGATTGAATGAAAAATTGATAATTTTTTCTGTTAATCCTTGTAGGTTCATGCATTAATCGACTATAATTAGCGTAGTTATGATTGAGCTCGTACCTTAGATGAATTGGTGAAGCCCTAGGCTATTTCTCTTCAAAAGCTCTCCAAAACACTAAGGGAATAGAATGTTATTTTCTTTTTTTTCGACGTATTTTCTATATTGTAAATATTTTCTAGGCCCCGGAGGCATCCTGTGCGTCACATGGACATCCCATCAAGCAAACTTGGACTTTCCTCCAAATTATGTGCGACGCATAACAACCATACTTACTAATTTTGAAGAAGGGAATGGGATTGTCTAATGATCTACAACCACAACTTGAACTATCATGAATTTGAATTTCGATGACTTCATGAACATTACTTCCTAAATGTAGGACCTTAATTCCTAAATCTTTTGAAAATAATAGAGAAGGTCATTAAGCACTATATGTTGAATTAATATTTTTAAAGATATAATATTACATGAAAGGAAGATGAGGCACTTATATAAAAGTGGTTATATAAGTAGTTTATATACTGTTCCCTAATCTTTTGGGCCAATATACTTTTTTTTTCTTCTCAAAATGGAATTCATAGTTTAGGACCCTACTAACCAGTCATCATTCTCCAACACAAATTGTATCTGATAAAATCGCCTGTTGCAGCCAAATCTACAGTAAGTCCATTTTCGACATATAAAATCAAGTTGTGAGTAGTGACTTACCACCTATTTTTAGAAATTCTAATAATGATAGTGTACGGATTAGTCTGTTTGTGTGCACTTCGAGTATTTCATTAAGGTTTTGTTTGGTATGAAGAGAAATAATATCTGGTTGATTAAAAGTTTTGAAAAAAATATTTTTTTATAAAATAAATTATTTAAAAATAAGGAACATGACTTTCCAAATGAAAGTAGGAAAAACAAGATCCGTAAGTGATATTCCACGTTATTTATCTCCCCACACCCACTCTCATCCCCCCACAGTCCCCATACTTACACTAACGTAACCCTCTAACCCACCCTCATATATTTGGCTAGATTATATAAAATATTTTTGGAATAATATAATTTGTTTGCTTATCAAAAATCTGAAAATAAATAACAAAAACTACTTTATTATATTTTCAATAAAACTTTTTCCAAAAAAATATTACCAAACACATCCTAAATACATAATACTTTATACTAGTAGTAGTATCAGGTAATTTTATCCAATAAAATTTAGACAAAATTCTCTTATGATTTGCATACACCCCTAAGTGCCACACTATTTTGGAACTAATGTCACAGTCTCCCAGAATTATTATTCCCCAAATCATACATAGACGATAGAAGTGGTCAAGTGGCATGTCAATTCCATCACTGTCACTCTCTTCCCTTCGACCTCCCTTAATTTGTCAATTAGGGCAAAATTAACCACTAATTATTTTTAAAGGAATATGTTATTTGATTGTATTCATCAATAATGTAGTAATACAAGAATATTTAAACTAGGTAACTAATCAAAATAATTATAATAGGAAATATAATTCTACATAAAATAGGAAACCTAATTACAATAGGAATACAATTCTACCTAAAATAAGATATATACAATTAATGAAATAATATTTGAAAAATATTCTATTACACCCCCGCAGTCGAAGCGGGAGGTTCACGAACACTGAGACTGACTCGAAAATCATCAAATAATATGCGCGGAAGTCCTTTGGTGAAGATGCCGGCAATCTGATATATGGAAGGAACATGAAGGACACGAACTTGACCACGAGCCATTTTTTTATGAACGAAATGAATGTCCATCTCAATGTGTTTAGTGCGATGATGTTGGACGGGATTGCCGAAAAGATATATCGCACTAATATTATCGCAGTAGACCAGTGTTGCCTTTTGAATCGAGCAGTGAATCTCAAGTAGAAGGTTACGGACCCAACAAGACTCAGAAACGACGTTGGCAAAACCTCTGTACTCTGCTTTGGCACTGGATTAGGATAGTGTAGGTTGCCTTTTGGAAGACCAAGACAATAGGTTGCCCTTTCCGACCAGAGTATCCAGATCACATATGATCCGGTTACGCCTTAACCTCGGGCGAGAGGTTATCCTTAAAAAGGACTTCAGGGAATGGGATCACTCTAAAATGAGGTGATACATGTCCCAAACTTGGTTTCATGGATGTTGTTGGTCAAGCTGGTTTGAGACTAGTCCAACAGGTCTGTAATAACTAAAAATGGTACAGTATGTCTGTAACTAAATGAATGATATATTTGTAATCCGTGCATCTATGCCATCATAGATTAAGACACGTTAAATAGAAAGTCATTCAAAAGCTAACTAAGTTGAGATTGTTGCCTTCTGTCGACATAAACCCTCAAAATGAATGTGAGGTGGGCGAAAAGGCAAATCACCTTTCCATTCCATCAAAGGAATAGCGAAAGAAGCACCGCTCCTCTAGAACTTAGTCACACCTACATGGGTGATTTGAAGTTTGTACAAAATAGAGGGGGGGAGACAAGTACTTTGTGACCTTTATTGATGATGGTACAACATATTGCATCCTTTGTTTGTTGAAAAGCAAAGATGAAGCTATTGAAGCGGATAAGCACTACAAAGCAGAAGTTGAAAATCAACTAAGCCTACGGATTGAGGAATTCGTAGTGATAGAGGGGGAGAATGTGAAGCATCGTTTATCAAACGACTGCTCCTTACTCATCTAAGTCTAACGGTGTTAGCCAAGCGCAAAGCCGTACACCCAAAATATGTGGGGCAAGGCGATCCTTACAGCTAATGCGATTCTCAATAGAACTCCGCATAAGGATAAATATAACCCTCCATGTGAAACATGGAAAAGATCCCACCTTCAAATATTGTGATGTGGGGTGGCTTGGTAGAAGTTGGAATACCGAAACAAGTCAAGTTGGACCCAAGACTGTAGATTGCATATCCACTGGATCTGCAAATAACAGTAGTTCTTATCGCCTCTTGGTGTCAAAGAATGCTGAATTCTTTGAAGACATTTTTCCTTGAGATGAAAAGAAATATTTGCTCAAGGTTAACAAGAACCCGCGAGTGCATGATTATCCGAAACCAAACGTTCCAGATCTACAGGACTAGGAAGTTGTTGACTATCCAGAACTTAATGTTCCAAATCTACAGAACTCAGGGATTCTAAATGTTGAACCGAGACGGAGCAAAGAGGGGACAAAGACTTGTTCCAAGCCTTCTAAATTGTATGGTTGGAAATGAACCATGGACAATTAACAAAGAATTGTCATCTCCAGAAGTACTGCTTTGGAAAGAAGCTACAGATTCCATCGGATAGAACTATACTTGTGTAATGGTTTATTTTCCTCCGGGAAAAGAACATTTGGATTGTAAAAGTGGATACTCAAATTGAGTACAAAGTAGATGGATCTACTGACGAGTATTAGGCCTCGACTACTTGGACATGTGCTCCCTTGTGAATAACTTAACATTCAGGGCCATTGCAGTCTTGCGTGACATGGATGTTGAGACAGCCAGAAGGGGAGGATCAGAGTTGGTTTGTTGGGCTGTTAGGCTTCTTTCTGAACTTTCTTTTTGGTCTCTAAAATATTTACATTTTTCCATCCTGAAAGTTTCAGATGAAACAGAAATAATGAATCTGACAACAGAAACATTGACTCTGAAGTTAGAAAGCCAACAGTTGGAAAGACAACAGTCTGAAAGTAGAAGTCATATTGAAACAAAGTTTCGATATGAATGATATGGGCATCATAGATGACATCTTAGGAATTGAGATTTCTAAGACATTTAACGGACTGGTCTAATTCCAAACTTATTTGTGAGGTATTTGGCAGTCTCGTTGAAGTCACCAATGGATACGAATCATAGAATTGATTGAAATCATGGTGCACCCATATACCAGGAGCGATATGCCAGGTCACATTAGTTCAATGTATTTTACACATGACAACCGACCTGATATTGGCTTACAAAGTAGATCAGTTGAACTAAGGTTCACTCGTGATTCTGGAAATGATCGATAGAAGGCGTTAAATTCGATATGACGATATCTGAAATATTCGCTTACCTACGGATTATGGTATTCTGGATGTCCAGTGGTTCTGGGAGAACACAGTGATGCAAACTTGACATCGGACTTGAAGAACACCAAAGCCACAAGTGGATGTGTATGGTGTGTCTTTGAAAATCCTCTAAGCAAACTTGCATCGGCCGATTCATGATGGAATCAGAGTTTATCTCTTTGAACAAAGCATGAAAAGAAGTTGAGTAACTTCATGACCTCTTAGATGATGTCCCTTATTGGGAGAAACCCGTGACTTCGTCAGTTATACACTGTGACTAGCCAGTCGGCTTCAGGGAGGGCACGAATGACGGCGTCTGGACATATCTGTCGGAGACATAAGACCGCATGGCAGTTGATCACCACGGGTGTCATTCCCATTGATTACATCAAAGGATAATATAGCGGACCCTTTAACAAAGAGATTACTCGAATATCAAGAATTCTGTCTGTCTAGGGGAATGGGCTTAAAACCTAAACAATACAAACCTTTGCGGTGGTAACCCAACCATATTGACTGGAGATCCCAAGAATTTGGTTCAATGGGAAAACTAAGCTGTAAAAGGTCCAGTTGAGCGCTTCGATGGAAGCAAGAGCACTTTGGATTATGATTTCTGTAAAGAAACGTAAATCCAAAGCCATTCCCGCGATAGACGTTAAGTGCTACCTGCATGGTGGGTAAATGTTAAGTTTCAAAACCTTTGATGATCCTCAACAGTTGAGGTTAAGATTTGGAAAACTTTTAATGATTCCTAACGATTGTGAAGCGGGGTATAGCAGGATATCTTGTAGGAGATCACCTATTTAAGTGCGAGGATATGCCGTCTCAAATGAACGCACTTAAGAATCCAAGTGTGTTCACGGCCACAACAGACAGAACAATAAGAATGAAAACGAATAAATGAGAGGTATTATGTTGGTACCGTTGTCTTGACTTACATTAAACACTGACAGTTCAAGACATCACGTTTACCGCGCAGTAAGTAAGTCCGATGGTATTCAACTAGAGAAGGTTCAAAGCGGAAGCTACCTCTCTTGATGCAATATCTTTTCGCTGAAAGATTGCTGAAAATAGGCACCTTGTGTGTGCGCCAAAATCTCTTTCAAGAGGGGATTGTTGGAAATTTAATAATGTGGAATTAAGTTTATCCCATTATTTATGACTCGAACAATTGGGGCCCTGCACGTTGGAAATGTCGTTTACACACACGTGCACTCGTAGTGCCAAGTATCGTAAATTTCGTTAGTGAAAGAGATATTGATACGTAAGTAAATGTTTGAGACATAGAATGATGGACGGTTATTGGCTAAATAACAAGTGTTCCACGTCGGTAAACGAAGGAAGGATTGTGCATAATATAAGATGGTACGGGCCGGAAAGGGCCGCGACACCACCCGAATGGAATTCCAAAGTTTGGCTGATTATGGAGAGATTTTGGAGCATTAAAATGACATTTGTTCCTCCATAAATCAGCCATTATTTGACTGCATTAATTGGTGAATTAAATGGCCATTACATGTGCACTTGAAGAGGCCATTCTTACACTACTATAAATTGAGGCATTTGGCTCAATTCTACACACTTTTCAAGAACAACAATTCTGAAATTCTTGTTGCAAATCATCTTATCTTAGCAATATTTTGTTATTTGTTTTCTTCGCTAGAATCACTTGTGTTTGCTTTGCACAAATGATAGTTTGTTGTTTTATCTTGGGAGACTATTGTCCGCTAACGTAAAAGCATATATACGTGGCAATCTTGTCTTAAAGACAGAGTGTCATCACTCGACTCAGCATAGTTGTAACACTTTCAGATTTAGTATGTCTTGATTTCAGGTTATCAAGATTCAAAGATCTTTCTGCAAATTGGTATAAAGATTCAAGACTGATTCAAGAACTCAAAAAGCTTGTTGTTGTCACAATTCTTATTTACTACAAGCTTGTTGCTATTGTAATCTTTATGATTTATTCTTTCGAAGCACTTGTAATAGTTATTTACCATTCTCGTACTGCTTTGTTTCCAACAAGTACTTCTCATATTTTTGCTTCTAGAAATTAAGTATTCTGATTGACTGGGATTTGACAAATTGGGATTAAGAGGTTAAAGTCTCCATATGCCTCATCGGTTTAGAGAATTTATATTGACTATGGTTATACCCTTTCAATAAAATTCCCCTAGTTAAAGTTCCTACAACTTGTTACCCCCTGTACAAAGATAAAATTTCCCTTATGTTATTAGCTCTTGAGTTGTTTTGTGTTAGTATACAATCAGGAAGATTAGTTCTTTTCAAAGATTATTCTGTTTACCATATCACAAGAAAATATATTTCAAATGGATACACAAAAATCTACTTCATTGAAATTCATGAATTGAAGTGTCTAACAGAGAATATATCAAAAGAAATCTATGAACCTTTGAAGATTATCATTACTTTTTTTTTGAGATTACCATTGCTACCTGGAAGATGAGTTGAACAAATTGTACATTACACTCACAATTCTAGCAGCTGGTCTATTGCTGTCAAAATTTAGCCTCTGTCATACATCTGGCTTCTGAGCAATATCCAGAAGCGCGACCATCTAATAGATCTCTTTTTTATGGAAGTCGCTGAAAATTAAATATCACACATACAAAGAGCAAATTGATAGAGAACTAAGAAATTTACTAAGTATACATGTACATATAATTATCAATCTGCCTGATAGAACTCTTAATGCAGCTTTTAGCTCAATTAATTAGTCATATTCTGCTACATATGCTTTCTCCATACTTAAGTAGTTTGATAACTATGAAGTGTGAAATTCCAAACACTCATTTCAGTATGAATGTGATTTGTGATGAAGATCTGAAGCATGTATTCAATGTTTTTGCAAATCACAGAGTTATACATATCATTGTTTATAGTGTTGATATAGTTCCTTCCACCCAACAAGTGCATGATGACAACTGAAAATTCTAGCAGTTTGGACCCTAATAACGACGATGTAGTAGCGATGAATGAAGTAGTAAACACGAGTGATGATGAAGAATGGGTAGTATCAGATGGTGAAGGAGAGCGTAACGATGAAGCAGAACAAGTTAACATCTTTTTAGAAGAAAATGATCAAAAAGTTGATGACTTTTCTGAGGTAGACCGTAAACGTGTAAATATAGGAAACAATATATTCCCTATCCATAATTAGAATATTTCCATATATTGTGTAAATATAATTATGGTAAGACTAGGATTCCTCTTTTGTATAGGCTTAGGATTCCTATTGTATAAGGGATGAATATTATACTCTATATATACCTTGATATTAATGAAAGACTCCCCAAGGGAGATTAATATCATCTTACATGGTATCAAGAGTCAAATAAACAAAACATAAAAACCTTTCTCTTCCACAGCCGCCGGCTGCCTCTCCTACGCCGCGGCCCTCCCGGATTTTCTTCTTGTTTTTCGGGTTTTGTTCTTCCTTTCTTCTCTTCTCTAAATGGCTATCCCTGATTCTTCCACACTTTCTGACGCCTCTACCTCCACAAATCCCACCACAAAGTCATCACCCCCGTTTCATCCCGCCCTTACTGTTTCCAACATCAAGAACCATATTCCCATTATTCTTGATCAAGAAAACAACCAGTATTCTTCCTGGGTTGAACTTTTTCGCAATCATGCATGTCTCTATAACGTGCTTGACCATATTGATGACACTATTCCGCGCCCTACGGAGGTTGATGATTCTATCTGGCATCGTCTCGACGCCGGCGTCAAACAATAGATATATGGTAGTATCTCTCAGGATTTGCTCCTTACTATCATGAAATCTGACTCCACAGCCCTTGACTTGTGGAATCATTTGGAGGAAATTTTTCAGGACAACAAGCACACTCGTGCCGTGTATTTGGAAGAAACGATTCAACAAAACACGCCTTGAAAACTTCTCCAATGTCTCACGAAATCGCAAGCGCCTTAAACTTCTAGCGGATCAACTCTCCAACATCGGACGCTGTCATCGGCGATAAAATGGTGCTACAAATGATTTCTGGCCTTACTAAGGCGAATATGATATTTTGGCCACCATAATTCAACAGGCAGATCCGCTACCGAGTTTTAACAAAGCTCGCTCACAATTGTTGCTCGAAGAAACCCGTCGTGCTAAGCAAGATGAGCACGCCCAGCAGGTGTTAGCTGTCGACACACAACCCCAAGATCAGACGCAACCAGACAACTCCCAACAGCGGCAGGGCCGCGGCGGCAAGGGTGGAAAAGGCCGAGGCAGTAGAGGAGGCCGTGGTCGTGGCAAGGGTCGCGGTCAACAGAACCAACAGCAACAACATCAACAGAGATCGCAGAACAACTGGGCCGCGGCTCTCGCCAGCTGTTTCACACGCGACGCCTCAAGACAGAGCCACGGCGCCTGGGCCTGTCAGAGCGCGCTAAGTCCATTCCAAGATCAAAGAACCATACAATCCGTATTCTTACCCGGTTTGTTAGGCCCTCTCCACCCCACATCGTGCCCACTTCATGCAAGGTCGTCCATGACCCTCCTCGGCATGACACCCACTGAGTTGGGTCAGGCGTTCAACACCCTCTCTATGCAACAGCCTGACAATACTTGGTACATGGACTCAGGTGCCACATCTCACGTCACCCAATCTGCAAGTACTATTCCTAAACTGTTTAGTTTAAAGCATCCTCAATATGTTACAGTTGGTAGTGGACAACGCATTCCAGTTAAGGGTTATGGTACCTCATACACACAACCTCCTCATCCACCCTTCTCCCTCAAAAATACCCTATATGCCCCACACATGATTAAGAACCTCATATATGTCCGCCAATTTACTCGTAATAATTCTGTCTCTGTGGATTTTGACCCTTTTGGTTTTACTGTGAAGGATCTTCATACGGGGACACCTCTTACGAGATGCAATAGCACGGGGGATCTCTATCCATTCACTTCCACCTCATTGCCAGATCTTGCTCTCCGTCACTCTAGCGGTCAAGCTTTTTCTTCAACTTGGCATAATAGGCTTGGTCATCCAGGAGTCCCAATTTTTAATTTTCTTAGAGGCAACAATTTCATTGCTTGTAATGGAAAACTTGCCCAAAATTGTGTTTCTTGCTCTTTAGGCAAACATATTCGTCTTCCGTTTAAATCATCTACTAGTGTTATATTTGCTCCTTTTGATATCATACATGCCGATTTATGGACATCTCATATCTCTAGTTCTCTCGGTCATAAATACTATCTTGTGTTGCTTGATGATTTTTTACACTACGTTTGGTTATACCCTCTTAAATTTAAATCGAAAGTGTTTGTCAAATTTCTTGAGTTTCACAAGTTCATTCAAACACAATTTGGAAAAGGCGTAAAATCATTTCAGTGCGATAATGGTCGTGAATTCAATAACTCTATATTTCACCGCTTTTGTACCAATAATGGCATGGTCTTTCGCTTCTCCTGCCCTCACACCTCACCACAAAATAGTAAAGCTGAAAGAATCATCCGCACCATTAACAATATGATTCGCACCCTATTGATTCATGCCTCCATCCCTCCACCCTTCTGGGTCTATGCTGCTAAAATGTCAGAATACACTCTAAATATTCTTCCTACTAGCACTCTTCACAATATGACCCCTACCGAAATCCTCTACCATAGAATCCCCTCTTATGATCATCTACGGATTTTTGGTTGTCTGTGCTATCCCAACCTTAACTCCACCGCCCCTCACAAGCTCGCTCCTAGGTACACTCCATGTGTCTTTCTAGGATTTCCGCCGAACCATAGGGGCTATCTATGCTATGACTTGTCGACTCGTCAGATCCACATATCTCGTCACGTCACATTCGACGAGACCACATTCCTGTTTTCGAATCTTCCAAAATTCCAAAAACAGGACTACTCATTTCTTGACGAGTCTGCCATCTCTCCCCTCATAATCGAACAACTCACATCCTCTGTTCCGTCGTCAGAGCCGCGACCTCGAGGGGAGGCGCCGCGGCGCCTGATTTCCAAAGAGCAATATTTTGAAATACAGTCGACAGCGCCGCGGCCCTATGCTGAGGCACCGCGGTGCCCAAACTTCAGAGAAGCCTGTCAACCTTCTAGCGCCGCGACTCTCGACCCAGGAGCTGCGGCGCCTCCGACGGCTTCGCCCCCACGTTCTCCTTATCCGACTTTACCCCCCGTCTCAGACACCACTCCGCCACCCACTGTCCCTACCCATCCAATGGAAACTCGTTCAAAGCATGGAATCTTCAAATCCAAAGTCCATTTCAACTTGTCTGCTCAAACCATCTCTCCACTTCCAAAGAACCCAAAATTGGCCAAACAAGACCCTAATTGGAATGCGGCTATGTATAAGGAATTCAAGTTTAGAGACAATGGGGATCTTGAGAGGTATAAGGCCCGTCTTGTGGCTAATGGCACAAATCAGCAGGAGGACATTGATTGTGGTGAGACCTTCAGCCCAGTTGTCAAACCGGCTACCATCCGCACAGTTTTGAGCATTGCCATGGGCAAACACTGGCCGATCCATCAGCTTGATGTGAAGAATACATTCTTACATGGGGATCTGAGAGAGACAATCTACATGCATCAGCCACCAGGGTTCACCCATCCAGCAGTTCCTCACTATGTGTGCCGTCTCCGTAAGTCACTATATGGCCTGAAGCAGGCCCCCCGTGCGTGGTATGATCGCTTTGCCAGGTATATCTTGCAGATTGAGTTTGTATGCAACAAGAGTGATACATCACTTTTCATTTTTCATCGAGGTAGTAGCACTGCTTATTTATTACTTTACGTGGATGATATTGTTCTTACTGCCTCCTCCGACGGATTAAAAAATGAGATTATTGTCTTGCTCAAGTCCGAATTTGCAATGACTGATTTGGGGAAGCTGAGTTACTTTTTGAGGATATCAGTGACCAGGTCTGCCAATCATATATTCTTGTGTCAGCGTACGTATGCAGAAGAGATTGTGTACAGGGCTAAGATGGCGAACTGCAAAGAGGTGCCTACTCTAGTTGATTCCAAATCTAAGCTCAATGCTATGGATGGTGCTCCAGTCTCTGATCATACTCTGTATAGGAGCCTTGCAGGTGCACTTCAGTATCTCACATTCACCAGGCCAGACATAGCTTATGTTGTTCAGCAGGTGTGCTTATTCATGCATGCCCCCAGGGAGTCTCATTTCACTGCTCTTAAGCGTATCATTTGATACATTAAGGGCACTCTTGATTATAGTTTGCACCTATACCCCTCTGCACCAGATAGGTTGCTTTCATATACGAATGCAGATTGGGCAGGGTGTCCGGACACACGACGCTCCACCTCCGGCTTTTGTGTTTTCTTAGGGGATAATTTGATTTCTTGGTCTGCCAAGCGACAGGCTGCCCTATCTCGCTCCAGTTCCGAGGCTGAGTACAGAGGCGTTGCAAATGTAGTAGCTGAGATTTGTTGGCTCAGAAATTTACTGTTAGAACTTAAGTGTCCTTTGCGTCAGGCATCTATTGTGTATTGTGATAACATCTTTGCCATCTATCTTTCTCATAATCCGGTTCAACATCAGCGAACCAAGCATATTGAGATAGACCTACACTTCGTTCGTGAGAAAGTTGCGTTAGGTCATATCAGAGTGTTACATGTTCCATCATCCTATCAGTATGCAGACATATTTACCAAAGAACTTCGCAGACAGTTATTTCTTGACTTCAGATCCAGTCTCAGCGTCCGGCCTCCTCCCGCTCCGACTGAGGGGGTGTGTAAACGTGTAAATATAGGAAACAATATATTCCCTACCCATAATTAGAATATTTCCATATATTGTGTAAATATAATTATGGTAAGACTAGGATTCCTCTTTTGTATAGGCTTAGGATTCCTATTGTATAAGAGATGAATATTGTACTCTATATATACCTTGATATTAATGAAAGACACCCCAAGGGAGATTAATATCATCTTACATAGACGATATAATATATGATGATTCTGATTTAGATGAGCAAAATCCTGTCGGTATTTCATTGAGAGGGAAAATATTCACCTACAATCCTTCTCAAAAAATTAAGTTTGAAAAGGGCACTTGTTTATCTCAGTTGACGCATACAGAGCTGCATTGAAAGATTATGCTATTGAAGAAGGAATAAAGTTAACTAGAATTAAGAATGAGAAAGCTAGATGCACAGCTAAGTGTGCACTCCCGGGAAGTTCTTGGAGAATAAATTCTTCTCCTCTCCCTGATGAAATTACATATAAGATTAGAAGTTTAAGGGATGGGCATGACTGCATAAGAAATGAAAGTATGAACGAAGCTAATTCTACTTGAATCGCAAAGAAGATGATTGATATTCTAAGGGAAGACCCTGATATGACGAACAAGAATTTAATGACAATTATGAAGACCTATGGATTAACACCTAATAGGATGAAGTTTTGGAGAGCCAAATGCAAAGCAATACAAGAGTTAGAAGGATGTCATAAAGAGTCTTATGCAAAGCTTGCCAAATATGGTGAAATGTTCAGACAATCAAACTCGAGAAGCATTTTTAAGGCTCATTATGACAGACCTGACTTTACTATTAGCCCTAAATTTCAGAGATGTTTCTTTTCATTTCTTGCTTTGAAGAATGGATTATTGAGAGGATGTAGACCCTTTATTGGTTTTGATGGTTGTCATCTCAAAGGGCCATATGGTGGATTTTTGTTATCGGCAGTTGCATTAGATGCAAACAGTGGCCTATTTTCAGTTGCATTTGCTGTTATTGAGAGTGAACAAAAAAAACTTGGAGATGATTTTTCTATTGGCTTAATGATTATATTAGTACTTGGTCAGATAACAAGCCTTGGACATTTATGAGTGATAGACAAAAGGTGAGTAAAACTCCGCATGTGTGACCTCGTTCACATTGCCGGTCCCAAACCCGGATAAAGGAGGAGGGTTGCCGAGGGTCAATAGGAAACAACCTCTCTACAAAGGTAGAGGTATGACTGCGTACATCTTACCCTCCCCGGACCCCACTTGTGGGATTACACTGGGTTTGTTGTTGTTGTTGTAGACAAAAGGTGAGTAAATTGTGTATCTCTCTCTCTTTTGCATTTAAGCTTTATACATATTAATACCTTAACAATCTGATTTTTGTTCTTATATATTTATTTGTTCAGTAACTCCATACAACATATGAAGAGATCATACCATATGTGAGTGGAAGATATTGTGCCAGGCATATTTGTGCCAATTTCAAGGCACAATTTCCAGGACTACTCTTAAGAAATTACTTTTGTTCAAGATGCCAAAAGTTATGAAGTTAGGTACTTCAATGAGGCAATGAAAATGATCAAGAAAATCGATGTTAAGGCATGACAATATTTATCTAAAATTGAGAAGACAAGTTGGGCAAGACATACTTTTGACCCTAGGGTGAAGACTGATCACAGCACAAATAACATATGTGAGTCTTTTAATTTTTGATTAGATGATTTGAGAGAGAAATTTATTTTGGCTCTTGTAGATGGAATCAGTGCCAAACTAATGACTAGACTTCAAATAAGATACCAGAAGAGTTGTGTTTGGGAAAGAGGGGTACCACCAGCCATAGTTGAAAAATTGAATGAGGCTAAAGAAAAATCAAGAAAATGCACTTTGCAAGTTGTTTCTACTAATGAGTTTGAAGTTATTGACAAAGATAGACGCTATATAGTCAATCTTGATACAAGAACATGCCAGTGCGGTATATTTCAGATTTCAGGCTTACCATGTAAACATGCAGCCCTTGGCATTGCCCACAAGAGGGATTTGATGGAGACGTATTGTGATCCAATGTTGGACATAACAAGAGAACTTGTCAAGGTTCTGCAGTTAGAGCAAAAGGAAAAAAGGTACAAAAGTTCATGCCTTGAACTAGAACATATGATAGATCTATATATATGCATATGTATGAACTATATTAATTAGTATTTCTTATGACTAAAGGGGAAGGAAAATGGCAAAAAAGAGTTTATGATAAGATTTTTCTACATCAGTTAGCCCAATTATAAGTTGCATCATTCTAAATCAGGTAAAGTGTGTATTAAGTGGTTAAAGTAGATCAAAAGACACTAATTTTGTATAGACATAAAGTGCTGGCAACAGAGAGAAATCAGATTTAGAAGACACTAAAATCAAATTCTACTTCTAAAATTACATACAGATATACAATATACGACTATATAACCATGTGCAAGAAGGAGAGAACAACAATTGCACCATTACTCGATAAGGAACACAGTTTAGTATAATCTACATCTGAAGCTATTTCTTGGCACAACTAGTAAATAAAGAGATATTATAGTACTTGTTCTTTGAAGGCAGAGAGCTCATTCAATAGTGTGGCAAAAAGGGCTATTGTTGCTTTATTAACTGAGAAATAAAGGTTGAGCTTGGTAGAAATGAAGTCAAAGGTTGACCATTTCTTTCTGAACAATACAAGTGGGGAGGATAAAAAAGTAATAATAGCACTATTTGATTAACCAAGTTTGTCAATTCTTGGCCACGCCTCAAACCCCTAGTCATTTAGACACATATTGCGATTTAGTGGTAGTAATGCTGAAAAATCAAGATTACTATCTCTATAAATAGTCTGACGTAAGTCAGGAAGCTGGATATCAAAAAAATGGAAAATAGTTGGTTATGTGAAATCTTGAGAAATAAAGCAAAAAGCTTTGAACCTTTTTGACTAAAAGCAATTATAAACAAACATAAGAAAATTGCCCCTCACAAAGAGAATTGGGTCATCTTCTTGGCCTTTGGAGAACTCATAGTAATAGAAGAATTTGAAAGAAGTTTAATATACAAGATTGACAAATGGGAAAGCATGTGAAAAGTAGATGTAAAGGGCAAGAAGAACTTGATAAAGTAAGCTACAGGAGAAGAGGATTCACTTAGCTAATACACACTTAAACCACTCGTGTTGTTGGCTTTGCTTGCTAATTGCAATAAGTCATTTATTTTCTCCATTTCAGTTTATGTGAACCTAATTTCTTATTAGTCCGTGCAAAAAAGAATGATTTATATTTGAAAATAATTTACCTTTATGCAATAATTTATAGCCACACAAAATAAATTTGACTCATTTAACACCACACGTTTAAAGTTTTCTCTTTTTTTTAAACTTCGTGTCCAGTCAAATAGATTCACATATATCAAAACGGAAAAAGTATATTTTTTAAAATATAAAATTTAGTTTCAAAGTTTTCCTATATATTTTTATTATATTTTAATCAATCGCAAGTTAATGGGACCTTTTCCGAAAAGTTAAAACATGATTGATGAAGAGACAAAAAAGGTTAACATTGAAATGGGTGAACAACCCATGATATTACTTTTTAATATTCCTAAGAAATAACTCATTAAAGGAGATATTGACAAAATAAGCATTAATTAAAAGAGCATGATCTTAGGGAGGACAAATCAGTTCATATATATTTTTTTATTAGTAATAAATAGAATAAAATAGTTGTTACAAAAAAATTAAAATAGAGAGGTAGCCAAGTTATAACTTTTTACACGATGATAAGTGCTTGATCCTAAGTGATACCAGAGTTGGAGTAAATAACTATTGTCAGAATCTAACAAGTAAGCCCCCAAAGATGAGTGTTCTCTTATTCCAACTTTTCCAGAGTCTTTGATATCACAGTCGAGACAATGACAGACTCTCTGCCCCTGCGGAGATGGAGCGGCAAAAGTTAAGGTCACGAGATCATGAGTTCGATTTTTAGAAACATGTTGTGTGTGACACTGCCTGTGGCAAGGCCCAGGTGATGGGATAGAGATGCGTCGGATGCGTCGGGCTGGAGTTATGGCCGAACATGACACTTGATTAAAAAATAAAATTATTGTCTTTATTATCCGCTATAACTTTTGAAACGATAATAAGCCTTTGATCCTAACACAATACTCCCTCCATTTCATTTTAATCTTAGTTTAAGTGGGCATGAAGTTTAAGAGTTGTAAAACGGAATCTTGAATTTTGTAATTTTAAATTAAAGAAACGTATAACATATAATATATCAAAATTACTAGAATCTCATCATTTTAAATATGTCATGTAATTTCTACATGTACTAATAGTAAAATGAGAATATTAAAACTAAAATCTTATTAGTCAAAGAAAAGTGATAATCTTCTCAAAATAAATTTTAAAAAGTAAACGCATAAATTTGGATGGAGTAAATTAGGAGGTGGCTTTATCTATAAGTTGCATGACAAGCCCCATTCAAATCATAGTGATAGTGATAGTGATAGTGATAGTGATAGTGATGAGTGAATTGAGAATGCACTTTTAGGAGTGGATTAGTTAGACCCGTGTCTAGCGGGGCACATACATATATATGTAGTAGTAGGCCAGTCGTGTAAGTCTCTTTAGTCTTTACTGACTTTTCCATTGATGTGAAATAACTAGCCTATATTTATTGCCAAGTACCAACTAACCAACATTCTATTATAATAATAATAAAGAATTGCCTTCATTCACTTACCTTAAAACTTTCTAATTCTGAGTTACTGCAAGTACCATCTTGTTCCTCTCAACTGTACTGTTTAGATCATGAGCTATCAAGAGAAGGATAAGTCCATGGCTGAGGTGTATGATCAATATGTTAGAAGTAATACTTGTGAAAGAGTTGCTATTCAAATTCCTCAGGTGAAAGATTGATGCTTTCTTGTTTTTTTTTGTTCTTGTTTTTGGTTTGGGAAGGGGAGGAGACATGGGTGGAACTGTAACCAGAGACGGAGTTAGGATTTTGAGTTTATGAATTCTGAATTTTAGAAAAGACAACTTACAGGGTTATCGATGAGTTATTTATACATATCAAGTGAAAATTTAAATACAAATATAGTGTATGGATCAAAGCTATTGGATTTTACTGGACTCGTAGCCAGAATTGTAGCTCACCCCTGACTACAATCTAAATGGTCCAAATGGGATTCAATTGAATTCCCATGTTGGAAAATTGTACTGTGCAAATTACTAGGGTAAAAACATTCTTTTTTTTTGGAATTATATAAATTGTTGAATCAAGGTGCCATTCGAAGTGAAAATGAAAAGGGAGCTTGTGTTGTTCTTGTTTCTTATGGGTGCTTGTGGCTTCACTGAGATACTAGTGATTACTAAGAGCTGCAAAAGTTTTGGTGATACTTTGAGAGTTTGATTTGCACTAGTTAATGGATTTGTAACTCAGTATTTTACTGGAGAAGTAGAGTTTTGTTTGTTTTACGTGTCTCTACTCCTTTCCCCACCAACCCCCTCTTCAGTGGCGAAGCGAAGTTTAGGTAAGAATGTTCAAGTTTTAATATATATCAGCAAAAAGTAATTTGACCAATATATGCAGTATAATTTTCTATATGCATAATATAATTTTTCGACAAAAGGGTGAACACCCTTTCAATCTATGTAGCTCCGACACTGCCCCTTTGTATCTGATTTACCTTTTTTAACTCTTAGAGTGTGTTTGGTACGGAGGAAAATATTTTCATCCGTACCAAACACACCCTTAGTCCATTCTTCTAATTTTATGATTAACTCGACTGTAGAAACTTTTGGCTGAATTTTTGTCCTTAGATAAAGTGTTAGCCGTGTAGGGGAGGCATGTTTTCTACGTAGAAGGGTAGGTGGGCGGAGAGTGGTAGAGCTCTATTAGTTACACCAGTTATTCAAATAGATGGATTTAGCTTATATCCATTGATACTGTAATGAAATTTTTACATAAACAGTGCAATTAAGCTACTATGGAAGGTTATTTGCTTTATTTTTCAGGTTACTTGTAATTAATTACCGATTAAGTGACCCGATACAGTGAAAAAGGTTTCATATTTTCCATGTATAGATCGGGCAAAAGGGCAGCCCGGTGCGCTAAAATCCCTCTATGCCCGGGGTCCGGAGAAGGGCCGGACCACAAGGGTCTATTGTACACAGCCTTATCTCACATTTCTGTCAGAGGCTGTTTCCACGGTTTGAACCTATGACCTCCTCGTCACATGGTAGCAACTTTACCAGTTACTCCAAGGCTCCCCTTCTGTCCATGTATAGATCCTTAATGTTTATTTATCAATGAAACATTGCTACATATTAATCTTATAGTCTCTTGGGCTGATATTAGGAAGCTTCTGCAAAGTGGAGAAAAATGTGGAAAAAGCTCCTCTCCCAATGACTTGACAGAGCTAAAACTCTCACGTATCCATTGTTTTTTAAAAATTTATTAAGGATATTACAGTGCACCCAATCTCTTTAAAATTTGAATTTGCCTCTGGTTCTTGCGAGACATCTTGCCCCTTGGTTCTTTAGACAAACAGTACCATCCAAATGAAATGCTACTTCAGAGTTCAGACTAATATAAGTTTGTTCTGGCATATTCCAGCTGTTTCTTTCTAAATGTGATCAAATTGACGCTTGTTCATCTGTATAAATTAACTGCTGTTAACTCCCAAGATTATAGATTCTTGCCTCAGTCTAAATCTTTTAAACAAATAGCTATCTTGTATTTGAAGACTTCTTTCTGTTATAGCTTCGTCCAGCCTTCACATATTCTAAGGTAGTTAGGCTTGTTACAACAACATACCCAGTGAAATCCCACAACGTGGGTCTGGGGAGGATAGAGTGTGCGCAGACCTTATCTCTACCTTGGTAGGTAGAGCAGCTTATTATGATTTTTAATTGTCACCTTTCCCTATTATTTGTTATGTCTTCTTTACTTCTGTATTTTCTTTTTCAAACTGCTTTAATATGTGTTACTTGAGTCGAGGGTCTTTCGAAAACATCCTCTTTACTTCCACGAGGTAGAGGTAAGGTCTGTGTACATTCTATCCTCCCCAAATCACACCTGTGTCATGATGACAACAATATTTGTTTCTTCCTTTTCAGGGCGAAAGTTGCTCGGGGATTACTGAAGAAACTACACATGAAAAACAATGGAGGAGACCAAATCTATTTGTGGAGATACCTTCCAAATCATCAGATGCCTCTAATCAAGAGTTCGTGCAAGTTAAAATGCTATCAACACCAACGCCTACACCAAAAAGGGTGAATTTCCTTTTGATGCCTAGTCCTTCTAATTCGAGAGCAAACACATTTCATAGTCCCTCCTCGTGCAGAGGCAGATCATCCATCAAGAATCTTTTGCCTAGACTAAGCTTCAAATTGCGTAATACGAATCCAGATACAGAAAAGACAACCTTACAAGATTCCGATACTTCGGGTATGGTGCCACAAGAGAAGGTGTCCATATCAAGGTCATGGTCATTCACTAAATTGTTTACACCACGCCTAAAAAGGACATCATCTTTATCCGTTATACGACGCGTAAAAAGGACATCATCTTTACCCGTTACACCAATTGATCATTCAAATCCAGAATCTGCTAGAGGAAGTATCAGCAGAGCTCTGACATTTAGTGTAAGTGCTCTGTACAAAGTCGGGCTTTTTCATACATGTAGAGTTATTGGTAACTATTATGATATAATTTAGAAAGTTGCTCATAGAATGAATACGAGCAAAAAATGCTGCAAAAACACCAAGCATATATCTAGTTTCATTTAATGACCATTATTGAAATATTATAGCTTTTTTCTTTAAAATAATTTACCTTATGGATCTTTATATAAAAAATCTCTCCCCAAGACCGGACACTTATCGTATTTCATAACCTTAGCAAGGTTCACAGAATGTTTCATATAATACTTGCATATATGGTGACTTTCTAGGAGACGATGTTGTTGTTTGCTTAATTTATCATTAAGTTTAGGGGATCCATTGAGATGTTGTTTTATTCTAAACATCGTCAATGTGAGGTATATGCGGAGACTAGGGAAGAGTTTTTACATGTTGAAGGCCTAAAGTCATTGTTGTTTGCACTCAACAATTTTGTGTAATCATTTGAAATGTGATCTGTTTTTATTGTAGACAAAAGAAACACAACTGCGCATTTCTCGATCACTTTCTCTACCGGTCATTAACAAAGAAAGAAGCACTAAAAGAGTTGAATCTTTCTTTCGAGTCATTCCTTCAACCCCTCAAGGAAAGGATGGGAATTTCACAGTTCCAGCTACACCTCCAGCCAAACTATCTGGTAAATTATTGTTTATATGATGTTATTGTTTGATTTATAGGCAATCACATGCTCCGGAAGGTCACTGTACTTGCACACTTTCCAATAGAAAGATGTGGTGAGCCTTCTTCTATTCTCATTATTTGTATAATATTGAATCCTAAAGTACTAGTTTAGGAGACTTATGGGTTTCTACTTAGCGGAAGCAGATCTGCAGAACCACGATTTGTGTCACCGGTCGTCGGGAATCTTCACGAAGTGGATGGATTCCCTTTGCCTACAGCCTAGATATCTTCTAAGAGATGCAAAACGTATTTTGTGTAAACCCTAACTGTAATATTATTGATGAAAAAACCTAGTTTTTTCCGACACTCATAATAGGGTATTTATACGATATAAGTAGCGCTTAGGAGGACAAGCTAATGGGCCAACGGGCTAATTAGCACCCCTTTTGGGTGAAACCGGTAGCTACTTCCAACAGTTTGAAATGAACCCTTTAGAAAGTTACCATATCATATAGGAGCATTATGTGTGTACTTGCATGCTGCCATCGCTTTCTAATCTATGTGTTATTTGTCAGAAGATGATGAGCCAAATGTTGAAGATATACCTGAAGAGGAAGCTGTTTGTCGAATTTGCCTGGTTGAATTGTGTGAAGGCGGGGAGACACTCAAGATGGAATGCAGCTGCAAAGGTGAACTTGCTTTGGCTCACCAAGAATGTGCTTATAAATGGTTCAGTGTAAAAGGTAACAGAACATGTGACATTTGCAAGCAAGAAGTTCGAAACCTGCCTGTCACACTTCGTCGCATCCAAAGTGTGAATGTGGGATCTAATAATTTCCAGCACTTGGAAATAAACGGATACATGTAAGTGTTATTTGTTCTTTTATTTATCATGAGCTAAGAAGACTAAAGGGACTAGAAAATGAATCCAGCTTTAGTGTGTCTATCTCGTATTTATTAGTCTATGAAAGCGCATTATTAGGTGCTCCATCTTATTTTCTCATTGAGGCCGAGTGCTGAGATTATACATTGACTTTCTGATAGTAGATTCATGATTATAAAAAAAGATCCTTATCAAGGATCATCAAAATAAGCAAGAACACTATTTCGACGGAAAGTACCACACTTTATTTTAATGATGATTTACGATAAGCGACATCTACTAATGACTCACAACATGAAATGACAGGGAAATGTTGAACTAAAAGATTACGCTTTATTAATACTTTTGTTGTTCAGCCCCAACAAAAAAGACTACTTTTGTTGCATTTTCTGGTTCCTCTCTACTTTTCTCACTTTTTCCTTTGGAATGGAACTAGTTAAATCTGAAAATATGGGATGATTCGTTTGTTAATACTTCAACAATTTAAGTAAAGAAACTTCTTAAAAATTACTCAACTGTTCACCTTCTGAATTTTTGCTGCATTATATGCAGGGTATCACAGGAACTACCCATTCTTGTCATCGTCAGCATGCTTACCTACTTTTGCTTTCTTGAGCAACTTCTGGTAATTTTGGGAGGTCTTTGTAAAATAAACAGCTCGTCATTGATCTCGTGTTGATTTACTATTGTCCCTTCTGCAGGTCGGAACAATGGGAACAGGTGCAATAGCTATATCAGTTCCCTTTTCTTGTGTACTAGGTCTGCTTTCATCTTTGGCATCTTCGACCATGGGTATGTTATCTTCTGCTTAGTTGGAACATTTTAAAAACTTTGATCAATCGAATCTTTTAGCTATATAGCTTCAAAGTAAGTATAAGTACTAACTGCTCTTTAATAAAATCTTGCCTTATAATAAAAAGATAGTCGAAAAAGGAATAACGTAAACTTTAAAAATCTTTTAAATTGTTTTTCTAAGACTTGGATATAATCGAAAAACTTATCTGAGATCTCAACTCAAAGTAGCAAAATATGATCTTCACTTTTGGTTATTTCATGACAAACGCTGGTGAAATTTTTTATGCTCATATGTGTTTCCTTTTGTATTCTGACAAAGATCTTTTATCTTTTTATTTTTTGGTAGTGAAGGGAAGGTTTGTCTGGGTTTATGCATCCATTCAGTTCGTCCTCGTGGTATTCTTTGCTCATATGTTCTACTCCTTGGTAAGTAATTGTAATTCCTAAATGTGAAGATCTGAATGACTTGGGGACATTATGTTGGATCTGTTGGCCTAAAACAACTCAAAGATACTCTCAACATGGTTTGACATTGTCCGCTTTTGGCCAAACCGGCACGGTTTCCCAAAATGCCTCACACCATTAAGAGTATCCAACACTAACTTCTTTTTCTTTTCTACTTGTGGGACTTTGTTCATACACACCCAATAAGATCAAAAATTTAAAGTTGACATGTTCAACTGAACTCATTGAATAAGGCTGTGTCTGCCTCTGGTTAGACGTCTATAATGTTACTATACATTTTCAGGTTCATGTACAAGCGGTTCTTTCAATTCTTCTCTCAACATTTGCTGGAATGGGGGTTTCAATGTGTGGATGTTCCATACTTGTCGAGTTCTTTAGATGGAAAAGGCGGCGACAAGTCTTGTTAGATCAACAACAGCAGAATTCCCAACTGAATCAAACAGAAACTTCGTCCCATATAAGTCGTCAAGATTATCAACTGGATATAGAAAATCTGGAGACATTTAGTGAAAGCTAGAAAGTCAATTATGCTATAGCATGGCTTATAAGGCATTTAAATACACAGTTGTTGCGGGGGAATGACTTGTTGTGTATATCTTGACCTATGTTACTCATCCTCTACTGAAAAGAAGAAAAGTTTATTGTACTACGACAGCGTGGAAAGAAATTATTTTTCCATAAAAATGCAAAAGTAAAGATGTAAAAAGTAGAAATGTTTTAGTACACAGTTGCTGTGGGGAATGGCTTGTTGTGTATATCAAAATATTATACTCGTAAGTTTGAAATAATCTCCCTTAGGGATTCCTTTCATTAATCACAATATATATATAGTTGTACAGAGGTTGATTCCTAATACAATAAGAATCCTAAGTTACCTTAAATATACACTTATCATAATTATAAAATATACTGTGAATATTCGGAGAATATTCACTAATACTCCCCCTCAGTCGGAGTGGGAGGAGGCTGGACGCTCAGGCTGGATTTGAAGTCGATGAATAGCTGTCTCGGTAGTCCTTTTGTGAAAATATTTGCATACTGATAAGAGGGGGCACATGCAATACTTTGACTTGACCAAGAGCGACTTTCTCACGCACAAAGTGGATATCCATCTCAATATGTTTGGTCCGCTGATGTTAGACCGGATTGTGAGACAGATATATGGCAGATATGTTATCACAGTAGACGATAGACGCCTTTCGCAGTGGACACTGGAGCTCCAAAAGAAGATTTCAGAGCCAACAGATCTCAGCAACTCCTCGATACTCTGCTTCGGCACTCGACCGGGATAGTGTGGCTTGCCGCTAGGCGGACCATGAAATAAGATTATCCCCTAGAAATACACTGTAGCCTGAGGTGGAACGTGTGTCCGGGCACCCTGCCCAATCCGCATCCGTGTAAGAGAGCAACTTGGTCGGTGCAGAGGGGTAGAGATGTAGGCCATAGTCAAGTGTGCCCTAATGTATCTGATAATACGCTGAGGGCAGCAAAGTGGGATTCTAGTGGAGCGTGTATAAACAGACACACCTGCTGAATGTCATATGCAATATCAGGCCTAGTGAATGTAAGATATTGAAGGGCACCTGCAAGACTCCGATATAGGGTGGGATCAGAAACTGGATCACCATCAGCAGCACTAAGCTTGGATTTCGAGTCAATCGGAGTTGGCATAACCTTACAATTTGCCATCTTAGCCCTGTACACTATCTCTTCCGCATATTTATGCTGACTCAGGAACATAGTAGATGCAGATCTGGTCACTGATACCCCCAAAAAATAACTCAGCTTGCCCAAATCGGTCATAGCAAATTCAGTCTTGAGTAGACCAATGATTTCATTCTTCAAACCGTCAGAGGAGGCAGTAAGAACAATGTCATCCACATATAATAGCAAATAAGCAGTGCTGCTACCGCGATGAAAAATGAAGATAGAGTTATCACACCTGCTACATATAAACCCAATCTGCATAATATACCTGGCAAAGCGATCATACCAAGCGTGGGGTGCCTGTTTTAAGCCATAAAGTGACTTCTGGAGACGACATACATACTGAGGGACTGCAGGAAGAACAAAACTGGGTGGCTGATGCATGTACACAGTTTCTTTCAAATCCCCATGAAGAAATGCATTCTTGACGTCAAGCTGATGAATCGGCAAATGCTTGCCCATAGCAATGCTGAGAACAATACGAATAGTAGCCAGTTTGACAACCGGATTGAATGTCTCACCACAGTCAATTCCCTCATGCTGATTAGTGCCATTAGCAACGAGTCTTGCCTTCTACCGCCCCAAGTCACCACTGTCTCTGAATTTGTGACTAAATAGCCACATGCACTAAATTACATTCACCCCATCCGGTCTAGGTACCAAATCCCAAGTATTCTGCTTTGTTAAAGCATTAAATTCCTCGCACATGACCGCATTTCAATTAAGGTCCAGTTTGGCTAGTTTTGGGTTTTTGGGAATGGGTGATATGGTTTGTGTACAGAGGTTAATATGAACCTTGGGTTTGAAAATCCCGTGTTGAGCACGAGTTTTCATACGATGGGTAGGTAGTGGTGTACGGTTTGTATTGGGTATGGTCAATGGCTAGTTGGTTGCGGGTTCGGGATCTATTTTTGGATTGTGGGTATCGCCGGTGATGGGGGGTTGAGGAGACTGGTTGGGTTTTGGGTTTGTTGTCGGTGTTTGTGGGTTGTATGGCGAGGTGGTGGAGCTTGGCAGTTCAGGCATTGATGGTGGTTGCAGGTTACCGAGCTGTGTGTGGATCGGTGATGTGGCGACGGGTGGGTTTCTGGACAACCTCTCGGGTGATTGGTGATGGTTTGGTGGTGAGGGCGATGGGTCGACCATGGGAATGGGTGACGGGGACCTCTGTGGTGCAGGGATGTCTTCGGCGTTGGTCACTGGTGGAGATGAGGCCGCCGGAGCCGACGACGTGGATGCGAGAATAGTGGACTGAAGTTAGAATAATGATTTGACTGGCGGGGACATAACTGTCTCATCGAGAAATGTGTAATCCATGGTTTGAAATTTCTGAAGATTCGAAAATGGAAAACACATCTCGTCAAATGTGATGTGGCGGGAGATAATGATTTTACTAGTGGACATGTCATAGCAAAGGTAACCCCTATGATTAGACGCGAGACCAACGAAGACACATGGCATAGTTCGTGGTGCTAATTTCTGAGGGGCAGTGGAGGCTAGATTGGGGTAGCATAGGCAACCTAAAATTCAGAGTTGGTCATAGGACGGGATCCTACTGTACAAAATTTTGGTGGGGGTCTTATTTTGGAGAGTGTTAGTGGGTAAAATGTTAAGAAGGGATTCTACCATTTTAACAGCATAAACCCAGAAATAGGGTGGAAGACAGACATGAAACAGGAGAGTGCGAACCATGTTATTGATGGTACGTATAATTCGTTCAGCCTTTCCATTTTGAGGCGAAGTGTGGGGACAGGAGAAGCGAAAAACCATATCGTAATTAGAACAAAAATTTTGAAAGGCCGAATTATTAAATTCACGTGTGTTATCACATTGAAAAGATTTTATGGGTTTTTCAAATTGAGTTGTAATGAATTTTTGAAACTCAAGAAACTTGGCAAACACTTCGGATTTGAATTTAAATGGGTAAATCCAGAGAAAATGAGAAAATCATCTAAAAGAACTAGATAAAATTTGTGACCTAAAGAGCTAACAACAGGAGATGTCTACAAATCAGCATGAACAATATCAAATGAAGAAAAAGTAATACTTGTGGATGATGTAAACAGAATACAAGTATGCTTATCAAGCGGGCAAGAAAAACAGTTGTGGGCAAGTTTCTCATTATTAGATTGAATACGCTGATTAATCCTAAGAAAATTAAATACATGTTCTCCTGAGTGTCCGAGTCTGTTATGCCAAGTTGACGGAGAGATTGCAGCAAGGGAGATATGTGGGTGTGGTCTGACAGAGGAAGATTGAGTGAAGGGGTAGAGCTCTCCCACACTATTGCAGCGTGTAAGAATTTTCTCCGTATTGAGATCCTTCATAGAAAAACCAAAAGGGTCAAATTCGACAGTTACATAATTATTGCGAGTGAATTTTCTAACAGAGATTAAGTTTTTAATGATGTTAGGGGTGTCAAGAACATGATTTAAGGAGAAATACGGTTGGGGATGTTTGGTATGCGTGTTACCGTAACCTTCAATTGGAATGCGGTGACCATTGCCAACGGTAATAAATTGAGGACACTTTAACCGAAGCATAGGAGATAAATTACCTGACGACCGGGTGAGGTGAGATGTGGCTCCGGTGTCCATGTACCAATTATCATCGGGTTGTTGAAGTCCTAGCCTAAATTAGTGAGGGCCAGGTTGCTGGCTTGCGGATGCTGAGGGGCCGATGTTGACACCCAATTTTGTCCCATCCTTTATGATTTTATTCGTAATTTTTAATATTTTTGACACTTTTAAAACAATTTTAAAATATAGGCATATATGTGTATATATCTTATTATTATTATTATTCGCATTTTTTTTTACTATCATTTGCATCTTTATCATAATCATAGTTTTATCCATAATATTCTATGTTATTTTTCGCAAAATGGCATCGCATTTCCATTTTCTATCAAGCATTAAACATTTCGCAAATATTATATTTTTATTTTATTATTATCACATCGTTATGCTACTTCAAATAATTTACATCTTTTACAAAAATATCTTTTTATAATAAACTTCCTCTTATTTTTTAACCAACCCAATTTTATTTCTCAACCCCAAAATAATTTCTACCCAAATATTTTCAACCAAAGCCCAATTTCTCCAAACCAATTCCCCTTATTCCCTTCCCCTTTATTCCCCCCAATTCCCAAGCCCAACCGGCCAACAAAAACCCCAAAAATTAAAACCCAATACCCATCACCCATTTAATTCTACTCAACCCAAAACAATTCAACTCCCCATTTCCTTATACCCAAACCCACCAAAACAGCCCAAACCAAACTCCCCAATTAAATTCCCTTATACCCCAACCCAAATCCACCAACACAAAGGCCCAATCGGCCAAACCCAATTCACCCTCACCCGTCGGCCCACCAAACTCCCCATTTCGCCAGGCCCAACCGGCCAACCCGTCGGCCCAAACCCATTCCTTACCGCTTTAAACCCAACGCCCAAAGCCCCAAAGCCCCCAAAAAAACAAAACAAAAACAAAAATACAAACCCTCTCCTTCACTCAAATCGCGACCCCACACACCCATACCGGCGACCCCACGTCGCCGGTCACCTCACCCGACACCACCACCAAACGCCTGCGCACGACACCCGACACACATCCCATACCCTATCCCCAAAATCCGCAACCCATGCCCTCAAATCCGCGATTTTGGGCTCTTCATTTGAAATTCAAACTCATTCCTTGAGCGTTTTGGGGAAATCCACCTATAAATACCCCATGTTGTTCTTCATTTTAGGGAGATTGAATGATTTTTGAGAGGATTTTCAAAGGAATTTTGGAGGATTTTTGAAAAACGATTCAATATATAAATATTTGTTGTGTTCTTGATTTCAAACATTTGCCTTCGTTGTTATTCAAGAATCAAGTCCGAAAAGGTTTGTTCTCCACTTTTGATTCTCTGATTTCGACACATGATTGAATTCGGTCGACCGACCAGATCCTTGACCCGGTTTGGGTATTATTTTCAGAATTCTTGCATTTTCATATTCATGTATGTTGGTTATCTGAATTTGGTGAATATTTAATCTCGGGTTGAGTTTCCGATTCGGGTCGGGTCACTGACCCGGATCGGGTCGACCCGGTTTGAGTAATATTTTCAGAATTCTTGCATTTCATATTCATGTATGTTGGTTATCTGAATTTGGTGAATATTTTATTTCGGGTTGAGTTTAGGTCGGGTCAGTCATCGACCGGATCGGATCGACCGATTGAGTAATATTTTCAGAATTCTTGCATTTCATATTCATGTATGTTGGTTATCTGAATTTGGTGAATATTTGATTTCGGGTTGAGTTTCCGATTCGGGTCGGGTCACTGACCCGGATCGGGTCGACCCGGTTTGAGTAATATTTTCAGAATTCTTGCATTTCATATTCATGTATGTTGGTTATCTGAATTTGGTGAATATTTTATTTCGGGTTGAGTTTCCGATTCAGGTCGGGTCACTTTCCCGGGTCGGGTCGACCCGGTTTGAATTTCTAAATTTCTTGCATTATTGCTGTTGTTGTTATTGGCTATCTGAATTTGGTGTTGAAATATAATTCTGGTTGGCATCTTATTCGGGTCGGGTCACTGACCCGGGTCGGGTTGACCCGCTTTTGGCATATTTCCAGATTATGGCATTTTTTTTCATATCTGTTGCTGGTTATCTAAAAAATCTGAATTTCTGATTTCATTAGTCCTTGTTCATGATCCGGTCGGATTTTTCCATAAATACTTCTTAATCTGTTTGGTTCCAACATTTGAATTTGGGTCGGATACTTTAATTGCTCCTTTGCTCGTTTCTTTTCTTGTTTTATTATTTTATTAATATTGCATTAAGGCCGATGAAATTAACTTCAAAGCCGCGCTTTTCTTTCGTTCGTTTCTCTATTTTTAGCCTTTGTTTTAAGTATCAAGACATGAGATATCTTCTTGTTTTACTATTTTTTAAAACAAATATTACTTTGCTCGGTCTTTGTTTTTCTGTTTGATTCATCGCTCGGTTTGATTCTTGTTTTTCAATTTCTTGTTTTAAATATCTTTGCCATGGATATCCTTTGTTTCTTGTTTTAAACTAAACACCGCGTCTTTTTGGAAATTGTTTTTACGCCTCTGTTTCTTGCCTCTGCTGCTTCTTTGTTCGATTTAATTTCTTGATTTGAACACGATACTACCTTGGCGATGAAAAATATCCGTCGATTTTGAGGCCTCTACGATTTGCAAAGACGGAAATATAACCACGGGCAATGATGAGGCTTAAACCTTTTTCCAAGATCAACATGTTTAGTAGGCGAGGTGACTAAAATGACCAACAAGTTATATATTCGCAGCCACGACGTGATTATAGTGATCTTTTCTATTTCACCCGAGAGACCAACACGTTTAGTAGGCGAGGCAATCAAAATAAACCACATTAGTCATATGTTTGCAGCCACGACGTGATTGGAATGTTCTTTTCAAAATTTAAGTCTGAGCCCTCCGTGATCAAAACATTCACTGTTTTGAATGCGGATATGGAGTTATTGTATTTAACTTGTTTCTAACCGTTTGTTTTTGATGACTTGCGGGATTAAAGTAAATAACGGCGAATTATTCCTCGGAGTTTATTTTTTTCTTTAATTGACTTTTATCCGCTTTGTATTGTAATATTATTTATCGCACTTATGTAACTATTGAAATGCTTAGAATATGCAAACTTGGGATTAATTCATAGGTTAGTTTCAAACTTAGAAATCCTTCGCTAGTTTATTTATTTTAGGCTCGTCACGCGTATTCAAGATTTTCAAAACAACTTTTGTCATCTTTTATTCGCTTTATTAATCATTCCGAATAAGTTTATCTTTTGTCAATTTACAATTCAATGATTCTCAAAATTTTACTTCTTTGATAGTATAAATAATTTATTGTCACAAATGCATATTTTTCAAAACTTTACATGTATCTTTCTTTTTTATGTTATCTGAATACGTACTTGTATAAAATGCATCATTTACCAATTATTTGCAAACATCTTTTAATCTATTATACTTGTAAAACATGCATTTTTCTAGCAATAATTAACCTGAGTTTGACCGGATAACCGCAAGTTAGCGGATCTTAAAGGATGACTAACCCCTTCCCTTTAGGATAATAAAGAACCCTTACCTAGAATCTCGCTAGTTTAGCAGACCTTAAAATTGGAGTTTACATTGCAGCACTTAGTTTAATATTTAGGTGTCCTAATTCACCGTAAAAGATAATTAGGTGGCGACTCCTCAATCATTTACTCAGGAATCACCCATACGTCTGTGCTCCGCTTTGACCCGAGCAAGGTCGAAAAACGGGCGCGACAGCATGGCGACTCCGCTGGGGACTTTTCAGGTTCTTAACCATAGCAAAATTCAGGTTAATTATAATTGTGCTTTACTTTCACTCTTTGTTTGATGTAATGCTTTGATTTGTTTCCTTTGTGAAATTTTTTGCATGCATAACTGCTTTAATTTCCATATTTTCTTGCTTATCTTAAATTGGCATTTCGCTCATATTTCTTCCACTCTGGAACATTGCTACTATGACACACTAGAGGCGAGGTGTGTTTTGCGCACCCGCAAATTTCTTTCAATCTACCAAATTTTAGGAGAGTTGGCGTATGCGCGGAGTGACCGGACCATCTGGTGGCCGCGTAGCCTTCTCACTCGAGTAGTCCGCTCGGGGACCTTGTGTCTAGTCAGCCAAATCTTAGAAAATTTAAGATAGAGCTATACCACCCTTCATTTTTAGTCATGCATGCATACACCTTAGGTGGGTCGATCCTTGGTTTCGACTCCACAATTAAGAAATCCGCCAAAGATGTCTACGGGTCTCACAACCCAACGACCAATCATCATATTATGTGTAGCGTGATAAGGATAGACTAATCCAAGACTAATCATGATATGCTGAAATTGGAAAATGTACATTCATTTTGTCTCATTTCCGACAAAGCATTGCAGTTTAGCAGCTTGGATCAAATCTGTCGTAATTCCGCATATCTGGCGTTTAGGCCCACCTCCGGCATAAGGGAGGCCCCATGCATATTAGGATGCGCATTTAATTGCCTTACAATCATTTTGTTGTTTTCTCCTGCTTTTTCACTATGTGCATACTATTTAAAGCAATAATTACTCGCCTTATACTAACTTGATTTTCTTCAATTTTTTTTAGAAGGTTTATTTTGTCTAGATTATTTTCCCAAAGGTTGATTTGCGTTGACTAAAACTGGCGGATCATCCCTACTTCACGAGGTCAAAGGCACAATCCTTGACCAAATGGTGATTGAGATGCATCCGAACAGGTGGCCTGGAACTTATCACTCTTTCGAGAGATGAACGGAGGCTTGAAAAATAGAGATACTACCGTCCCAAGAAAAATACATCGCCCAAGCTGTTACAACGGATGGCAGCCATGTCTGAGGCCCGAGATAGAGCGGCTCCAAAATCTCACCAACCTGTCCATTAGCGCCAATACCCCACTCCCTGAACAAGGGACGAATGCAACTGCACCACAAATTTTCTCATCTCCTGAACCGTCATTTCCCCAAAACCTTCCTGATAATTCGCCACTATGCAAAACCAATCCACAACACACTAACCCGCAAGCAAGTCCACAACAAAGCCCGCTACAAAATGATCCGGCCTCATTCACAACTCCACATACCCAAATTATCACACTCATCCAAAACACCCCTTCCACGCAAAATCACCCAGCAGACCAACACATATTGATGGCACACATCGCTGATCACATCAAGCAGTATGTGCCGCCAATATATGTAATGGAAGCCCAACCTTTTACTACCGCAACACCAAACATGACTCTTCAGAAAATTGGCTAGTGTGAAGAAATGGACAGGCGGGTGAGGATCAGAACCGATGAAAGTGTGGCGAGAGAGATTTACAGCCTAAAAGAGGCATTCAAGAATATACAAACCAGCAAGGGACACGAAGGACTCGAGTACGAAGATTTGTGCATGCATCCCGACATTGAATTGCCTGTAGGATATAAGGTGCCAAAATTTGGTTTGTTTGATGGGAAAAGAAATCCTCACGCTCATTTAAGATCATACTGTGACAAACTGATTGGGGTAGGTAAAGACTAGGCCATCATAATGAAGTTGTTCGTAAGGAGTTTGACAGGAGAAGCACTCGACTGGTACACAAGTCAAAACCCGCAAAAATGGCGTAATTGGGGCACGATGGCACAAGATTTCGTTGTGATTTAAATTCAACAACGACACAGTCTTGGACAGATTTTATCGATGAAATTGGAAAAGAAGTCCACAGAGACCGTCGGAGAATACGCCATGAAGTGGAGGCGAAGCGTGAAAGTTCAACCCCAGATAGAAGAAAGTGAGATGACCACTCTCTTTGTACAATCTTTGAAAGATGCAACATACTATGAGAGAATGATAAGCGTCATAGGGCGAAGTTTCTCTGAAGTTATAAGGATGGGAGATTTCATAGAAGAGGGAATCGAGCAGGAAGAATTACAAACTTTGTAGCATTGCAAGCAACAAGTGAGACAATCGGTCGGACTCATTTGAGGGAGCGATAAGAGGAAGAGAGATGGAGTGTCCTCTGTGGTGACAGTTGAAAACATAGGCCAAATCAAATGTCAACCTACCAAATGCCATCACCCGACCTCCCTACTACAATCAAAACAACCAAAGTCCTCGGCCTTCCTATTATTACCCATACACCCAAAGCCCTCAACCTTACTATCAATACCCACATGGTCCCTACCTGTCTACCATACCCATCCAATATATGGCACGCCCGGCGCCACCTACCCAAATCCCCACAATATCGGCCCGCATACTTGCCTCATCCACAAGTCCATACACCAAATGCAGGACCTGCGCCAAAAAATACGAAAGAAAGCCACCAAAACCTATACACCTTTAGCGAACCTCGAGCCCAATTATATGAAAGGCGAAAACCGCGAGAATACTCCACCCATCCCAGGAAATGTCCCCAATCCTGTTCCAAAATGGCACGATGAGACTAAGCATTGTGTGTACCACTCGGGGATTCCTGGGCACGACACTGAGAATTGCTATGCCCTCAGAAACAAAATTGAGACATTGATCAAAGAAGGAGTTATCCAACTGAAAGGACCTTCCTTTAATGTAAATAATAACCCTTTGCCAAATCATGACGATGCCAGCGTAAATATGATTCTTGTTGATGAAGACCACAATTTGGAAGGGACTATTGTGCGATCCAGGAGAAAGGAAAAGGTTGAATCATCGACCTTTATTACCCCTATGATTCTGATCCAAGTGAAGGCACCGTTCGGAGTAGAAGCACTTCCTCCAAAGCGCGGATCATGGCATCATCTTTTCTTGGAAAAGTCTTATCAACCAATCTCGAAGGAAGGAGATACTTCTTTACCAAAGCTTGTTCCGCCTCTGAGTCAGTCATTCGTCAAAGCATCGCCACTCGGGGAATCAAAGAGGACAATGCACCGACCTCGTGAAGGGATTCAAAGATTTTCATTGATGAAGAAGAAGCAAAATGCAATATGATTCTCGGTGATTACGCTAGAAGCTCAACCATTTGGGATGCAGAGCAAGGAGATGTTTTGGGAAAATTGGACATGTGCCCTGGCCTTGTTTCTCCCAGAAACTAGTTAACTGCATTAATATTTAATGAAACAATGCGATTCAGATTGAGGCCTGAATCACATATATGCATTTAATGTGTTTTGCCTCTACCTTTTGAAAGCTTAAAATGACAAATCTGCATTGCTTTTGCTATTATAAAATCTGTCTTGTTTAATAATTTTCTTTTCTTTTTCATCATGCAAATTAATTTGTCGGCAGTATGTGACATATAATGAAACAAGCAAACAAGGTCCCAAACAAGCAAGGCTTCGAAGAATATAAGGAAGACTCACAAGCGGAAGAATTGAGGCATTTTTGGAATAAGTCAAAGCCAGATTTGGATGAAACATCAAGATGGTTGATAGTTACAAGCATTGGCACGGACGTTTGCCATTTGTACTCTTGGGCTACCACACTACGATCAGGACTTCTCTTTGGGCAATGCTATTTCTTTCGCGACCAAGTGGATACTGAGAATCATTTACTAAGAGACTGATTGATGAAAAGCGGATGGACACGGTTGTCAGGGCAACCTTATCGAATAGAATGGCCAAAAACCATCAATGCAGATCACGGTGAAGAGATACCATATCTAAGATTAGTTATTCTCTATGTAATACTTTTTCTATGTTGTAAAAGTTGCGCTCCCTCGTCGGGATACGCATAGAACCCACGTAGGGTTCCGTTTCTTAGATCACAAATTTCCCCAAGTTCCTTTTTACTTGTAAACCTGAACTACGTTATGACCTGATTCCCTCGGCGGGATACGTAGGCGGCCACATCGGCTTCGGTCCCATCTTTAGAAAAACCCTTACAATCTCCTTTGCTTACCATGAACTACGTTATGACCTGATTCCCTCGGCGGGATACGTAGGCGGCCACATCGGCTTCGGTCCCATTTTAGAAAATCCTTACAATTCCCTTTTGCTTGTAATGAACTACGTCATGACCTGATTCCCTCATGGGGATACGTACGCGGCCTAAATCGGCTTCGGTCCCACCATTAGAAATATTTTCTCCTTTATCTCGTACATGATAAAATGCACTCATCTGATCACCCTGATAGGGCAGGCAATCAATCTACACAAGACTCGGTTGTCCGTTCAAAAGATCATCATCCTCACATATCGAAAACTGGGGCATTTTTAAGGGATCACTGCTGGGAGGGCAGCGAGATAAACATGGAAAAGCATCGGCAAACTAAGTCTTGACCTAAGAGGATTTTGGATAAGGCGTTTGCTTTGTTTCACCGCATGTCATTTGCTACGGAGACATTTACATATATGCATACTTTCTTATAAGCAATTTATTTTCAACAAATACTTTCATTAGAATTTGACAAGATTTTTATTACTAATATGCATACTTTCTTATCATAATTTATTTTCACCAAATATTTTCATTAAAGTTTGACAAGATTTTTATTACTAATATGCATACTTTCTTATACACAATTTATTTTCACAAAATATTTTCATTAGAGTTTGACAAGATTTTTTACTAATATGCATACTTTCTTATAAGCAAATCATTTTTCAACAAATATTTTCATTAGCTTGATTCGACAAGAACTTTTTAATGATAAGCATACTTTCTTATAAACAAATTATTTTCAACAAATGTTTTCATTAACGGTTAGCCAAGGCGGGAACCAGGCAGGGCTACAGTCGAATCGGCCAGGACATGCGACTATCAAGAGCCAAAGCTACCAAGTCAGCCTTGAATCAACCGCCCCTCCCCAAACTCACAAATTTTCTTTGAGTACGAGTTCTTGAGGTTGAAAAGCGGGGAAGCCACATCGATTATGATCAATTCCCTAAAGAATTTCGGCACCACAACTTACTACAAGGATTACGTTCTTGTTACGCATTTATCTGAAGACATCATCTTGACCTCTGAGGTCCCGACTATTATGCGCACAAAGATGTTATTTTGAATCACAAAGAACGACAACAAGGCAAACCCGACGGCAAAGGCGTCGCATCACATTTTCGCCCGTGCCAGGGCGACATTTCAATTCACATGAGTTTGGATCGGCGGAAGATTGACCTGGCGTGGAACCCTATTACGACAAGCGGCGGCAAGGGCGTCACTTACATCTCTTACAACATGACAACATTTCAATAACGTCATCGACGTTATGGCAGCACGACAATCATTTTTTACAGCTTTACAACGACGTCAACAACATTACAATGACGTCTTCAACGCAGCAACTATCTTTTACCGCATCTCAACGACGTCAATAGCATTACAATGACGTCTTCAGCGCAACAGCTATCTTTTACGACAACGCATCAACTATCTTTTACGGCAATGCAGCAACTATTTTCTACAGCATCTCAACGACGTCAACAACATTACAATGACGTCTTCAAAACAGCAGCTATCTTTTACGGCATTACAACAACGTCATTGACGTTACTGCAGCACAACAAATATCTTTTACCGCATCTCGACGACGTCAACAACATTACAATAACATCTTCAAACGCAACAACTATCTTTTACGGCAACGCAGCAACTATCTTTTACCGCATCTCAACGACGTCAACAACATTACAATGACGTCTTGGTAGCGACAACTATCTTTACAACAACACAACAAATATCTTTTCTGAGATTACAACGGCGTCAACAACATTACAATGCCGTCTTGGCGCATCAACTATCTTTTCTGACATTACAACAGCGTCATTGGCGTTCTTTGCGAAAGACATCAACTATCTTCAACAGATTACAACGGCGCCCTCAAAGACAACTATCTGCGATAGCAAACATCATTACAACAGCGTCATCGGCGTTCTGCAGACAATAAATATATTTTCTGACATTACAACGGCGTCAGCTGACATTACAATGGCGTCTTCAACGCAGCGACTATCTTTACAAAGATTACAACAGCGTCATTGGCGTTCTTTGCGACACATCAACTATCTTCAGCGGCATTACAACAACGTCCTGGCGTTACGGCTGAAGACGACAACTATTTTTACAACAACAACGACATCGGCAAAGTCTATACAACGGCGACATCATCAGCGTCTATACAGCGATGACATCGGCAAAGTCTATACAACGGCGGCGTCAACAACATTACAACGGCGTCTTCAACACAACACGTCGATCCAACGGCGTCATTTCGGCGCCCACCTTATAATGAGGGTATTTTAATTTCGATCGGCGCCCACCTTATAATGAGGGTATTTTAATTTGATCGAGCCCACCTTATAATGAGGGTATTTTAATTTCGATCAGCGCCCACCTCCTAACGGGTATTTCTAAGTTATTTTCTCTACAATTTTTCTCGTGATTTATACACTAATTATATCTTAAGCTTTAGTTTGCGGGAGTTTTTAATTTGCAGGAACTTCATCACAACGTGGAGCTATCTCTTCTGTGGCCCAGGGCAATTTGGTCAACGACCTACTTGACGTCGATCTGCTCTTTCCCAATAGTTTTCGCATCTGCGACCGGTGTCATCCTAAGTCGACCTTTGGGGCATTGTTTCTTGAATGTGCACCATCTTTTGCAACTTCTATACCCCAAGGATTCTATTTCTTACCATGCATTCCCGATGATCAGGACAAAATTGGCTACTCAGTCAACTTCTTTGGCCGAAAACTCTTTCATCGTCTCCGTCCAAAGAGGGGCATCTGTTGACACCCAATTTTGTCCCATCTTTTATGATTTTATTCGTAATTTTAAATATTTTTTGACACGTTTAAAACAATTTTAAAATATAGACATATATATGTATATATCTTATTATTATTATTATTCGCATTTTTTACTATCATTTGCATCTTTATCATAATCATAGTTTTATCCATAATATTCTATGTTATTTTATTTTTCGCAAAATGGCATCGCATTTCCATTTTTTATCAAGCATTAAACATTTCGCAAATATTATATTTTTATTTTTTATTATTATCACATCGTTATGTTATTTTAAATAATTCACATCTTTTACAAAAATATCTTTTTATAATAAACTTCCTCTTATTTTTAACCAACCCAATTTTATTTCTCAACCCCAAAACAATTTCTACCCAAATATTTTCAACCAAAGCCTAATTTCTCCAAACCAATTCCCTTATTCCCTTCCCCTTTATTCCCCCAATTCCCAAGCCCAACCGGCCAACAAAAACCCCAAAAATTAAAACCCAATACCCATCACCCATTTAATTCTACTCAATCCAAAACAATTCAACTCCCCATTCCCTTATACCCAAACCCACCAAAACAGCCCAAACCAAACTCCCCAATTAAATTCCCTTATACCCCAACCTAGGGGTGAGCACGGGTACAGGGTACCCAGATACCCGATCGGAACCGACACTAACGGGTAGGTTCCGGGTAGATATATTATAATAACGGGTAGGGTCCGGGTAGTAAAATTAGGAACCGATCAATGTCGGGTCCGGTTCGATTCCGACAAATAGAGACAGGGTACCCGGATCTAACCGATACATTCTAACCTAAAAATATTAAATATTTTTACTTTTTTTAGAAACATTTGGACCACTTTTAACTTTCTCCAAAATTATTTGTTGCACGCCTACACATTGATTTTCCCCACCCCAAGACGTAAATATTTTAGCTTTTTCACCCCTTTATTCTAGAATGCTCTTTGTGCCCAAAGAGAAAACACTCAAAACTCTCTCAATAACAATGGCGTTTTAGCTACACCACCGAGCTTCATCGTCGTCGTTGTTGAAGCTTTCTCTCAGGTATTTTCATCGTTGTCGTCATTGAAGCTTCACATTTGCCTCTTTCTCTCCCTTGGTTGTGTTCACGTCATTCCTAAAATGCATATGGGTTCATATCTAACTCTTCAATTTCTTTTTAATAGCATATGCTTCTGTTCTATTTCAGGCGATACTCATCTTCAATTTGTATTATTTTTTTATTTGAAATATAAATCTATTTTTAAAATTTGTGTATATTTTATAGTTGTGAAGATGAAATTTAGGGATTTACTAGTATAATAAAGTTTTTCTTTTGTATCGAAGAGCTTATGAACACGAAAATAAGTTTAATTCAGATATTTTCAAATTTATTTTGAAATCAACACGTTCAATTAATTGAGTGTCAAATTTGGCTTGCAATTTTAGATTTTGGTTACAGAATTAGCTTTTCTAAAATGAATAAGTTTTCTAAAACTTCTTATAAAGGTACTAAAAACTCCGATTGCAAGCTAAAAAACTACTTGATGAAATTATTTTAGAACTATTTTTTATTCTCATAGGCTTAAAAATTGTTGCTTAATTTGTGTTTTTTATTTACAGGGTACCCGGGAATCCGGGTAGTAAATTTAGGAACCGATCTTTTATCGGGTAGGGTCCGGGTAGTTAAAAAATGTTAGGGTACCCGGACCCGCTCACCCCTACCCCAACCCAAATCCACCAACACAAAGGCCCAATCGGCCAAACCCAATTCACCCTCACCCGTCGGCCCACCAAACTCCCCATTTCGCCCAGGCCCAACCGGCCAACCCGTCGGCCCAAACCCATTCCCCTTACCCTTTAAACCCAACGCCCAAAGCCCCCAAAAAAAAAAAACAAAACAAAAACAAAAATACAAACCCTCTCCTTCACTCAAATCGCCGACCCCACACACCCATACCGGCGACCCCACGTCGCCGGTCACCTCACCCGACACCACCACCAAACGCCTCTGCCCCTGACACCCGACACATCCCATACCCCTATCCCCAAAAATCCGCAACCCATGCCCCTCAAATCCGCGATTTTGGGCTCTTCATTTTTGAAATTCAAACTCATTCCTTGAACGTTTTAGGGGGGAAATCCACCTATAAATACCCCATGTTGTTCTTCATTTTAGGGGGAGATTGGACAGATTTTTGAGAGGATTTTCAAAGGAATTTTCGGAGGATTTTTGGAAAACGATTCAATATATAAATATTTGTTGTGTTCTTGATTTCAAACATTTGCCTTCGTTGTTATTCAAGAATCAAGTCCGAAAAGGTTTGTTCTCCACTTTTGATTCTCTGATTTCGACACATGATTCGGGTCGGGTCGACCCGACCCGGGTCACTGACCCGGTTTGGGTATTATTTTCAGAATTCTTGCATTTTCATATTCATGTATGTTGGTTATCTGAATTTGGTGAATATTTAATCTCGGGTTGAGTTTCCGATTCGGGTCGGGTCACTGACCCGGATCGGGTCGACCCGGTTTGAGTAATATTTTCAGAATTCTTGCATTTCATATTCATGTATGTTGGTTATCTGAATTTGGTGAATATTTTATTTCGGGTTGAGTTTCCGATTCGGGTCGGGTCACTGACCCGGATCGGGTCGACCCGATTTGAGTAATATTTTCAGAATTCTTGCATTTCATATTCATGTATGTTGGTTATCTGAATTTGGTGAATATTTGATTTCGGGTTGAGTTTCCGATTCGGGTCGGGTCACTGACCCGGATCGGGTCGACCCGGTTTGAGTAATATTTTCAGAATTCTTGCATTTCATATTCATGTATGTTGGTTATCTGAATTTGGTGAATATTTTATTTCGGGTTGAGTTTCCGATTCAGGTCGGGTCACTTTCCCGGGTCGGGTCGACCCGGTTTGAATTTCTAAATTTCTTACATTATTGTTGTTGTTGTTATTGGCTATCTGAATTTGGTGTTGAAATCTGATTCTGGTTGGCATCTTATTCGGTCGGTCATCGACGGTCAATTGACCCGCTTTTGGCATATTTCAGTTATGGCATTTTTTCATATCATTCTTTGGTTATCTAAAAAATCTGAATTTCGATTTCATTCCGGTCCCTGTTCATGATCGGGGTTGGATTTTTCCATAAATACTTCTTAATCCTGTTTCGGTTCCAACATTTCAGAATTTGGGTCGGATACTTTAATTGCTCACTGCTCGTTTCTTTTACTGTTTTATTATTTTATTAATATTGCATTAAGGCCGATGAAATTAACTTCAAGGCCGCTTTTCTTTCGTTCGTTTCTCTGTTTTTAGCCTTTGTTTTAAGTATCAAGACAGCGGATATCTTCTTTTTTCTTGTTTTTAAAACAAATATTGCGCTGCTCGGTCTTTGTTTTCTGTTTCAGTTCATCGCTCGGTTTCAGATTACTGTTTTTTCAATTTACTGTTTTAAATATCTTTGCCACGGATATCACTGTTTTTCTGTTTTAAACTAAACACCGCGTCTTTTTTCGGAAATTGTTTTTCTGCCTCTGTTTTACTGCCTACTGCTGCTGCTGTTCCGATTAAATTTTACTGATTTGAACACGATACTACACTGGCCGATGAAAAATATCCGTCGATTTTGAGGCCTCCACAGTTGCAAAGACGGAAATATAACTTCTGGGCAATGATGAGGCTTAAACCTTTTTCCAAGATCAACATGTTTAGTAGGCGAGGTGACTAAAATGACCAACAAGTTATATATTCGCAGCCACGACGTGATTATAGTGATCTTTTCTATTTCACCCGAGAGACCAACACGTTTAGTAGGCGAGGCAATCAAAATAAACCACATTAGTCATATGTTTGCAGCCACGACGTGATTGGAATGTTCTTTTCAAAATTTAAGTCTGAGCCCTCCGTGATCAAAACATTCACTGTTTTGAATGCGGATATGGAGTTATTTGTATTTAACTGTTTCTAACCGTTTGTTTTTGACAGCTTGCAGGGATTAAAGTAAATAACGACGAATTATTCCTCGAAGTTTATTTATTTTTTTTTCTTTAATTCAGCTTTTATCCCGCTTTGTATTGTAATATTATTTATCGCACTTATGTAACTATTGAAATGCTTAGAATATGCAAACTTGGGATTAATTCATAGGTTAGTTTCAAACTTAGAAATCCTTCGCTAGTTTATTTATTTTAGGCTCGTCACGCGTATTCAAGATTTTCAAAACAACTTTTGTCATCTTTTATTCGCTTTATTAATCATTCCGAATAAGTTTATCTTTTGTCAATTTACAATTCAATGATTCTCAAAATTTTACTTCTTTGATAGTATAAATAATTTATTGTCACAAATGCATATTTTTCAAAACTTTACATGTATCTTTCTTTTTTATGTCATCTGAATACGTACTTGTATAAAATGCATCATTTACCAATTATTTGCAAACATCTTTTAATCTATTATACTTGTAAAACATGCATTTTTCTAGCAATAATTAACCTGAGTTTGACCGGATAACCGCAAGTTAGCGGATCTTAAAGGATGCCTAACCCCTTCCCTTTAGGATAATAAAGAACCCTTACCTAGAATCTCGCTAGTTTAGCAGACCTTAAAATTGGAGTTTACATTGCAGCACTTAGTTTAATATTTAGGTGTCCTAATTCACCGTAAAAGATAATTAGGTGGCGACTCCTCAATCATTTACCCAGGAATCACCCATACGTCTGTGCTCCGCTTTGACCCGAGCAAGGTCGAAAAACGGGCGCGACAGCCGAGACCATGTGGGCCTGCTGGGTGGGCTGGGGAAGAGCCGAAAATACCTGGTGACCAAGCTTGCTGGAACTGGGCCCCTGATGTTGGGTAGGGGCATGCAGGCGAGGCCCAGTTCCCGGTATTGGGCCATGATGGCTGCCCAGCCCACTGAAAATAGGGAGCAGGGATTAGGCTTGACTGCCGGTTCCTTTGGACCTTGCCGCGGCCCTTCCTTTTGTTGTTATTACTGCGGCCTCTGCCGCCACGTCCTCCACCGCGGGACTGCTGCTGGTGGTGGTCTGGCGGTGGTGTGGTGTTGGCTGTCAACGGCTAACGCTTTTTGATTGTGCTCCTCTTGTTTAGCACGACAGGTCTCTTCCAACAATAGTTGTGAACGCGCTTTGTTGAAACTTGGTAGTGGGTCGGCCTGTTGAATCATCTTCGCAAGTGTATCATATTCACCTTTCGGTAAACCAACAACTAATTGAAGTACCATCTTGGTTTCTGAAACAGATGTCACTACGTTGGAAAGTTGGTCGGCTATGAGTTTAAGTTGTTTACAATATTCAGACATGTTAAAATTCTTGAGATGTGTATTGTTGAACTGCTCTTCCAAATACACGGCCCGAGTATTTTTATTATCCTGAAAAATTTCTTTTAACCGTACCCAAAGTTCATATGCCGTAGCACCTGTTTTCATGATAGTACACAACAAGTCTTTTGAGATGGTGTCGTATATCCACTGTTTGGCGATGGCGTCAAGGCGACGCCATGTTGAGTCTGCAACATCGGTGGGACGAGGGACAGAATCATCAATATGGTCTAGCACATTGTACGCACATGCATGAATATAGAGCAGTTCTATCCACATGGAATATTGACAGTCTTCTTGGTCAAGAATTATAGGGATATAATTCTTGATGTTGGTAACGGTGAAAGTCGGATGAAAAGAAGATGATGAACGTGGAGGGGGGTTGTCAAAAATACCAGTGGAAGAACCGGAATTAGTAAGGGAAGTGGGACAAGACATGGTGGCTATGGTTGTCGTCGGCCGAGAAGAAAGAAAAAAATATAGTGGTGGTCGGCGGATTTTGGTAGGAGAAGAGTAGGGATTAGGGTTTGTCTCTTGATACCATGTAAGTTTGGAATAATCTCCCTTAGGAATTCCTTTCATTAATCACAATATATATATAGTTGTACAGAGGTTGATTCCTAATACAATAAGAATCCTAAGTTACCTTAAATATATACCTATCATAATTATAAAATATATTGTGAATATTCAGAGAATATTCGCTAATAATACTTATTCTAACCATGAAAGATAGGCCTACACACTCAAAGCCATACCACTTTCATCCAGAGTGTAAAGGAAGAAAGTGACATCATGTTTTGGGGGGTTAATGGAAACATTGTGGGATTGAAGATTGGGTCATTTGTTTTTTTGGCCTGCCATTTTGCTAGTGCAATGTTGACTTTAACTTTGGACAGGACATGTTCCCAACTTGGGTTTACAAAGTTATTGGCTATTGCAATGAGGCTGCAGCCAGTGAGTTGGGTAAGATTTTGTACAAGTGGTCTTCACATATGGTGGTCAGTGGGCTGGGCTCGGGTCTGGCGGGCCGGGTGCGGCGGGGTCGGGTTCGGGGCGAGACGGGCGAAGGGGTCGGGGTCAGGTCTGGCGGGACTTGCTCCAGTCCCGTCCCGATCCCGATCCCGTCGGTATCGGGTCGGGGCGGGGTCGGGGCGGGGGTCGGGGCGGGGTCCAGCGAGTTTTCCTTTTTTAAAAAAATAAATAAATAAATAACATATGTATAAAAGAAACTCAATAAACAAGACAAGATAGTGTAATAAAAACATCCCAATGCTGTTTTTGTGCCTCTTATATTATTTAATAGACATATGATTTTTTTGTAATACAAATACAATTGTCTAAAATCTAAATTGCAACTTTGTGGTGTTGTCCAAAAGTTGCAAATTACATAATAAAATTGCAATTAAAAAAATTACATTCTCAAAAAAACACATTTCTAATTGCTTGATGATTTCTGTGGTTCTTCGGTTGGAATTGGTATTTGTTGGTCACATTGATCCACGTCGCTTGCACTACCTTCGGTTAAGATTTACGTTGTAGTTTTCATCTTCTTCTTTGTTGATCTTGATTGACCGCACCTTCTCCGCTCCGCTCGTATCCAATCTACGAACAATACTGCAATTTCCAAGCGTCTCCGGCTAATGAGTGTCTGTAGTCTCTATTTGATATCTGCCGTGAGAAAAAGTGCTTTCAGACCTTGATTGATGACGCTTGAATGTTCAAAACATCTCGGGCCATCAATGAAAGTGTCGGAAAGGTCTTCTCATTCCCCCTCCAGTATTTCAGCAAGTCTTCATGTCCATCTTCATTGATAACTTCTTGATACGGTACAGAACTCTGCAAAACAAAAATATCCAACTCGCTAATTTGGTTAGTAATAGAGGTACGACCGCACATTCTATTTCTGAGGCTTTCAATACTAGCCGCAGAAACAACATGTCTTTTGTGAGGTTGTGTTGAAGATGAAGAAGATGGTATGGAAGCCGGTAAGTTACTAGCATTTTCTTGTTGATAAAATCTATATATTTTTTTGCATTGGTGTTCTATGCTAGACAACACTTCTTCTTTAGTTTGTTCAATAGGTGGTGGGTGATTTAGATTTTTGGGACTTGGAGGTGGTAGTACTTCTATACAATCGTAAATAGTTTTAATTAGTGATTTAGTACCGTCTATTTTTATAGTAGGATTTAATACAGAACCAATAATATAAATAGAGGGAATAGGAATAAAATATTTATTTATTTTGATAAATATTTTTTTAATAGCTGCCTTATAAGTTGATTTTTCCATATATTCACTAAGTAATAAAAATATTAGAGTTATATAAAACAACATAGTTGAAATAGTAGGATAATATATACCGGAAAATTCTTTTGTTGCTTGAAAAAATTCTCTAAAAATACAATAAGTTCGGAAATTTTTACCCAATCACTATCTAAAATCATATCAGTTGGATTTTTATTATGAGAGTTAAAAAATAAAGTTATAGGTATTCTATAGTCATAAGCAACAAGTAGTTGCTCGTATAAAGAATTTCACCTAGTGGATACTTCTTGTGGAATTTTTCTATAAGGTAGTCCACAATCGTGACAAATTTTTTTATATTCTTTTATACGTTGTACTTTATTACTTTTAAAAATAAAGTTTATAGCAAATTGTATTTTACTAAAAATGTCTTCAAAAAGTGATAGACCATCCTTTACAAATAAGTTATATATATGGAACACGCATTTTTTATGAAAATGATCTGGAAAAGATGGAGTTAAACTATTTTTTAAAATTGTAATTGCGTAATTGTTAGAAGAAGTGTTATCTAATGTAATATTCATAATTTTATCGGTTATTAGTATCTTGCACACTTGATAAATATTATCTGCAATAAAAGTACCAGTGTGCCTATCATCTATATATCTATACGCTAAAATACGTTTTTGCATAGACCATTTATAATCTATCCAATGACAAGTTACAGTTAAATAATCATGGCCGTTAGTACTACGACCTATATCAGACGTGATAAATACTTTGCCATTAAAATGATATAATGAAAAACGTAAATAATATTGATATTCATGCGCGAATTTAAATACATCTCTCTTAACAGTTGATCTAGGAAAACCGTTAAAAGCAGGATTATATATATCTTTAATGTAATGAATAAAATTGGGAGATGAAGGAAATGAAAAAGGTAAACCCTCCACAACAACTAATTTTGATATTGCTTCCCTATCTCTATGTTTATTGTATTTAGAGCCTACAATTCCCCCCGTCATAGGGTTAATTTGACCCTATACTTGGTCCGGGACAGTATCAGTATGTGAACCTTGTCCCGATGGAGCGGGCGTTTGCGCACCCGGTTTTGAAGCCTGGTATTGGGCATACCTAGCTGGATAAGCACTTACTACGTGTCTAATTAAACCCCCCGTCTCACCGTGACCTTTTCCAGTTTTAAATTTTAAAACATTTTTACAAATTTTACATATAGCTACTTGATTCTCTACGTCCCTATCAAAAAATGTCCATGCATCTGATTTTAATGGTCGTTTCTTTGGACCTAAATCGTCTCATACTAGGGGGAATAGGAGGTATTTCAGTTGAAGGTGCACTAGTGGGTGTGTTGTCATCAACATTAGTGGGTGTATCATCTAGATCATCGTCTAAATTAAAGTCTTCTTGAGTTTCAGAAAATAGCTCATGGTCTAAATCTCCAATTGCTCTCTCATTCTCCTACTCTTGTTAGATGGTACACTTGAGTCTAATACCATGTTAATAGATTTCATCGTATTTCAAATGTTACGTTTACACATAATTATTTAACAAATGTCAATGGTGTATTCTTACAATTATGCTGCGTCTGAACATGAAATATTGTAGCTATATTATATATCAAAATTACAGATACACAATCTTAACAATATAAATGGCAGGATATTTACTTCCAATAAAACAAGATTGATGCAATTATACAAGAAGTTGGTCCTATTATCTAAATGTGCTTCTTGCAAGCGGATTTTTTATATTACATCCAATAATATTACATTGCGTGAAAATCTATTGTCTAAATATGCTTTGATCAGACATATGAAATAAATGGTGAAAATATGTATTTAATTTTTTTCTCTAGAAATAAAATAAAAATCAGGTATATATGTGAGTAGGCGCGGAATTAGCGTTCCGCTTATGAATTTGGCAAAATCCAGTAGCTTTGGTGTAGACTTTTGTGTAAAAAGATTCACTTGAAATGTATAGATAATTTATCAAGAAATTAATAACTTTATTTTTCTAAAACCTATAAACGTAAAATCTTATGTATACAAGTTTAGTAACATATTTCTTTTTAAGAAAAAGTCATGTTATTAAAAAGCTACAAAAAGGCAAGTGGTTGATAATATAGGGTGAAATAAGTATTCAGAAAATTTAATTGAGATAAGGGGGGAGAAAACGTTGGTTCAAAGTTGGAAGATGACTTTGATTTTTTAAAAGGCTGAATGCATCGATAGTTGATTAAATGTTAATAAATTTCATTTAGACTCTTAAAATATATGTTATGCTAATTATAATTAAGCATCTGAACACATAATAAAGTGTTCTTATTAGACATTTTCGAGTCATATTCTGAAAAGACTTATACGTGTTCACAAGCGTCCATTAAGTAAATAGTAAAATTTATTGAATGTTCCGGAGTTATCGTTTGTGACATTAACTGTTGAAGTATTATGTTACAAATAATGTTACGTGTACTCTTCAGATTCAAAAGAGAATTGAAGAATAAAACTTCTTTTTCACATATTTTGAATTAGAGAATTAGAAAGTTGAATTAAAATTTCAAACGCATACAATTATTGTTACATAAATTTATATTTACCTAAAACATATTTCTATCTTTAGAAATATGATTAAAAATTTGCTCTTCTGAAATTCCTTTCAACATATTATTACATAGGCTTATTTTTCATGTTTTAAATAAAAACAACAATGAGAGAAATAATCAGATGATGTTACAACTGTGAAAATTAAGAAGTTAAAAGGTATTTACTATCATCCTCACAACAACCATAACATACCCTGTGTAGTCAAACTATCATCCTCACAATTTGTATAAATTTAGATATACTAAGCCTTCTACAAATTAATTAATATATAACAAGAGATTTTCAAGATATCTAATTATTGATATTAGTATGTAATAAGAGATCTATAAATTTGTGTAATTGATATTACAAAACAATTAAAAAGAAAATCAAAACAGTGCAGCGGATGTTAAGAAACTAATGAAAAATATTTAAAACTCAGTGATTGAATCTTTTACGTACGAGTACTTGCAATGAAACTTGGAACAAACAATTACAGGAAATAATCAAACTAAGGGAAGTTGATAGTACAAAACCTACATATTTTAGACAAGGCTAGGACGGTCAATTTTGGAATATATACATTTTTTTTATTTGAAACAACTTTAGTTTTAAAAAATCAAATTAAGGGAGTTGAGTATAATATCTTAAACCATAAGGGAGGTTAGTGTTATAAAGATAAACATGACCGGAGGTTTATGAATCAATAATTGTGTCTGCATACATACTTCAATTTTTTACCCTTGCAAGATGAAAAACTTTAATCTAAATGAAATACTCTCTCCATTTTAAAATGTTTGTTTGGTTTTGATTTGACACGGAATTTTAAAAAGTAAGTAAGATTTTTGAATCTTGTGGTCTTTAAACTAAAGATAGGTAGAATGTATCAAAATGTCCTCTTATGGTCTTAAATATGTCATGTGTAAAGTTAAAATTAAGAAATTGCCAAAAAAAGAAAGAGTCGTTTTTTTAAACAGACCAAAGAGAAAAGTAGGAGAAACATTTAAAAACGGAGGGAGTAATATATGCGGATCCTCTAAGAAAAATCTTTAATGACCGCATTATACTTGCTGTGATATAATCTTTGTCAAAACCGGTGTATTGTATAAGTAAAACGTTGCATAAAGAGATAAAGTACATTATCAAAGATCGATTCAAAAGATAACTCAATTGTTATAATGAAATGCGGTTAGATAGTTATTATAAAGAAGTTTGACTGAGTGACTGATTGTATTGCAAAAAGTAAAAGAATTTGAAATGGATTGACTGACAAACGGCAACTTTCTTTAACGACGGAGGTGGTTAGGGGCGAAGCCAGCTCTTTAGTGAAAATTATTCTATATATATCAGGTTAAATTTATTTTTTATATCTATCTAATAAATATTAAATTTTATTAGCTTTTTCGATTGTTTAGTATGTATTTTATATTTTTGTACCCTTAGTTCACTGGCTCCGCCATTGGAGGTGGGGTTGGGATGAAAAAGACGCACCGACAACTTCACACTCTTTATCGAAATAAGTAAGGTTGTCCAGTGGGTCGGGTCGGCCCGATCCCGTTACCCACCCCGCCCCCTCCCCGACCCTCTTAAAAAATGGGATGAAAAATGTCGGTATCGGGGTTCGAACTCGGGACGGGACTAGGCCTCGTCCTGCCCATCCCGATCCCAAACCCATCCCGCCCCCCGTCCCGTCCCCCCCCCCCCCCTTGCAGAAACTAGCTGTTGCACAAACGATCTTTTTCAATTTTAGCCGTTGGCAACAGCTAGTAACGACCATTTTGCCTTCCCCCCACCCACTTAATATTTATTTTTAACCTCTAAGTTAGTATATTTACACTTTAACCCTATTTTTCAACTATAAATATCTCATTTTTCTCACAAATCTTCCTACCATCTCTCTAATTTATCTCTCTCTACAAGTCTAAATTGCACACTAAATATTGTATTTTATTTGGTAATTTTTATCAAAGTTCAAAAGTTTGGAGTGAAGTTGGCAACTATCTTGAGGATCATCGAGCAATGTTTCAATTTTCAACCTCCATTACACGTCGACATTACGTCGGTGTTTGGTACCTTCGTTCCTTCTTTAAATTATTATTGTTGCTTAATTTATCGTACTTAATTTCATTAACTGTAATTATTTATTTGCATAATTATAATGAAACGAAGTAGACATTTTTGTAGTAGAGGTACTAGGGGTAACAGGGGTAAAAGGGTGCATCTTCTAGTAATCCTAATTAAGATGATTTCACTCATGTAGATGAAACTTATTTTTTAATGTTAATATACCATTAGATCATGAGGTATATTCTATATCTGAACCAGACTTTAATTTAGAAAATAAATTAGAAGATAATTTAGATAACACACCCACTAGTGCACCTCTACCTCAGGCTTAGACTAAGTCTCAGACTGAAACTGAAACTGAAACTGGAATACCTCATATTCCCCCTAGTATGAGTCGAGGACAAAAATAACGAAAATTAAAATCACATGCATGAGAGTTTTTTGATAGGGACATTCCTAATCAACTAGCTATTTGTAAAATTTGTCGCGAAGTTTATAAATTTAAAACTGGAAAATGTCAAGGTGTGACGGGAGGTTTAATGAGATATGTAGAAAACTCTCACAAAGCAAGGTATAACCAATACTTGGCTGAAAAATCGGGTGTGTCTAAGTCGGGAAAAGGTTCACATAGTGTCTCCGACGAAGTACATGATCGAATTAACCTGATGACGGAGGGAGTTATAGGTCTGAAATATGATAAACACAAAGATCGAGATAATTTAGCAAAAGTAGTTGTTGTGGAGGATTTACCTTTTTCATTTCCTTCATCTCCTGGTTTTATTCATTACATTCGAGAAACATATAATCCTGCTTTTAACAATTTTCCTAGATCAATTGTTATAAGAGATATTTTTAAATTTGCGCATGAATATCAATAATATTTACGTTATGCATTGTATCATTTTAATCGCAAAGTGGCTATCACTTCTGACATAGGCCGAATGATTATTTAATTGTTACATATCATTGGATAGACCAGAATTGATCTATGCAAAAATGTATATTATTATATAGATATATTGATGATAGGCACACTGGAGCTTTTATTTCAAGAAATATTCATGAAATTAGTGAATATTATGGAATTACTGATAAAATTATGACTATTACATTAGATAATGCTTCTTCTAATGATTCTGCTGTAAACATTTTAAAAACTCGATTGACTCCATGTTTTTTTGATATTTTTCATGTTAGATGTGCATGTCATATTTATAACTTAATTGTAAAGGATGGCCTAAAACTTTTTAAAGACATCCTTGATAAAGTATAATTTGCTATCAACTTTATTTTTAAAAGTAATAAAATACAAAGACAACAACAACAACAACATACCCACTGAAATCCAACAATGTGGGATCTGGGGAGGGTAAAGTGTACGCAGACCTTACCTCTACCTTGGTAGGTAGAGCGGGTGCTTTCAATAGACCATCGGCTCAAGAAAAAACACACGTCCAAGCAAAGTAAGACAAACAAAGTGAGTAAGTCATGATAGCGAGTTCTGAAAAAGAAAATGAAGCAAAAAGAAGTAATAACTAATGCAAGTAAGTAAGACAAACAAAATACACATAGCAGTATAAATCAAACGACAAGGGACTATAAGGCAATACTATGTCTACTAGTATGATAGGCTAGGTGAGCCTACAATAATAATATTACAACTACCATTTTGTAAGCGTGGGTAGGACTACGCTGGACTACCTACTACCATTCACCTAATACGTGTCCTCCAAAACCCCCTATCTAAGGTCACGTCCTCAGTGAGTTGCACCTACGCCATATCCCATCTAGTCACCTCTCTCCAATACTTCTTCGGCCTACATCTACTCCTCATGTACCCGTCCATAGTCAACCTCTCATACCTCCGCACTGGACATTTGTGTATCTCTTCTGCACGTGCCCGAAATATCTCAATCTCGCTTTCTGCATCTTATTCTCCACCGAGGCCACTCCCACTCTGTCGCGAATATCATCATTTCTAATTATATCCCTCATTCTATGCCCGCACATCCATCTTAGCATCCTTATCTTCGCAATTTTTATCTTTTGGGTGTGCAAAGTCTTGACCGGCCAATACTCTGCCCCATACAACATAGTCGGTCTAACCACCACCTTATAGAACTTGCCTTTAAGTTTTGGCGGCACCTTTTTATCGCACAAGACTACAGATGCGAGCCTCCATTTCATCCACCCTGCACCAATACAATGTGTGACATCATCATCAATCTCTTTATTCTCTTGGATAATAGACCCGAGGTACTTGAAGCTCCCTTTTTTTGGAATGACCTGAGTACCAAGCCTCACCTCCACGCTTGTCTCAAGGTCGCTCCCATTACTGAACTTGCACTCCAAGTATTATGTCTTGGTCCTACTCAGCCTGAACCCTTTAGACTCCAGAGGCTGTCTCCAAACCTCCAGCTTAGCGTTCACTCCGCTATGAGTCTCATCAATTAGGACTATGTCATCTGCGAATAACATACACCATGGCACCTCCCCTTAGATTTGTCGCGTCTGTCCATCTATGACCAAGGCAAATAAGAATGGGCTAAGAGTTGATCCTTGATGTAGCCCCATCATCACTGGTTAGTGCTCCGAGTCTCCTCTTAATGTCTGTAACCTGGTCTTGGCTCCATCATACATATCCTTGATTTTCCTAGTGTATGCCACAAGTACACCTCTAACCTCCAAACATCTCTATATAACCTCCCTAGGGACTTTGTCGTATGCCTTCTCGAGGTCGATGAAAACCATATATAAGTCTCTCTTCCTCTCCCTATAATGCTCCATCAACCTCCTAATAAGATGAATGGCTTCTGTAGTCGAACGCCCCAGAATCAAAACTGATTCTTGGAGATAGACACGCCTCTTCTCACCCTTATCTCCATGACTCTTTCCCAAACTTTCGTAGTGTGACTTAGCAGCTTGATACCCCTATAGTTGTTTCAAATCTGGATATCACATTTGTTCTTGTACAAAGGAATCATTGTACTCCACCTCCATTCTTCGGCCATCCTCGCCGTCTTAAAAATGACGTTAAACAACTCTGTCAGCCACTCCAAACTTGCCCTACCTACGCTCTTCCAAAATTCAACTGGGATCTCATCAAACCCGGTCCCTCGTCCCCTGTGCATCCTGCGAACAGCACCTTGAACCTCCTCAACCTTCATATTTTCAAAACACCCAAAATTTTGGTACCTACCAGAGTGCTCCAGATCTCCTATCATAATGTCTCTATCTTCATTTTCGTTCAAGAATTTATGGAAGTAAGACTGCCGCCTCCGCCTAATATGCGCGTCCTCCGCCAGTACTTTGTCGTCCTCGTCCTTGATGAACCTCACGTGATCCAAGTCCTGAGCCTTCCTCTCCTTCACATTGGCTAGTCTGTACAACTTCTTATCCCCGTCTTTTTCCTCTAATTCCACATATATGCGTTCAAAACCTGCCATTTTTGCCGCCATAACCTCTAGATTTGCCTCTTTCCGCGCCATCTTATATAGTTTCCTATTCGTACACTTCTCCACCTCATCCTTGCTTTCTGCCAATTTCGCATGCGCCTCTTTTTTCGCTTCCACCTTCTCTCCCCTCGATGCCCACCACGGCAACCCCGCGAGACCCCTAACACTTTTATAGCAACCTCCCGAATGCAACTGGCCGTCTCGTCCCACATACTGGTCGCATCCCCACTACTCCCCCAAGCCCCCTTGGCCATCAACCTCTCCCCTAGAAAATTATCTAAGAATACATTAAGTTCCAAAATATTTTGTCAATCATCATCTACAAGCGTATCCCTTGGATTTTGATTATGTGCGTTAAATAATAAAGTTATAGGTCTTCTATACTCGTGAGCAACAACTAATTGTTCATACAAAGAATTTCACCTAGTTGCAACTTCTTTTGAAATTTTTCTATAAGGTAATCCACAATTATAATATATTTTTTATACTATTTGCGTCTTTGTATTTTTTTTTAATACAAAAAATCAGACCCATTGTTCACGAAATTGGAGTACGATATTTTGTTGATGGTCCCCAATTCAGACAAAAACTGATTGCCTACTATTCGGATTCACGTGCTTCTTATCGCCGTAACCGCCATTGAGGCAACTTGGGCTTTTGCACTCTACAATTTAAAGTGCACATTGTCCACTACACGATCTATGCAAGTTGCAGAAGTTACAAACTTAATGCAATCATATGCCAACAGATCCACATTTACTCCTGAATCATTCAACTAACTAAGAACTCATTCAATTCAAAGGTTCATTTGTTCAACTTTACCATACAAATGCATTTCAAAGACACCACATCAAATTTCTTTTCTTTAATTCTTTTTAAATAAAGACGGAGTTTGCTCGCATCTTTGAACACCCACCGGCACCAATCAACAGGAGTATCGAATAACTCTATTCTCATACGCAAAGGTCGGATAAGGCACAGGGGGTCTCTCAATGCATAAAGAACATGTGTCTCAATTACCTTACTCATTTAAGGGTGGTTTGAGTATAAAAGAATTAATTCCAACACAAAATCTTGCATGAGATAATACAATGTTTGGTTCACGTATATGAATAATTAAACTCATCATAAATTATGCATAAGATAATATAGGGTTTGAAAGATAAAATAATTTTCCTGAGGAATTTCTTTCATTATTCACAATATATATAGCTGTACAAGGTTGATTCCTAATATGGTACGAATCCTAATTTACCTTACAAAGGTTGATTTCTAATACAATTAGAATCCTAAGTTACCTTAAATATACATCTATCATAATTACAAAATATACGGAGAATATTCTGAGAATATTCCCTAATACTCCCCCTCAGACGGAGCGGGAGGAGGCCGAATGCTACGGCTGGATCGGAAGTCGGTGAAGAGCTGTCGCGGTAGTCCCTTTGTGAAAATGTCTGCATACTGATAAGAGGAAGGCACGTGTAAAATTTTGACCTGACCACGGGCAACCTTCTCTCGCACAAAGTGGATATCCATCTCAATATGCTTAGTCCGATGTTAGATCGGATTATGAGACATATAGATAGCAGATATGTTGTCACAATAGACTATAGACGCCTTGCGTAATGGACACCGGAGCTCCAAAAGAAGATTTCTGAGCCAGCGGATCTCGGCGATTTACATTAGCAACTCCATATTCTCGTCAAAGACTTTCGAACGGGATAACGTGGCCTGCCGGTTGGCAGACCACGAGATAAGATTATCCCCAAGAAATACACAGTACCCTGAGGTGGAGCGACGTGTGTCGGGGCATCCTGCCCAATCTGCATCCGTGTAGGCTAGCAACTTGGTTGGGGTAGAGGGGTATGGATGTAAACCAAAGTCTAGTGTGCCCTTAACATATTTGATAATACGTTTGAGGGCGGCAAAATGGGACTCTCGGGGTCGTTCATAAACAGACAAACCTACTGAACGACATATGCAATATCAGGCCTAGTGAATGTAAGATACTGAAGCACGCATGCAAGACTCCGATATAGGGTGGGATCAGAAACTGGCGCACCGTCAGTGGCACTAAGCTTGGATTTTGAGTCCATTGGAGTTGGCATAATTTTATAATTTGCCATCTTGGCCATGTACACTATCTCTTCTGCATACTTACGTTGACACAAGAACATAGTAGCTGCAGATCTGGTTACCGATATACCCATAAAATAACTTAGCTTGCTCAAGTCAGTCATAACAAATTTAGTTTTGAGTAGAGCAATTATTTCATTCTTCAAACCGTCAGATGAGGCAGTAAGAACAATGTCATCGACATATAATAGCAAATATGCAGTGCTGCTACCTCGGTGAAAAGTGAAGAGAGAGTTATCACACCTGCTACATACAAAACCAATCTGTAGAAGATACCTGGCAAAACGATCATACTAAGCGTGGGGTGCATGTTTCAATCCATACAATGAGTTCCTGAGACGACAGATAAATTGCGAAGCTGCCGGATGAACAAAGCCAGGAGGCTGATGCATGTACACAGTCTCTTTCAAATCCCCATGAAGAAATGCATTCTTGACATCAAGATAATGAATCGGCCAATGCATGCCCATAGCAATACTGAGAACAGTCTGAATAGTGGCCGGTTTAACAACCGGACTGAATGTCTTACCACAATCAATACCCTCCTGCTGATTAGTGTCATTGGCAACTAATCTTGCCTTATACCTCTCTAAGTCACCACTGTCTCTGAACTTGTGCCGAAATAGCCACTACACCGGATAACATTCACACATTCAGGTCTAGGTACCAAATCCCAAGTCTTCTGCTTGGTTAAAGCGTTAAATTCCTCACACATGGCTGCATTCCAATTTGGGTCCAGTTTAGCTAGTTTTGGATTTTTTGGAATGGGTGATAAGGTTTGTGTGGAGAGATTGAAGTGAACCTTGGGTTTGAAGATCCCGTGTTGTGCACGAGTCTCCATGCGATGAGAAGGCAGTGGTGGTGGGTCGAAATTTGGGAGGTTCTTTGGTTCATCAGTTACGGAAGGTGGGCGGCGATGTAGCTGGGGGTGTCACGAGCAGTGGTGGGTCGAAAGCTGCAGACTGCGGGGCCAGTTCTTTGGAGTGATGGACACCAGTGTCGCTGGTGGTGCAGGTGACTCGACTGGGGGCTATAGGTGTGAGCAGGGAGCTGTTGGGGTGGTGTCGGACAGTGGCGAGACTGTCGGAACAGTGGGCTGCTATTCGTATAGGTTTTGTATGACCGGGGACATACTTGGTTCATCGAGAAAGATGTAATCGGTGGTTTAAAATTTTCAGAGATTTGAAAAAGGAAAGGTTGTCTCGTCAAAGGTGACGTGATGAGAGATGATGATTTTTCGAGTAGCAATGTCATAGCACAAGTAGCCCTGATGATTAGGAGATAGACCAAGGAAGACACATGGCAGAGTGCGAGAGGCAAGTTTGTGAGGTGCAGTGGAGGCCATGTTGGGGTAGCATAAACAACCAAAAATATATAGGTGACCATATGATAGTAGCCTACAGTATAAGATTTTGGTAGGGGTCTTGTTTTGGAGTGTGCTAGTTGGTAAAATATTAAGAAGGTATTCTACCATTTTGACAGCATAGACCCAAAAAAGCGGTGGTAGGCAAGCATGAAACAGAAGTGTGTGAACCATGTTATTGATGGTACGTATAATTCTTTCAGCCTTTCCGTTTTGGGAAGAAGTATAGGGACAAGAAAAATGGAAAACCATGCCTTGTTTAGAACAGAAATTGTGAAATGCCGAGTTATTAAATTCACGTCCATTATCACATTGGAATGATTTGATAGATTTTTCAAATTGTGTTTTAATGAATTTTTGAAACTCGAAAATTTTTGTAAAAACTTCAGATTTGAATTTCAGTCGGTAAATCCAGACAAAATGTGAAAAATCATCCAAGAATACTAGATAGAATTTATGACCCAAAGAGCTAACAATCGGATAGGTCCACAAATCAGCATGAACAATATCAAAGGGAGAAAAAGTAACACTGTTTGATGCCATAAATTGAAGACGAGTATGTTTGCCTAGTGGACAAGAAAAACAGTGGTGGGCAATTTTCCCATTATTACATTGAATACGCTTAGAAGTCCTAAGAAAAGTAAAAACTGGGTCTCCGGGGTGTCCGAGTCTGTTGTGCCAAGTTGAGGGAGAGATCGCCGCAAGGGATAGAGGTGCTTGCGGTCTGACAGCGGAAGATTGAGTGAATGGGTAGAGGTCTCCCACACTATTGCAGCGTGTAAGAATTTTCCCCGTATTGAGTTCCTTCACAGAAAAACCAAAAGGGTCAAATTCGACAGACACAGAATTATTGCTAGTGAATTTTCTAACAGAGATTAAGTTTTTAATGATGTTAGGTGTGTATAGGACGTGGTTTAGGGAGAAAGGCGGGTGTGGATGTTTGGTGTGTGTGTTACCGTAACCTTCAATTGGAATGCGATGACCATTGCCGACAGTAATAAATTGAGGACACTTTAACCGACGTAGTTGAGATAGGTTACCTGACGACCGGGTGAGGTGAGATGTGGCTCTGGTGTCCATGTACCAATTGTCTTCGGGCTGTTGAAGGTTCACTGTGGTGTAGGCCTAGCCCAAATCAGTCGGGGTCAGGCTGCTGGAGTGTTGTTGTTGCTGCTGCTGCTTCTTTGGATCGCAATCAGGTGGGCTGCTTCGCTTCTTCTTTGGGCTGCTCGGTGGTGGGCAGGCCCAAGAGGCCAATCGACTAAGCTCGGCTGGAACCGGGCCCTCGCGGTAGAGTGCGGACTCATCGAGGCGATTCGCTGGTTGGGCCACTGCTGCTGCTGGTTCTAGGGTTGTTGTTGTCCAGCCCACTGGTTGCGTTGGCCCTTTCCGCGGCCCTTGCCTTTGTTGTTGCGATGCGACCTCTGCCGCCACGACCTCCACCATCGCTCGCCGGCCGCTGGACATGCTTTGTGGTGGTCGGTTGTCGCCGCCGCAGTGTTGCCATCCCGTCAACGGCTAACGCCTTTTGATTATGTTCCTCTTGTTTAGCATGTCTAGTTTCTTCCAACAATAGTTCTGAACGTGCCTTGTTGAAATTTGGGAGAGGGTCGGCTTGTTGAATCATTGTTGCGAGTGTGTCATATTCACCTTTTGGTAAACTCGCACCAAGTTGAAGCACCATCTTGGTTTAAAAAATAGAAGTCTCGACGTTGGATAGTTGATCGGTTATAAGTTTCAGTTGCTTACAATATTCGGACATTTTGTTAAAATTCTCGAGGCGGGTATTATTGAATTGTTCTTTCAAATATACGGCCCTAGTATTTTTATTGTCCTGAAAGATTTCTTCTAGCCGGACCCAAAGGTCACGTGCCGTAGCACCTGTTTTCATGATAGTGCACAACAGGTCTTTGGAGATGGTGCCGTAGATCCATTGTTTGACGATGGCGTCAAGACGACGCCAGATTGAGTCTGTAACATCGGGGGGACGAGGAACATATTCGTCAATATAATCGAGCACGTTGTATGCACATGCATGAATGTAGAATAGTTCCATCCACATGGAATATTGACAGTCTTCTTGGTCAAGAATTATAGGGATAAAATTCTTGATGTTTTTAACGGCGAATGCCGGATGAAAAGAAGATACTGAACGTTGAGAGGGGTTATCAAAAGTGCCAGTGGAGGAACCGAAATTCGTGGGGGACGACATGGTGGCTACTGTTTTTCGGCCGAGGGAAAGAAAAACAAGAAACACAGAATCTGTTTGGCCGAGAAAACTGTTTCTGGCCGAGGGAAAAAACAAGAAAAAAAATTTGTTTTGGCCGAGAAAGAGAAGAAGAAGTGATTAGGTTTTAGGCTCTTGATACCATGATTCACAATATATATAGTTGTACAAGGTTGATTCCTAATATGGTACGAATCCTAACTTACCTTACAAAGGTTGATTCCTAATACAATTAGAATCCTAAGTTACCTTAAATATACATCTATCATAATTACAAAATATACGGAGAATATTCTGAGAATATTCGCTAATAGGGTTGATTGACGGTACTAAATAATACTCACATTAGATTATGACGGAATCAATTTTATTCAAGATAAAAAGTGAAATAAGAATATGTCCATTAGTAATACGGAGGGATTAAACTAGAAAACAAAAATACATTTTTTGAGTAACTAGTTCATGTTTAAGATTTTCTAAGTATTAATCGTCACATAACAATACATTCATTATTAATCACCACATATATAATTTTTATATTACTAATTCATTCATAAATAATCCATACGTTAGTAATTCATGTATAACTTATTTCTAAACCAAACGACCCCTTTAGTGTAATGGTGAATCAATGAGTTAAACAGAAAAGAAAAAAGACTTTGTTTGAAAGTGTAACTAGTAGTTTTAGAGTTCAAAACAAACAGAGTTTTAACTTGTTTTACTAAACATCTCAAATAAATAAGTTTCAGAAAGAAATGATTTTGTAGTTCGTTACAAACTTCTTTAGTTTTATAATTTTTTTTATAAGAGATCTTTCTTGTTTACCCATAAAAGATCTGAAAAAAGTTATTTTCTTCTATTAAACTCAAATGATAAGAAGGCAAGAGATTTCATTTCCTCCATGTCTTTGCATAAACTAATAATCCAGTGAGTAAAGAATCAAATATCTCAAAGTAAGAAATCAAACCTAATTCTAAAATCATCAGCAAAGCATTTATTAAATGGTCAATCAAAAGTTAAATTTCCAATAATACACGAAACTAATAAATCCAGTGAGTAAAAGAATCAAATAAATCTAATGACATTCTCTCGTACAAATTCCAAATGCAACAAATCTAATCATGAAGATCTATCAATACAGTAGACTTTTATATATATATATATATATATATATATATATATATATATAAACTGATTGCATATGATGATATAGAACCAAATCAAAGAATCTCTCTCCTAGCATCATACCCGAACTGCGTTCGTTGTATATTCTGCTGCCTCTTCTTATACACCAATGCACCGAGACCTACAAAACAAACGGCGGCGATAACTCCGACTGCTATTCCGGCCTTCTTCCGACCGGTCATTCCACCACTGGACTATTCTTCATGTTAAAAAAAAATAATTCAAAGTTGTAGAAAATCAATATATTAGTTACGATTTGCTATTTTAATTCATGTTTAGCTAGGCAAATTTATATAGAAATAGATTTTGATATTTTTAATTAAAGTAGGTTTCGTACTAATGCTCTGTCCTAATTTATGTGATACTTTTCGCTTTCCGACATTCAAACTACATGAACTTTAACTAACATTTTAATGTGTATTTTTTTATATAATTTTTAAATATATGAATTTTAATGTTATTTATTGAGTTAATCTGAGTATAATTTTAACTTTAAAATTTAATCATCTTAACTCCCAAAAAGAGAAAAGTAAATAGAGTTGCTCCTAGTTATTTTCACGAGTAGAAAATAATAGATAAATTGCATAGAATATTCAAATATTTGTGATATTCTGAATAAAATATTTTCTTCACCTTTGACGACTCAGAACTTTCGTGGCTTATATCACTCGCAAATTCGGAATTCGATGTCGGTGTCGAAGAAGAAGTAGCAGTATTCGCCGGTGATGGTTTCGGAGACGAATCTGGAGAGAGATCTGATGGCGGAGGCACCGGAGGAAAAGTTAGATTTGACAAAGGCGTGGGAGTCGGACTCTCCGGTGGTGGAGAAGCAACATCAGCGTCGGATTCCTGTACCGGACTTGGTGTACTTGCCAGCAGATCCGTACACATACATTGTTGTATAAGAAATATTCTTCTTTGATTTTATTCATCAATGATTTACAATATATATAGTGCTACAAGAATATCTACTTTGATACAAACTATGTAACTAATCAATCCTAATTACAAAGGAATCCAATTCTATCTAATATAGGAGATGTACAATTATTATGGAAATAATATTCTATTACACCACCGCAGTCGAAGTGGGAGGTCGGCGTATGCTGAGACTATCCCGAAAGTCTTCAAATAAAACCAGCGGAAGACCTTTTGTAAATATGTCGGCAATCTAATAACGCGACGAGACATGTAAGACACGTACTTGTCCACGAGCAACATTTTCGTGAACAAAGTGAATATCCAACTCAATATGTTTAGTGCGTTGGTGATGAACCGGATTCTTTGAGAGATAAATTGCACTAACATTATCACAATAAACCAATGTCGCCTTCGGAACCGGACAGTGGAGCTCTAAAGGAAGGTTCTGTAACCAACAAGATCCAGACACCATATTGGCAACTCCTCAGTATTATGCTTCGGAATAAGATCTAGACAAGGTTGTTTGTCATTTTGAAGACCAAGAGACCAAATTATCACCAAGAAATACACAACCGCATCTGGTATCCGGACAATCACCCCAATCGGCATCTGTGTATGAAATAAGAGTGTTTGTCGAAGACGAATATAAATGCAATCCATGATCGAGAGTACCCTGAATATAATGCACAATGTGTTTGTGAGCATGCATGTGATCCTCCATTGAGTTATGCATGAATAGACAAACTTGTTGTACAATATAAGGGATGATGGGCCTTGTGAATGTGAGATACTGTAGGGACACTAGGCTGCGGTAATGTGATGGATCGGCATATGACTTGCTGGATGAAGCACTCAACATTGGTATAGTATCAACCAGAGTAGCGGACGGCCTACACGATGACATGACATATCGTTCAACAATCTATGTCGCATACTTCTTTTGGGATAAAAATAAACCACATGCATGACGTGTCATAACTATCCCTAAGAAGTAACTCAGTGGACCTAGATCCATCATTGTAAACTCAAAGCGAAGCAGTGACATGATAGACTTGCGAAGGGAATCAGATGAGGCAGTTAATATAATATCATCCACATACAAAAAAATGTAAGCGATATCATTTCCCTGACGGTATATGAATAGAGAATGATTAGACATGCGGTTAGAAAATCCAATATGTGAAACATAATCTACAAACCTCTTATACCACACCCTAGTAGCTTGTTTGAGCTCATACAATGATTTCCTTAGCAGGCACACATGATTAGGATAACTAGGGTCTCTGTAACCCATGGGTTGATACATGTACACTGTTTCATTGAGGTCACCATGTAGGAATGCATTTTGACATAAAACTGATGAAGCGGCCATGCCTTCGAAAGAGCCAGACTGAGGATCGTTCTGATAGTTGCCGGTTTGACCACTGAACTGAAAGTCTCACCGCATTCCATATCAATCTGTTGAGTTTTCCCATCATCTACAAGACGAGACTAGTACCTCTCAAATGTACCATCAGATTTTTCTTTATGACTAAAAATCCACATAGACCAAATCACATTAATATCAGGGGGCGAGGCACCAAATTCCACGTCTTATTATTAATAAGAGCATTAAATTCATCATTCATAGTTATTTTCTAATTCAGGTCATTAAGAGCAAACAAAGGATTACGGGGCAATGGTGACTTGTTAACATGCGTGTAAATACCGTATTTTTTATTTAGATTAAAAATCTCGTGTTGCTACGAGTGACAGGTTGTTAGGCCGGAATTGGAGTCGGGTCGGACGAAACTGGCCGACTGCCCGGCAGTGGGCTGGCAGTGACTGGACTGCCGGGATGTGGGCCAGGGGACGGTGGACTTCCTGGGCCGAGACCCAGCGAACCGCCCGCCACTGGGCCTTTCGGCAATGGGCTTCTAATGAGAGGGTCAGCTGGGCCAGCAGCCACGTGGCTCGATAATTGGGCCGAGACACTGGGACACGTTGGGCCTATTTGGGAGGCTAATTTATGGATCAAATACAGGGGTATGCTATTGTCAAGAAATTTATTGGTAGGAAGCTCGGAACAATGTAATTTGGCAAAAGAGAAATTTATTTTATCAAAAATTACGTGATGACTTACGATGATTTTATTGAAGGATAAGTTGAAACATTTGTAACCACGATGATTTGACATATATCCCAAAAACACACGCGGAGCAGACCGGGGCTAAAGTTTATTGGTGGTAGTAGAAGGAAATAGAGGATAGCATAAGCACCCAAAAATTCATAAATGAGAATATGATGGGTCCCTTAGGTATAAAATTTTGAGTGAGGATTCGTAGGCTATTTGTTTGCTTGGAAGTATGTTCAAAAGATAGGTTGTCATTTGTAACGCATGATGCCAAAAAGGATGGTAGTAGAGATGCATGGGCAAGTAATGTTCTAACAATATTGTTAATGGTTTAAATTTTTCTTTCTGCTTTTCCATTTTGAGATGATGTATGTGGACACGAGAGACGAAACGACAAACCATTAGTTTTGCAAAAATCCTAAAAAGGTCCATTATCAAATTCTCTACCATTGTCACACTGAATATTTTTAATATCCCGTTCAAATTGAGTGCAGATATATGCTCTAAAAAAGAAATGTGGAAAAAACTTGTGACTTTTTAGACAAAGAAAATGTCCACAAAAAATTAGAGTAATCATCAACAACAGAAGATAATATCGATGGCCTGAAGAGCTCAAAACGGGAGATGTTAAAATATCACAATGAATAATATCAAAAGACATAATAGTACAAGAATTAAAAGCAACAAAAGGCAACTTAACATGTTTTCCAAGAGAATAAGAGTGACAAACATGAGAACTACGAGGTCTAGTACACTCAATAAGTTTATTTTGTTTAAGGGAAACAAAAATAGGTGCTCCCGGATGACCTAAACATTCATGCTATAAGGAAGGAGCTAAAGATGCAAAAGTGGATGGTAAATTGCCTTGATATGTGGTTGTGGTGACTGGATAAGGCTCGTTCTGACTATCACATCTCATTAGGCGCATCCCCGTCCGAAAATCCCACACAAAAACCCCAAAAGGATCAAATTCAATAGAAACTCAATTATCAATGCTAAATTTTCTAACTGAAATCAAATTTTTAATTAAATGAGGTGCATGAAGGACATTTTTCAAAATTAACGGTGGGTTCAGGAAAGACAAGTTTGTAGTAACATAACCACGAATTATAATTGAATGACCATTTTCGATAATTATACCATGATTATTGCTCAAACTAAAATAGGATGAGAGATTACCTTGTGAAGACGTCATGTGAGACGTTGCACCGGTGTCCATGTACCGATTTGCGTCGGGCAGAGTAAGCCCAAGAGTGTACATCGTGGCCTCGATATCTATCGGGGTCGCCATTGCCGAGTGGGCCTGCTGCCACTGGTTCGGCAGTGGACCAAGAAGTCCTGGCTACTGCTGCTGGGTTGTTGGCTGAGACCTGGGCCTGGCCCAGTTACTGGTAGCTGAATAGAGGCAGGGCCACACGGCCCAAGGCCACTGTCAGGCCCATGGTGTCGACCAACTGCCCCAAGGTGTCGTCGGTTGCCACAGGGCTGGCGGGTACTGCTGGCTGCTGCCACTGCCGCCACCTTTACTACCACCACGGCCGCCGCCATAGTTTTTGCTCCCATTTCGGCCTTTTAGACACGATTGGGCGGTAAATTTTGAAATTGTGACAGACTCTCATCGGATGGAGCGGCAATCAAGGCGAACTTTGATACGATGGTTGTCTTCTTGGCAAAACCCACTTCTTTGAGAATAAGCGTAGAGAGGGCTTGGTAAAATGGTGAAAGAGGACTGCTTTGACGGATGAGCGTACCCACTCCACTATATACGTCGGTGAGTCCGGCCACTAGTTGTAAGATAAGTCAATTATTAGTTACAATACCTTGAGTCGTTAGCAATATGTGGATGCATTGGGAAAATCCGTCATGTCGATGGTGGAGAATTCCTACTCCAGAGTAATGGCCCAAGAATTTTTGTTGTCGTGGAATATGTCGCGTACGCGATCCCAAGCTTCAATCGCCATCGAGTCAGGTGAAATGATTGTATGCAGCAAATCGCTAGAAATAGTGGCATAAATCCACTGAAGAACTGTCGCATCGAGGTTTAACCATAATTCTATTTCGTCGTCGATTTTCGGCACCTTCTCCTTGCCATTTTCCTGCGGAATTATGTGATGAATAACCCGGTGGGATCGGCATTGAATTTTGAAGAGTTCCGCCCATATTGCATAAGGACATTTTTCATCTCAAGAGTGATGAAAACATGAGATTTAATGTTGAAAACTATGAGGGCTGGATGAAAAGAGGATTTCGAGTCAGTTATGGTTGATGGGAGAAGAGTGGTGGTCAGCGGCCAAAAAATAATAAAAGTGGGAGCGACGCAACAAGGAAAGGGCGTTAGGGTTTCAGAAACTTTCCCTAAACTTTTGATACCATGTAAGAAATATTTTTCCTTGATTTTATTCATCAATGATTTATAATATATATATAGTGTTACAACAATATCTACTTTGATACAAATTAGGTAACTAATTAATCCTAATTACAAGAGGAATCTAATTCTACCTAATATAAGAGATGTACAATTATTATGGAAATAATATTCTATCATGTTGAACAAACAGAATAGCAAAGAGAAGCGTCAAAGTAAACACTCGTGTCGCCATTGCTAACAACAAAACCTTCCTTTTCCGCCCGTTCACACAAACAACAAAATACTAAAGTTAAAGTAAATCAAACTGTAGAATAGTATTAATCTCCCTTGGGGAGGCTTTCTCATTATACAAATATATATAGTGTACAATGTGTAGTATAACCCTAGTACAATAATGAATCCTCTACTTACCATAATTCTATACAAAATATATGGGATATATTCTAATTATGGTGGTGGGATAGAATTAGGATTCTAAACACATAAGTACATGTTGATACACCCCCTCAGTCTAAGCGGGAGGAGGCCGGACGCTAAGAATGGATCTGAAGTCGAGGAACAGTTGTCGAGGAAGACCCTTTGTGAAGATATCCGTGTATTGATATGAGGAAGGCATATGCAACACCTTAACATGATCGAGAGCAACCTTCTCACGAACAAAGTATATATCCATCTCAATATGCTTGGTCCGCTGATGTTGAACCGGATTATGAGATAAATAAATAGCGGATATGTTATCACAATAGATGACAGACGCCTGACGCAAGGGACAGTTAAGCTCCAAAAGAAGGTTTCGAAGCCAGCAGGTCTCAGCAACAACATTTGCAACTCCTCTATACTCTGCTTCTACACTCGAACGAGATAATGTGACTTGCCTATTGACAGACCATGAAATGAGATTATCCCCTAAAAACACGCAGTAGCCTGAGGTGGAGCGGCTTGTGTCCAGACAGTTTGCCCAATCAGCATCCGTGTAGGCTAATAATTTGAATGTTGCTAAGGGGTATAGATGTAATCTGTAATCAAGAGTGCCCTTAACATATCGAATTATGCGTTTAAGGGCAGTGTAATGAGGCTCCCTTGGGCATGCATAAATAGGAATACCTGCTGAACAACATAAGCGATGTTAGGCCTGGTGAAGGTAAGATACTGGAGTGCACATGCAAGACTTCTTTAAAGAGTGGGATCGGACACTAGGTTACCATCATCAGCACTAAGCTTTGATTTAGAATCAACCGGAGTGGACATGATTTTGCAGTTTTCTATTTTAGCCCTGTACACTATCTCCTCTACATACTTGCGCTGACACAGGAACATAGAATCTGCAGACCGAGTCACTGATATTCCCAAAAAATAGCTCAACTTCCCCAAGTCAGTCATAGCAAATTCGATTTTAAGGAGTTTAATAATCTCAGTCTTTAACACATCAGAGGAGGCAGTGAGCACAATATCATCCACCTATAACAACAAATAAGTAATGCTACTACCTTAATGGAAAATAAAAAGAAAATTATCGCACTTGCTGCAGATGAACCCAATCCGCATAATGTATTGTGCAAAGCGATCATACCACGCTCGAGGAGCCTGTTTCAATCTATATAATGACTTACGAATGAGGCAGACATACTGAGGAGTGGCGGGGTGGACAAATCCAGGTGGCTGATGCATATAGATGGTTTCTTTCATATCCCCGTGTAGAAATGCATTTTTCACATCAAACTGATGAATGTGCCAATGCTTACCATAGCAATACTCAGAATTGTGCGGATAGTGGCCGGTTTGACCACCGGACTGAATGTCTCATCACAATCAATACATGTCTGCTGATTAGTGCCATTAGCCACAAGTCTGGCCTTATATCTCTCTAAGTCACCACTATCCCTGAACATGTGACGAAAAACCACATGCACTGGACCACATTCACCCCCTCTGGTCTAGGAACCAAGTCCCAAGTATGTTGTTTCGTTAAAGCATTGAACTCCTCACACATGGTCGCATTCCAATTTGGGTCCAGTTTGGCTAATTTTGGGCTTTTAGGAATAGGGGAAATTATGTGGACGGACAGGTTAAATTGGACTTTGGGTTTGAAAATCCCGTGTTGGGCACGGGTTTTCACACGGTATGAGGGTGTTGGATTTGCAGGGGGTGGATCGATTTGTCTGGTGAACTGGGTAGGGTAGAACCAGTGACGGGTGATAGGTTGGGCTTCGAATGGGGTGGTTCGATGGTGGTGGTAGGTGCTGTTGTCGGTGTACTGGGACTGGTGGGTGACGGTACAGTGGGGAAAGACGTCGGTGGTGGAGTGAGTCTGGTATTGGGGTTGGTTGACTGGTTGTCGGTGGATGAGTCGATGGTGGCAGAACGGAGAGACTGTAGCGACGGTACAGGGGCAGGGACGATGACCGGTGGACTGGTGGAAATGGATGGCCGATTGTAGGAGGTGGTGACAATCGGAGAAGCCAGTTATGGAGTCGGCACAAGTGGTAGTGACACCGATGGGTAGTTCTGGTGTGTGGCAGTGGGTGACCGGGACTGACCGGCGGTGTTTGGCACATATGACTGGGTGGTGGTGTTTGGCTAACACAGTTCCCTAAGAATGACGGGAGACATGTCTGACTCGTCTAAAAAATTGTAATCTGATTTCTGAAACTTTTGGATATTTGAAAATGGGAATGTGGTCCCATCAAAGGTGACGTGAATTTGTCGAGTGGTCAAGTCATAGCACAGATAACCTCTATGGTTCGATGGAAATCCTAAGAAGACACACGGAGTGATGCGGGGGGCTAATTTGTGAGGTGCAGTGGAAGTGAGATTAGGATAACATAGGCAACCGAATATCCGAAGGTGATGATAAGAGGGAATCCGACGGTGTAAGATTTCGGTTGGAGTCATGTTATGCAGGGTACTAGTGGGTAAAATATTAAGGATGTATTCTACCATTTTGACTGCATATACCCAAAAAGAGGGAGAGAGAGAGGCATGAAACAGGAAAGTGCGGGTCATGTTATTAATTGTACGGATGATACGCTCGGCTTTACCATTTTGAGGGGACGTGTGAGGACACGAAAAATGAAAGATCATGCCATTATTTTTGCAAAATTTTTGAAATGCAGGATTATTAAATTCACGACCATTGTCACATTAGAAAGATTTTATGGCTCGTTCAAATTGCATTTTAATAAGGGTGCAAAATTCTAAGAATTTGGCAAACACTTCGGACTTGAATTTTAGTGGGTAAATCCAAATAAAGTGGAAGTAGTCATCTAATAGTACGAGATAATATTTATGACCCGGGAAGCTGGTAATGGGGGACGTCCACAAATCAGCATGAATAATATCAAATGGAGCAAACGTAATGCTAACGGATGAATTAAAAGGAAGACGAACATGTTTGCCTAATTGACAAGAATTGCAGTTTTGGGCAAGTTTCCCATTACAATGAATAAAATTATTGCTTCTATGGAAATTAAAAACAGGGGCTCCTGGGTGTCCAAGCCTATTGTGCCAGATTGACGGAGACAGAGAAGCTAGGACGAAGTGTGAAGGAGAACTGGCAGCCGATGAGGGTGTGAACGAATATAGGTCCCCTGTGCTATTGCATCTCGTAAGATGAGTCCCCGTACGTAGATCCTTCACAGTAAAACCAAATGGGTCAAAATCAACAGACACAGAATTATGACGAGTAAATTTCCTAATGGGGATTAAATTTTTGATGATGTTTGGTGCATAGAGGATGTTATTTAGGGAGAAAGGTGGGTGAGGTGTCGGAGTGTGGGTGTGACCATAACCCTGAATTGGAATGCGGTGACCATTTCCAACTGTAATAAATTGAGGAGACTTTAAATGAAACAATTTTGAAAGATTACCTTCAGACCGGGTGAGGTGAGATGAGGCTCCGAAGTCCATGTACCAATTTTCATTGGGTTGCTGTAAATTCATACTGCTGAATGCCTGGCCCAAATCAGTGGGCATCTGAGTTGTGGGCTGATGCGGGAACTGGGCATGTACGACGTGGGCCTGGTGCTGCTGATATTGGGCTGGTCGAGAGCCTGGAGCTGGGCCCAATACTCCTTGCTGCTGAAACGGATAATGGGTTGAAGGGTAACATGGAACTGAGGCCCACTACGGGGTCTGGTGCTGGGCATTGGGCCGGTCCATGAAGGAAACTAAGTGGGCTGTTGCGGCTGCTGGCCCTTTTCTTTACCGCGGCCCTTGCTGCCTCGCCCACTGTCGCGCCCCCTGCCACCCCTGTTGCCGCGGTTCTGCCGTGGCTGGCTGTTGTCCTGCAGAGGATACTGGTCGGCGGCAGCGTGATTTTGTACAGACGTTTCAACCTCTAACGCCTTCTTGTTGTGCTCGACTTGCTTTGCACAGCGGGTTTCCTCCAATAATAATTGCGAGCGGGCTTTGTTGAAACTAGGAAGAGGGTCAGCTTGCTGAATCATCATGGCTAGGGTGTCATATTCACCTTTTGGGAGGCCTGCAATCAGTTGCAACACCATCTTTGTCTCGGACATGGGCGTACCAACGTTGGACAATTGGTCGGCCACCAGTTTCAACGGCTTGCAATATTCGGGCATATTAGAAAAAATTTCAAGACGGGTAGTGTTAAATTGTTCTTCCAAGTATACTGCACGAGTGTTCTTGTTGTCTTGAAATATTTCTTCCAGCCGTGTCCATAGGTCACGAACGGATGCACCTGTTTTCATGATGATGAGGAGGTGGGAGTTGCCAATATATCCATTAAATTGGGATTGAATGGAAGAGAAGAAAAAAAATTAAGCGTGGAAAAAAAAATTATGGTTGTTGGCCGAGAGGGGCAGTAGCCGAAGAGAAAAATAATTTTTGATTTAGAGTAGGGTTTTGGCTCTTGATAACATGTAGAATAGTATTAATCTCCCCTGGGGAGACTTTCTCATTAATACAAATATATATAGTATACAATGTGTAGTATAACCCTAGTACAATAATGAATCATATACTTACCATAATTTTATACAAAATATATGGAATATATTCTAATTATAATGGTGGGATGGAATTAGGATTCTAAACACATAAGTACACGTTAATACAAACAGTTTACAATGCAAACAAAATACAGATCAGGAGATCTACATAATAGAGTCAGATCTTTCTATAATAACATCCTTATATAATAACACTTCGTTATAACAATTACATATTGTGTGAAACCGATCTTTCATGTTCCATTAGATTAGTATATATTTTCTATAACATCACAAATACTATCGGAACAAATAGACACCATTATAGAGAGGATTGAGTGTATTTTGTAAGAATTGAGTATATTTTGTAAGTAAAACAGGAACAATGGGTACAGGTGCAATAGCTATATCTGTTCCCTTTTCTTGTGTACTAGGTTTGCTTTCATCTTTGGCATCTTCAACCATGGGTATGTTATCTTCTGCTCAATTAGAACATGTTAAAAACTTTGATCAATCGAATGTTGTACATATATAGCTTCAAAGGAAGTATAAGTACAAATCATTACCTACTTAATTAGGTCCTAGTTGATACTGTTCTTTAATTACCTTATACAACAATAACATATCAGTGTAATCCTAATAACAGGGTTCGGGAAGGGTGGTGTGTACACAGACCTTACCTCTGCCTTGTGCAAATAGAGAGGCTATAATTCCAAAAGACCATCGGCTTAAGTAAAGCATATCAAAGCAGTTTTGGAAAGGAAATACAGTATTGAATAAGCCATTTTAAAAATAATGAGCAATGACCAATGTTAACAACAAATAATATGATAACTAGAGCAAAAGAAACTGCATGTAATAATAAAATCAAAGACTAAGATAGTAGGGGAGTAATTATAATAGTACTAGTAAGGAAACTAGACAAAGTCTTTAATTACCTTATAAGAAAAAAAATAGTTAAAAAATGAATAACCTAAATTTTGAAAATCTGTTGATTTGTGTTTCTAAGATTTGGATATAACTGGAAAACTTATCTGAGACCTTAACTCAAAGTAGCAAAATATGATATTTCATGAAAAATGCTGGTAAAATATCGTATGCTCATATCATATGTGTTTCCTTTTGTGTTCTGACAAAATCTTTTATCTTTTTATTTTTTGTTTAGTGAAGAGAAGATTTGTCTGGGTTTATGCGTCCATTCAGTTCGTCCTCGTGGTATTCTTTGCTCATATGCTCTACTCCTTGGTAAGTAGAATTCTAATTCCTAAATGTGAAGATCTTAATGAATTAGGGACATTACACTGGATCCAAAGGCTGATCCAAAATTAAAGTTGACGTGTTCAACGTTTAAGTTCTTATTACTATCATGAGTTCATAAATTTATACTTATTAAAAGTTTAGTAATTTTTCACATATATATTTATGTTTCGTGAGAAAGGGGCCTTGGAGCAACATTAAAGTTGTCTCTGTGTGACTTATAGGTAACGGGTTTAAGTTGTGGAAGCAGTCGCTAATGCTTGCATTAAGTTAGGATGTCTACATTACACTCATTGGGGTGCGACCTTCCTAGGATCCTGCTTACGCGGGATGCTTTGTGCATCAGACTGCCCTTTATATTTATCTTTCGTGTTAGAAATACTAAGTGTAGTTGAACCCATTGAATAAGGTTGCTTCCTCCTCTAGTTGGACCTCTATAATGTTACTATATATTTTTTGGTTTATGTACAAGCTATTCTTTCAATTCTTCTCTCAACATGTGCTGGTTTGGGGGTTTCAATGTGTGGATGTTCCATACTTGTCGGGTTCTTTAGATGAAAAAGGCGGCGACAAGTCTTGTTAGATCAACAGCAGCAGAATTCCCAACTGAATCAAACAGAAACATCGTCCCATATAAGTCGTCAAGATTATCAACCGGATATAGAAAATTCGGAGACATTTAGTGTAAGAATTGAATCCCTTCAGTATTTCATTCCATCCATAAAATATATATACAATCATGGTATGTAGTAATAATCTAGGTTACCTAAAATACAAGATGCTGATTACTACCTAATTGATTTATCTAATAATTACAATATTACTAATTGATTATAATTACATGCTTTATGATGGATGATGATAATATGAGATTTCTCCCATAATTATCGTGTGCTAATAGTCCCCCGCAGTCTTAGCGGGAGGTTCACGGATGTTGAGACTATCCCGAAATTAATCAAAAAGTACGCGCAGAAACTCTTTCGTGAAGATATCTGCAATTTGGTAGCGGGACAGTACATGAAGAACTCGGACTTGTCCACGGGCAACCTTTTCTCGGACAAATAGTATATCCATTTCAATGTGTTTCGTGCGTTGATGTTGAACAAGATTGTCGGATAAGTATATCGCACTCACATTGTCACAATAAACTACTGTTGCCTTTTCAATTGGACAATGCAACTCCAACAGTAGATTACGAAGCCAACATGATTCAGCAACTATGTTGGCTACGCCTCGGTATTCTGCCTCAGCACTTGACCGAGACAGTGTGGATTGTCGTTTGGACGACCATGAAATGAGATTGTCCCCCAAAAACACATAATAACCGGAAGTGGAACGACGTGTGTCCGGCCAGCTACCTAATCTGCATCTGTGTAGGCTGAAAGATGCGTGATAGAGGATTTATAAAAATAAAGCCCGAAATGGAGAGTACCCTTCACATACCGCATGATCCTTTTTATAGCCCCCATATGTTCCTCCTTCGGATCATGCATGTGTAAACAAACTTGCTGAACCGCATAGGAAATATCTGGTCTTGTATAGGTCAGATACTGCAAGGCTCCTGCAAGACTTTGGTAATGTGTCGGATCATTGTATGGAATACCTGTTGTATTGATCAACTTCGCCTAGAGTATTGGATGGTTTGCAGGAAGACATCCTAACTTTTTCAATTATTTCTTCGGCATATTTCTTTTGACTAAAAAAGAGACCACCTGCATATTGGGTTACTTCAATGCCAAGAAAATAATTCAATGGACCCAAGTCCTTCATTGCAAATTCTGCTGCAAGAAGAGACATGATAGACTGGCGAAGTGAAATGGATGATGTTGTGAGAATAATATCATCAACATACAGAAGTATATACGCCATGTCAACGCCCTTCCGATAAATGAACAATGACTGATCAGACTTGCTGTGAGAAAAGCCCAATCTGGAAACAAACCCTGCAAAATGGTTATATCATGCCCTAGGGGCTTGTTTCAAACCATATAAGGATTTCTTCAACAGGCAAACATGATCTGGACATGAATAATCTCGGAACCCTAATGGTTGATGCATGTACACTGTTTCCTGTAAGTGGCCATGTAAGAATGCATTTTTAACATCCAACTGATGAATAGACCAGGATTTGGAGAGAGCCAGACTCAGAACTGTCCTGATAGTTGCTGGCTTAACTACCGGACTGAATGTTTCCCCACAATCAACCCCAACCTGTTGAAACTTGCCATCACCAACAAGACAAGATTTGTATCTTGCAAAAGAACCGTCAGAATTTTTCTTATGATAAAATACCTACATAAAGCGAATGACATTCACATTAGATGGGCATGGTACTAATTCCCACGTCTTATTTTTAATAAGAGCATTAAATTCGTCTAACATAGCAGCTTTCCAATTCGGGTCAGACAAGGCAGATTTGGGATTTTTCGGTATAGGTGAAAGTTGTTCTGTGGACAGAAGGTTAAACTGACGTTTGGGCCTAAACATTTCGTGCATTGCACAAGTTTCAGTGGTCCAAGGATGTATAGTATTGGTAATGGGCCGAGGGGGTGTGTGGTGACCTGTGTTGGGCTGGGATCCGGTAGTGGGCTAGTTTGCGGATGTTGGTAAGGGAGCTGTGGGATCCCCCACTTGAGTCTGCCTACCACGAGAATGGGACTGGGCCGAGAACCCCGGCGACGAGGTTGTGGTCTCCGATCCAGTCTCATTTTGTGGATGGGCTGAAAGGTGTTGGTTATGTTGTTGATGTGGTTCCACTTGTGTTTGGTTATTAAAATGGTGGTGTAATATGGGATGTATTCCGTCATCCAAAAATTCATATGAAGGTGAGGATGCCACATGAGACTTAGCAAACGGGAATGTAGACTCACACCACATGACGAGATATAATTATTTTCACATTAGTCAAATCATAACATTTATATCCCTTATAATTCTGCGGGTATCCCAAAAACACACAAGGAGTGGAACAAGCATGTAACTTGTTAATGGTAGTAGATGGAAACAAAGGATAATACAAACACCCAAATATCCTCAAATATGTAAAAGACGGGAGACGATGATACAACATTTGTATAGGAGACACATTGGAGAGCAATTTACTTGAAAGAAATTTAAAAGGTATGTGGCCATTTGAAGTGCATAGTGCCAAAACTTTGGTGCAGTTGAAGAATGCACAAGAATAGAATGAATCATATTGTTAATTGTTCTAATCTTTCTTTCGGCTTTCCCATTTTGTAGTGAGGTATGTGGACACGAAAGACGCAAAGACATCCCATTTTGGTGACAAAAATCATTAAATTGGGCATTGATGAATCCCCCCCCCCATTGTCACATTGAAAACTTTTAATATTTTTGCCAAATTGAGTTTTGATAAAAACACTAAACTATTTTAAAATGGTGTAGGTTTGTGATGTACGTCCTAAGGGAAACATCCACAAAATATTCAAATAATCATCGAGAATGAGTAGATAATATTTATGACCTGCAGAACTCAAAATGGGTGATGTCCACAAATCACAATGCACGAGATCAAATGACATAAAAGTATGAGTAGTAGAAGATGCAAAAGAAAGCTTAACATGTTTACCAAACACGCAAGATTGACAAACAGAAGAGTCCAAAAGTTTGTTACAATCAAATAAATTATTCTTCCTAAGATGATTAAAAACTTGTGCTCCCGTGTGTCCCAACCGATTGTGTCATAGGGTAGGAGAAATGGCAGTAAACGTTGATGGTTGTGTCATGCAATGTTTTGAAACAGAGGTGACATGATATAAGTCCCCCGTGCTATTGCATCTCATAAGTGGCATCCCAGTCTGAAAATCCTTCATAGAAAAGCCAAACAGATCAAAATTCACTGAAACATTGTTGTCAATGGTAAAACGTCTAACATAGATTAAGTTTTTAATTAGTTTTGGTGCATGTAAGACATTTTTCAAGGATAATAGTGAATGCGAAGAGGGTAGTGTTACCTGACCAATGCCACGAATTGGAATTTCCTGCCCACTACCGATAATAATATTTATATTATTGCTCATATTAAAATAAGATGAGAGATTATCTTGAGATGTCGTGATGTGTGACGTAGCCCCTGTGTTCATGTACCGTGACTCATCCGGAACACTTATATTCATGTTGTTCATGGCTTGTTCAATATCTGTGGGTACATATCCAACCGAAGATGGTACTTGGACCGCAAACGCATGCTGTGGATGAGACCTTAGAATATCGGGTTGACGATTTGAAGAAGGAGGAGGCCTGGCCCACGAAGAAGTAGGATTTGGACATGACGGGGTAGCCCACTGTGTGCCCAGGCCCACGGTGGATACTGCCCACACTGATTTCCACCACTGCTCCACTAACTATCGACACTACCAGCCCGTCACTGCCCGAGCTGGCCACTGTCGCCGACAGTGTCCACCTCCCCGACCTCGTCCCTTTCCACCATTATTTTTTCCTTTATTGTTACGGTTTGAACCCTATTTTTTTCCATTATTCTGACGAATATTATTGCCCCCCGAACCAGAATTTTGGGGCTCCAAATCAGTGGAAAATGAGTTGTTGGAGACGAGAGTCATTCCAGCGGTGGTTGTGCCCGATGATGCATGTTTTTCTTTCCTCATTTCCGCAAGAATTAACCTGGAACGAGCCTCGTAAAAGGGAGGCAACGGATTGCTTTGCTAAATGAATGTAGCAACACCATCATATTGTTCATTCAGCCCCGCAATCAACTGAATGACTAACCTTTGATTTGTCAGGGGGCGAACCAACGTTGGATAGTTGGTCCGCAAGTACCTTTAATTCTTGACAATGGGTTGAGATGTTGGAAAAGTCATCCAATATAACATTTGTAAATTGGTGTTCAAGATAAACGGCCCTAGAAATTTTGTTATCTTGAAAAATATTTTGCAATCGTTCCCACGCCTGTTGAGCCGTAGAATTGGGCTCCAAGATGGTATGGAGAGGATCATTCGAAATAGTGCCATAAATCCATTGAAGAACTATAGCATCTAACCGAGATCATAATTTCTTGTCCACCGTAGTGGTATCCGACGGTGACTCAGATGGAAGGATATGGTCAATCACCTCATAAGCACGGCAGTGAATTTTGAATAGTTCTGCCCATGAGGTATACTGCCCTTTCTCCATTTCAAGAGTTATGGTGATAAAGTTCTTGACGTTATTAACGGCAAGAGCGGGATGAAAGCTTTCTTTTTCGGTCATAGTTTCCACTTAGCAACAAAAGAAGAGGAGAAGTAGGTGGTGTTTTATTTGAAGTGGATGGAAAACCCCTAATTATTGGAAAAAACAAAACACTATCTAGCCGGGGGGTGGGGGGTAGTAGACGGCTAGGTTGTATTTTAGTTTTAGGGTTGATGTATTTTTTTGTTTTAGGGTTTAGAGGAGTACTAAACCTAAGGGCCGAAAATATTTGTAAGGAGAGAAGGTGAGAAATCGGCTAGGAGAAAGAAAAGAGAAGAATATAGGGCAAATGATCTTTAGACTCTTGATACCATGTAAGAATTGAATCCCTTGAGTATTTCATTCCATCCATAGAATATATATATACAATCATGGTATGTAGTAATAATCTAGGTTACCTAAAATACAAGATGTTAATTACTACCTAATTGATTTGTCTAATAATTATAATATTACTAATTAATTATAATTACATGATTTATGGTGGAGGAGGATAATATGGGATTTCTCCCATAATTATCGTGTGCTAATATTTAGTGGGAGCTAGATAGTCAATTATGCTATAATAGCAGCATATAAGCCACTTAAAAACACAGTTGTTGTGGGACAATGGCTTGTTGTGTATATATTGACGTACGTTACTCATCCTCCACTGAGAAGAATAAAAGTTTATTGTACTACGAAAGCGTGGAAAGAAAAAAAATCGATAAAAAGCAAAAGAAAAGATGTGAAAAACAGAAATGTATTAGTACACAGTTGCTGTGCAGAATTTCTTGATTGTGTATATCTAAATATTACTTATTCTAAGCATGAAATATAGGCCTACACACTCAATGCCATACCACTTTCATCCAGAGTGTAAAGGAAGAAATTGACATCGTGTTTCGGGTGGTTAATGGAAACATTGTGGGATTGAATATTGGGTCATTTGTTTCTATGACCTGCCATTTTGCTAGTCGGGCAATGTTGGCTTTCTTTGGACATGACATGTTCCCAACTTGGGTTGACAAAGTTATTGGCTATTGCAATGAGGCTGCAGCCAGTGACTTGTGTAAGAATTTGTACATGTGGTCTTCACCTATTACTATCACAATTCAGTTTTACAATTATCTTATCGTTAAGAGTCTCACATCGAAAATGGAATGAGAACATGAACTCCTTAGATAGACTTGAAAAATCACCCTACAAGCTAGCTTTTGGGGTTGAGTTAGGCCCAAAATTCATTTTTGACATGGTATCAGAGTCAGATTCATTCAATTCTATGTTCGTCGATGTTGGACCCCCAAATTATATTGTCCACATGGACTCCTTATATGGACTTGAACAATCTTCACCCTACAAGCTAGATTTTGGAGTTAAGTTAGGTCCAAGATCAATTTTTTACACTTGTGTAATGGCATTAGGCTAGCCTATTTACATCACACCTCTTGGAGTGTAGCTTTTTCCCGGACCTTGTTAACACGGGATGTTTTGTGCACCAGACTACTTTTTTTTATATAGATTTAGATGTAGGGCTATAGAGATCCTAAGCTTTACTTGTCTCACTTTATGTCTTTCTTTACTTTCTATTTTCGTCTATTGTATGTATACATATTTTGGTGTGTATGTAATGTGAGTGTGTTCGGGGCGGATTGTAACATGCTGACACTGGATTCATCTGAACCTAATTTTCAATATGACGTAAAATTTATGCGTAAAATTTTATTAAAATTACACTAAAATATATATGTTAAAAATTAGTGTAAAATGACACATGTTGTAGAAGGATCTCCTCCACTAGTTGCAACTAGGTTTCCTTTCATATGCATGATAGGAAATACGGAAAAGGCCAGATATGCCCTTAGCCTATATGATATTGTGCGTGTTTGTCCTCATTTTAAATGTTGTCTCAATTATGTTCTTACCGTTATCTTTTGCTTATACTCGCGCCCTTGATTTAACGAAAATATATTGGAGGGCATATTTGTTCAGTTTTGCATAGTATATGGGCATGTTTAATCTATTAAAATTTCTGAATATAATGGCAAAAAACTAACAATATGACACAAAATATCATTGCACTCAAAATACAAAAAAACATTTGCAATTACAATTCATTCACCATTACATTACATCTAAATTATACAACTGAAAGATCAAATTCAATTACATCCATCTTTTAAAGATCATTTTCACTAACAAGAGCACTATTTTTTCCTTTTCAAAAGATTGTTTTCACTAATGATCATAACAATATTTTTATTTTTCAATTTGTTGATGATCTGGATAGTTTTTGCTAGAAGATTTTCGTCTTCTCAATCCGTATCTACATGATAATGCATGCAACAAAAATCACAAGGGAAAAGATCTCCGCAACACAACATAAACATATATATATATATATATATATATATATATATATATATATATATATATATATATATATATAGGGGGGGGTGTATTTCAATAATTTTTTCAATAAAGGGGGTGCAAATAAAGTTGTGTAGTCCTACTCAGTACTCCCTTCCCGTTGTAAATCTCTTTATGTTAGTTGTTTCAATCAAATAGCTATCTCCTGTAATAATATATATATATATTTTTATTTTTATTTTTTTTTAATTAGGACTCTGTCTAGTCACTAGTCCTTAATTACTATTCATCATCTCTGTCATTCATCCTTGGTTACTGTTATGTTCTAGACTACGCTATACTTTTTTATTTCTTCTTCTGAACAGTTCATCTCTTCTTTTAGAGCTTACCCCTATCATGACAGTCGTCTTTAGCTACACCCAATTTTCAGGCCAAAACAGTCCTTCAGCGGACATCAACAGGCCAATAATCAACCACCGTTGACATAGGAATTTACAAGCTAATCCATTGAGGTCATGACGGAGTCCAAAGATAACCATATACTAAGTTCAGAAGATAACCATATCAAAGCATATTGCAGTTAAGATTACAACAGTAATATCTAGATTTATGACATAATTTATAACAATAATTAAAGATTCATGATAATAATATTATAACATTATATGAACAAACTGGTTCCTGTATTTCTACAGGATTTCATTAAAATATAAAAACATAATATACATGGTGGAGATAACTACTGAAAGAAAAACTTACATAATTCGAAGTACGGGGAGGTTTCCCTTTCGGGAGTCCCGGAAACTACTGCACACTAAGAAAAGCTTGCTCCAAAATAACTATCTTACATATGATGGTTTATACAGTGAGGGGGAGAGAGAGGTTTTGCATTTTTGGGAGTGGAGTTATTTTTCTGATGCTCTCACTCTTCTTTCGCTCTCTATGTCTGTCTCTGTGTGTTCTTCTGTGTGTCAAGAGTCTGATATTTATACTGTCTTCCGGACTTCAACTCCGGACTTCAAAATGTAAAGGAATCTTTAAAGTTTTGGCCGGGTGCGCTGTGGGCCCCATCGTCGCTTTAACTTTGAAAATTTTTTCTTTTCACTTTGTCGTCTTCTGTTGCTGGCATCTTCTTTTCTTAAAGTCTTTCTTTTTCTTTTTAAGATGCTGTCCTTGCAGTCTATCTTGTCTGCTACTTTCGGCTGCTTTCGGCCAGTCTCTTTCTTTCTTTTTATCTAGCCTTCTGCACCGTTCTTTTATTTTTGTTGTTTGTCTCTGATCTTATGTATCTAAATTGTGTGGAGCCACTGAATCAAAACTCATGCACAGATAAATCGTTCTCGTTTGAATCCTGAGCATAATTGGATTCTAGAAACTCATTGTCTGAAACTGTATTTGATACATGATCTATGCTATTTTCGTCTGAATTATTTTCTGTGTCTTGTGCTTGAGTCCTGGAAGTCTCCGGATTTATATGTTTATCCTTGCTCAAGGTGTCTGTTTTTTCTCTAAATATATTTTCTAGAGTTTCTTTTATGATTTGTTCTATTTTTTTATTTAATCTGTGTACTGGTCTGCTCCTTGTCTGGGATGTAGATCCTGTCAAAGTTTGAGGGAGCTGGCGTCTGATCTTTGAGGATTTTTCTTCCTCATTTTCACTTTTTAGCAAAGTGACAGCCACTAACGGATTTGATAAGTCTTTACCGGCAACCGTTTGCACCGGACTAGTTGTACCTATACCTGGTACAATAGGTTTCTTAGCATTCATTAGGGAATGCTCACCTATCTTATCCATTTTTGAAGGAGATGGAGAACTCTGAGTTTGTCTGAGTTGGATTTCTAATTTAGAGAGTTGTTCTAAGAGATGTATATTTTGTATTTGGAGTTCTTCTTTTGTCTGGTTGAGTCTTTTGAAAGCTTCGGTCATTGTACTACAATGATCGCAGAAAATTATTTTGTCTGTATCTTTTTGTATTTTGTATTGAGGAGTCTGGGTTTGGGTATATCTTAGTGCTGGGGATATGTAGTAGTTGGGTCCAAGGGTTCCTCGAGCATAGTCTAGAGCTTCGGTGAAAACATTGAAGCCTTTAAACAACGGAGTCTTGAAATCTTTTATAGAATCTACTACTTCCAGCCAAGTTTGAAAAATACCATTTGTTTTTCCATGGACAACAACGTAAAATTTAAATTTTTTGTCCAGGTTCTTTTCATTTAAATAAAAACAAGTACTATTTAGTGTAGCCACAAAATGACTGGCGTCTTTACGGTTGTGGGCTATCCACAAGTTGTCTATCAGGCATCTCTGCTGTCTGTCTAACACATAATCTGGCAAAACTTTAAAAGTTAAGTTAGACTGTGGAAAAGATACTAAATTATTCTTACCAAAATAAAGTCTTTCTAATGTTGGAGTCTCATGAGCAGTTATGGGCCTGAAATTCAGATTACCCAATATTGTTTGTCTATAATCGTCTTGGGGTTTGGCTGGGCCTTTCCCCTTGTCTTTTGGATTAGTCTTTGACGAACTCATTCTGCTAAGAGATAAATAAACTGATTAGTTCGTTGTAATCTTTAGCCTACTAAGTTGATCTGCTAAGCTATTATCCTTTCCTTTTATATGTTCGAATACTAAAATATAAATTGATATAGTGTCTAGGAAGTTAAGCCATCGTCTTCGACTACTATTCTTATCACTTATTTTTTGGTTAAATTCAACTATGGCTTCACAATCCGTTCTAATTAGGGTCTCTGGTTTGTTTAGAATATATAATCTGAAAGCATTTAGACCGTATACTACCGCTAGTATTTCTGCGTCTATGCTACTCATATTTCCTTTTTCTCTATACTTACCGCTTTGATAAGCGCAAATCTTTTCTGAGGTTTTACTACTATATTTATTTGTTCTAGCTTTTAATACTGCACCCCAGCCTTCAAAACTACCATCTGTTTCTATGATTAAGTAGTCTGTTTCTAAAGGCATACTTAGATCTGGGATGTTCTGAATCTGCTGTTTTAATAGTTTTACTATCTTTATGTCTTCAACATTGAAGTGTTTCTGCCCTGTGGAACCTGTTTTAGAATATAAAGGTCCTGCTATCTTTCCTAAGTCTTTGATGAAGGTCCTAGCGTAATTTAGGATTCCTAAAATTTTTTGCAAATCTTTAGTATTGTCTAGCTTATCTGGCATTTCTAATGCTTTCTTAGCTATATGAGGCTGTAACTTAATTTTACCTTCTCCTATAGTTACTCCTAGGAAGTTTATGTATTTTTTACATAACTCCATCTTTTTCTTGCTAATTATAATTTCGTTACTTACAAATAGTCTAAAAACTGTCTGTAGATGTCCTAAATGTTCAGTCATATTATTACTAAAAATTAGTATGTCGTCTACGTATACTATTACAAATCTTTTTGTAATCTCCAAAAATTTCATCCATTTTCTTTTGAAAAATGGGTGGAGCAGTCTTTAGGCCGAATGTCATAACTAACCATTCAAAATGTCCTTCTGGACAAGTGAATGATGTCCATTCAATACTGGCTGGATGCATTTTTACCTGCCAATATCCTGATTTGCAGTCAAATTTACTAAATATAGTCTTTCCTTGTATTCTATTTATTAATTCGGACTTGTCTGGCAGCTTATAACCATTACTTCTTGTATTATCATTTAGTCTCTTATAATTTATCACCATTCGGGCTTTCCCTCTAACTATTTCCGAATGATTTCTAACTATAAAGGCTGCTGACCTGTGCTTTGACGTTGATCGTCTTATAATTTCTAAGTCCATTAATTCTTTAATCTGTAGTTTAAAATCTTCTATGTCTTTGTTAGTTGCTTCTATTGAAGCTGTTCTTATAATATATTCTGGATTTATAATTTCTAATTCACATAAAATTTTATTGTTATTCCAATGTCTAAGTGGTTTTTCTCCTATAGTTTCTAATTCATCTAGAATTTTTACTATATTGTCTAAATCTGTTTTATCTTTTATTATTCCTATTTTTTCTATTCCATTTTTAAAATTATAAAATTCTGTTTCTAAGTCTATCAACGTGTAATTCTTTTCTAATAGTTCATAGTCTTCTTCTAAGATTTCTTCTAATATTAAATTTTTGTTGTTTTGACAGCAATATTTGTCTCCATTGCTGCAATCTTTACAACAACTGTCTTCTTTATTTTTTAAATTTATAGGGGAAATCTGTATTATTTTAGTCTCAGTCTTTTGAGTCTGTACTGGCGTATAAGTACTATTCTTTTGGAATAATATCCCATCTCTAGTGATGGTACAGCTTCCATTATTGTCTAATAAGAAATCTAGACCTATTATAAAGTCTGTGTTTATATTTAAATCCCTTACTAATATTCTATTCATGTTATAACTAGGATTATAAAATTTTGCACAAGTATTTATAAAGCTAATTGTTGCTTCTTGCAGGTAATATCTATAAAAGTTATGAGTTCCATCCATCTGCATTGCTGAAGATGGCTTATCTAGAGTTTTTACTAGATGATTAGGAACAATTTTCTTATTTAAAATACTTCTTGTACCCTCTGTATCTACTAGTGCTAAAGTAGTAATCTCATAGTCTTTGATTTTAATCTTTGTTAATAATCTTAGTGAGCTAAACTTCTTATCTTCATTACATATTAAAGCTTTTTCTTCTGAATTTATTAGTTCTGAGGCTACTTCTATAATTAATTTTCTTTCTAACTGATCTTCTTCGAGAATTTGATTGTTTTCTATCTCTTTCTGTTTTCCTTTTTCTAGCTGAGCTAATCTCATTTCTAAAACATTTATTCTAGTTTCTAGAGTTATTAATCTTATAGCTATAGTTGTATCTTCCTGAATCTGTTTTACCGGTTCTTAATATCCTATAGTAATTCCTAATTCTTTCTGGAGGCAATTTATACAACCTTCCATGTAGCATTTTTTACATTTGGCCCTTTTACTTCTGCTAGGGAACCATTTGCAAATGCAACATGACGTGCTATCTAGACCTTTATTTCTCTCAAATAAATGGTCGCACTCTACTCTTGTGTTTACTAGATTATTTAAGTCTTCATTTATATCTAATTGTTCTATTCCTATTTCGTTAATAAATTAAGTAAACTTAGTCTGAGAGTCTATCCCATTACTTTCTCCTATATCTATACTTACTATGGAGTATATGCTTTACATATCGACATATATTCATCTACATTTATTAACGTTTCTTGGAAGTCTTCTATCAACTGAGAATTTCTAGTATTATTATTAATTCTCTTCGGACATGTATTAGCTAAGTGTTCTATGCTACCACAAGTAAAACATTCTAACTTGTTTTTGTATGTCCTATCATTTCTATATTTTCTTATATGCTTATTTCTATCTAAATATGGTTTTTTAGCTGATGATTTTCTAAGGTAATATCTCTTCTTTTTATACCTATCATAGTTCTGATAACCATATTTCTTATTTTTTCTTCTATAGCTTTTTCTTTTTTGGGGGTCTTTATCGTAACTTTGTGTGGTATATATTACACTTTTACAGAAATTCAACTCATTCTGTTTAAGTTGTTTCTGTATTTGCAAATGAGTACATTTTTCTTGTAATATTTCCATCACATGCTGAATTCTATGTCCTATAGACCATCTAGCATTTGGGTTTTGTAGAATCCCATCGCGCTTATTCCAGCGTTCTTCTATTTCTCTACCTAAAGCTCCTGGTAATTTATTAAAAAGCTTTTTACCTAAGTCTTGGTCAAAAGAGTTACCACTAATCGTACAATAATAAAAGAAATCATTCAAAAATTTCTTTATGTATACCCAATTACTAATACTTAATTGTTCTAACTTAATTAGTGCATTTCTTTGTAATACTACTAGTCCACTATTTGGGTCCTCACCTGTAATTAAAGTGTGTATCTTATTGGTGAAGTTGTATGGGTTTGATCCCATAGATACCAACTGGTGGAATTCTTCTGGGAAATCTGTTTTATAAGCTTCCCATAAAGCCTTAGTAGATTCTCCTAAAAAGGTCTCTAAGTATTTATACATTGTTTCTGGGTCTGTTTCTACGTAGTTTTGTATATAGTCTGCTACTACTATTCCCTTCCATAAATCTATTACGGAGTTCCATCTTTGTGGATCGTAGGCACTATATTTAAAATCTTTCCTTTATTTCCTCCTTCTTGGAGAGTTATAGGTTCTTCTAACGGCATTCTTCTTCTGAAGGTTTAATATTTTCTCTGAGGTTCTCCTGCAGTTCTAAATACTCTTCGTCTAGGTATATTACCTGTACTAGTGTCTCTTGTAATATGTTCTCCTGTAGTTCTTTGGAGCAATTTGGAGCTAGATGTGCTAGCTTCCATTAGTTCTTTTTGACTAACCGGAGTTTGTCTCAAATTCTTCTTCATTGTTTAATGCGAAATCCTTCCATATTTCTTCAAACATTGCTGTTTTTTCTTTGGAAAGCTTCTCTTCTTTATATCCCGCATTATCTGTTTTAATCTCGCATGTTTTAAAATGTTCTATTGTTTCTTCTAATTCCATATTATCTTTTTTACAACCCTTGCATCTAAATAACATCCAGGGTTTTTCTTTTTTCAGGTCTCTAGCCTTCTCTATGGCGATGTCTACCTCATATCCCTCTTGGATTACTTCTATGTTCATAAGATTAATTTCTTCTTCTTCTATTGTACTTTTTTCTTCACAGTTCTTCTGCGGAGTGTAATTATAATCTGTAAATCTTATAGAAGTTTCTCCTTTAACGTTTGTATATTCTAGGTGTCTTCTTGGTTTGTAATACTTTCTTTTTATTATTAAAGTCTTCTAATTTCCATTCTAAACTGCGTATTCTTCAAATTTGGATTTTTGTAGGTTTTATTAAATTAATTCCTTTATTACTCATTAATTCTACTACATCATTTATCTTTATTTTAAACTTTGTATTACTATTTGTTGTCATCTTTCCAAGAAATCCTAAACATAACAGTAAGCTATTGCCGCTATGCATTTCTTCGTATCCTTTAGTCTGGATTCCTATTTTAATATGTTTACCAAATTCTGCTAAGTTCATTAGGAAGTCTGGGCTAATGTAAAATATTCCTCCATTATCTGTCATATCTATTTCTGTCATACCGATAATGGATTTCTTCATATCTGTCCATCTGTCATCATATATAACTATGAGGACTTTGCTACCTAAATTTTTTCTAGTTAATCCTTTAATTCCTATAACTATTAATCCCATATGCATGAGAGTTTTAGTTGTCTTTTTTACGTGCTTAAAGGATTCTTCATTTATCAATCTAATATTTCTTACTGCATTTCCTAATACTGATAATTGTTCTTCTCTATAATGTCTGTATAGTTGAGCTGTAGACGAGAAACGTCCAGCAATGTATAAAGTCTTTGGATTTAGTAAATTCAATTGGTTCTGTTGAAAAATACTTATGTCTTTTTCTACGTTTATAACTTTGCTAAGTTGTCTATTTTCTTCTTCAGGTGTCTTCCTGTTTAAAATTCTAGAAATAAAGTTATTTCCTATTCTATTTTCTGAGCAGCTTATTCTTTGCCCTTCGTCTTCTCTTCCCTGTCTAGTTGTAAAAAGGTCCATTTTTGGGGTTTTCTTACTATTTTGGCCTTTTCTTTTTGCGGAGTTAATTCTATTTTACTTAACTGATCTATTAGATTATCTATTTGCTGGTTAGCTTATTTTTCTTTATATTTTTCTCGAGTTATCTGATCTCTTTCTTTTGTTATTTGAAAAATGTGTTCACTTAACTTATCTACTCTATTTGCTACAGTATCTATTTTTCTGTGTAGATCTAATATTAAATTTGCTAATACTATATTTTGCTGTATGATTATTTGATCTGCCTTTTGACTAGGTATATATTCTTTGTAATCTGCTGGTAAAGGAATAGATTTTTCTATTATCTTTGCAACTTGTTCTTGAGCACTTGCTATTCTGCTCATGAAAGAATTGCTAATTTTAGTTCCTTTACTGATTCTTCTAGTTTTAAAAATCTCTCGACAAGCTCCTTTCTAAATTGGCTAACTTTTAACTCAATGTCTATTAAATTATCTTTTAATACTCTTTCTAAGTCTTGTTTTGTAGATAATTTTTTGAAATCACAGTTGGTTACTAAATTATTTATATATTCTAAATTTTGTTCTGATCGTTTAAAAATTCTTTCTTGTCTTTTAAGAAAATCTTCTAGTTTTTGTAAGTTAGTCGTATAACTATTATTACTTTCTTTTATCTTTTCACTTAAATTTATTATTAAGTCTACTATAGTATTAAGTTGTTTCTATTCGCTATGGAGCGTATGTTCTCCTATACTAAAGTTACACTTAATAATACTTTGATCTGGTAAAATTCTAAATTTCTTTTCTGGTAATATTCTTAAGTCTAAGTAATCTAGGTGCTTTAAATGAGCTATTTTTATCCTAAAGTGGTTATAGTATTTTCTTTTATTTGGTAATCTATTCTATGTCTATAAAAATTAATCGTTCGTTCTATACCGTATAATTGCCACTTAATACTAGAGGTTGCTTCTTCTATATCTCCTATTATTATTCTTTCTTGAATTATTCTAGATAAAACCGTACGTTCTATAGTTACTAGATGAGGTTCTAAATCTTTGCTAAAATGTTCTTGTAGTAATTTGAATTTTTGTACTGGGGATACGGATCTGTCTTCTAGAATGTCTAGGCACGTACGTAAGGCTTTTGCAGCATTTTTATATGGTTATCTTAACTGCAATATGCTTTGATATGGTTATCTTCTGAACTTAGTATATGGTTATCTTTGGACTCCGTCATGACCTCAATGGATTATCTTGTAAATTCCTATGTCAACGGTGGTTGATTATTGGCCTGTTGATGTCCATTTGAAGAATTTGTTTGGCCTGAAAATTGGGTGTAGCTAAAGACGATTGTCATGATAGGGGTAAGGTCTAAAAGAAGAGATGAACTGTTCAGAAGAAGAAATAAAAAAGTATAGCGTAGTCTAGAACATAACAGTAACCAAGGCTGAATGACAGAGATGATGAATAGTAATTAAGGACTAGTGACTGGACAGAGTCCAGAAAAAAAATATATATATATTATTACAGGAGATAGCTATTTGATTGAAACAACTAACATAAAGAGATTTACAACGGGAAGGGAGTACTGAGTAGGACTACACAACTTTATTTGCACCCCCTTTATTGAAAAAATTATTGAAATACACCCCCCTATATTATTGGTATCAGAGCGTATAAAGATTTTCGGACTATTACTCTGAAGCAAATACGTTGTAAGATTTGTATGACAGACTATAACTTAGAATCATACTTAGAAGTAAAAAAGAGTTTAAAGACTTTTTATCCAGAATATATACAGTTAAGTAAGACTAAAGATAATCATCCTAGACTTTTAGAAATTATAGATATAATATCCGCTTTAGAATATAAGTTAGTAACATATTTAAAAAACAAAAAGAACTCTAGACGGTATAAGCCTTATTAATGCAACACTTGAAATTTGTAGAAAGACTTTACTTTATTACTTGGATTGTAAACAGGGAAGTAAAAAGAAAAAATAAACACATAGTAGCCAGAAGAGAACTTATAGGTTTATTAAGAGAACTAGAAAATAGAACACTAAGTCAAGTAGGATTGTTAGAATACTTCAGACTTAACGTAAAGCCTCATTTATTAGAAATAGAATACGAACGTTTCTCTAATAGTATAGAAGAAAGCATATATTTGTTAACTATAGATAATAGTACTATATCAGATATACTTTGGACTATAGAAGGAATACAGAGCGACGTAGATTACGCAGAAGGTTGGATAGATTATCAATATAAAAAGAAACAAAAAATACTGGAATATTTCCCACTAGGATAGCATACGTATGAGAACACTTCCTTTTGTTAAAGAAATTAGAGCAAAAAATAATATTATCCATAGAGATATTAAAAGAAAAAACGAGTATAAAAATGCTGCAAAAGCCTTACGTACGTGCCTAGACATTCTAGAAGACAGATCCGTATCCCCAGTACAAAAATTCAAATTACTACAAGAACATTTTAGCAAAGATTTAGAACCTCATCTAGTAACTATAGAACGTACGGTTTTATCTAGAATAATTCAAGAAAGAATAATAATAGGAGATATAGAAGAAGCAACCTCTAGTATTAAGTGGCAATTATACGGTATAGAACGAACGATTAATTTTTATAGACATAGAATAGATTGCCAAATAAAAGAAAATACTATAACCACTTTAGGATAAAAATAGCTCATTTAAAGCACCTAGATTACTTAGACTTAAGAATATTATCAGAAAAGAAATTTAGAATTTTACCAGATCAAAGTATTATTAAGTGTAACTTTAGTATAGGAGAACATACGCTCCATAGCGAAGAGAAACAACTTAATACTATAGTAGACTTAATAATAAATTTAAGTGAAAAGATAAAAGAAAGTAATAATAGTTATACGACTAACTTACAAAAACTAGAAGATTTTCTTAAAAGACAAGAAAGAATTTTTAAACGATCAGAACAAAATTTAGAATATATAAATAATTTAGTAACCAACTGTGATTTCAAAAAATTATCTACAAAACAAGACTTAGAAAGAGTATTAAAAGATAATTTAATAGACGTTGAGTTAAAAGTTAGCCAAGAAAATTTAGAAATTAAAAAGGAGCTTGTCGAGAGATTTTTAAAATTAGAAGAATCAGTAAAGGAACTAAAATTAGCAATTCTTTCATGAACAGAATAGCAAGTGCTCAAGAACAAGTTGCAAAGATAATAGAAAAATCTATTCCTTTACCAGCAGATTACAAAGAATATATACCTAATCAAAAGGCAGATCAAGTAATCATACAGCAAAATATAGTATTAGCAAATTTAATATTAGATCTACATAGAAAAATAGATACTGTAGCAAATAGAATAGATAAGTTAAGTGAACACATTTTTCAAATAGCAAAAGAAAGAGATCAGATAACTCGAGAAAAAGATAAAGAAAAACAAGCTAACCAGCAAATAGATAATCTAATAGATCAGTTAAGTAAAATAGAATTAACTCCGCAAAAAGAAAAGGCCAAAATAGTAAGAAAACCCCAAAAATGGACCTTTTTACAACTAGACAGGGAAGAGAAGACGAAGGGCAAAGAATAAGCTGCTCAGAAAATAGAATAGGAAATAACTTTATTTCTAGAATTTTAAACAGGAAGACACCTGAAGAAGAAAATAGACAACTTAGCGAAGTTATAAACGTAGAAAAAGACATAAGTATTTTTCAACAGAACCAATTGAATTTACTAAATCCAAAGACTTTATACAATGCTGGACGCTTCTCGTCTCTGACTCAACTATCTGAGACATTATAGAGAAGAACAATTATCAGTATTAGGAAATGCAGTAAGAAATATTAGATTGATAAATGAAGAATCCTTTAAGCACGTAAAAAAGACAACTAAAACTCTCATGCATATGGGATTAATAGTTATAGGAATTAAAGGATTAACAAGAAAGAATTTAGGTAGCAAAGTCCTCATAGTTATATATGATGACAGATGGACAGATATGAAGAAATCCATTATCGGTATGACAGAAATAGATATGACAGATAATGGAGGAATATTTTACATTAGCCCAGACTTCCTAATGAACTTAGCAGAATTTGGTAAACATATTAAAATAGGAATCCAGACTAAAGGATACGAAGAAATGCATAGCGGCAATAACTTACTGTTATGTTTAGGATTTCTTGGAAAGATGACAACAAATAGTAATACAAAGTTTAAAATAAAGATAAATGATGTAGTAGAATTAATGAGTAATAAAGGAATTAATTTAATAAAACCTACAAAAATCCAGCCTGAAGAATACGCAGGTTTAGAATGGAAATTAGAAGACTTTAATAATAAAAAGAAAGTATTACAACCAGCAGCACACCTAGAATATACAAACGTTAAAGGAGAAACTTCTATAAGATTTACAGATTATAATTACACTCATGAAGAACTGTGAAGAAGAAAGTACAATAGAAGAAGAAGAAATTAATCTTATGAACATAGAAGTAATCCAAGAGGGATATGAGGTAGACATCGCCATAGAGAAGGCTAGAGACCTGAAAAAAGAAAAACCCTGGATGTTATTTAGATGCAAGGGTTGTAAAAAAGATAATATGGAATTAGAAGAAACAATAGAACATTTTAAAACATGCGAGATTAGAACAGATAATGCGGGATATAAAGAAGAGAAGCTTTCCAAAGAAAAAACAGCAATGTTTGAAGAAATATGGAAGGATTTCGCATTAAACAATGAAGAAGAATTTGAGACAAACTCCGAAGTTAGTCAAAAAGAACTAATGGAAGCTAGCACATCTAGCTCCAGTCCGTTCCAAAGAACTACAGGAGAACATATTACAGTAGACACTAGTACAGGTAATATACCTAGACGAAGAGTATTTAGAACTGCAGGAGAACCTGTAGAAAATATTAAACCTTCAGGAAGAAGAATGCCGTTAGAAGAACCTATAACTCTCCAAGAAGGAGGAAATAAAGGAAAGATTTTAAATATAGCTGCCCACGATCCACAAAGATGGAACTCCGTAATAGATTTATGGAAGGGAATAGTAGTAGCAGACTATATACAAAACTACGTAGAAACAGACCCAGAAACAATGTATAAATACTTAGAGACCTTTTTAGGAGAATCTACTAAGGCTTTATGGGAAGCTTATAAAACAGATTTCCCAGAAGAATTCCACCAGTTGGTATCTATGGGATCAAACCCATACAACTTCACCAATAAGATACACACTTTAATTACAGGTGAGGACCCAAATAGTGGACTAGTAGTATTACAAAGAAATGCACTAATTAAGTTAGAACAATTAAGTATTAGTAATTGGGTATACATAAAGAAATTTTTGAATGATTTCTTTTATTATTGTACGATTAGTGGTAACTCTTTTGACCAAGACTTAGGTAAAAAGCTTTCTAATAAATTACCAGGAGCTTTAGGTAGAGAAATAGAAGAACGCTGGAATAAGCGCGATGGGATTCTACAAAACCCAAATGCTAGATGGTCTATAGGACATAGAATTCAGCATGTGATGGAAATATTACAAGAAAAATGTACTCATTTGCAAATACAGAAACAACTTAAACAGAATGAGTTGAATTTCTGTAAAAGTGTAATATATACCACACAAAGTTACGATAAAGACCCCCAAAAAAGAAAAAGCTATAGAAGAAAAAATAAGAAATATGGTTATCAGAACTATGATAGGTATAAAAAGAAGAGATATTACCTTAGAAAATCATCAGCTAAAAAACCATATTTAGATAGAAATAAGCATATAAGAAAATATAGAAATGATAGGACATACAAAAACAAGTTAGAATGTTTTACTTGTGGTAGCATAGAACACTTAGCTAATACATGTCCGAAGAGAATTAATAATAATACTAGAAATTCTCAGTTGATAGAAGAGTTCCAAGAAACGTTAATAAATGTAGATGAATATATGTCAGATACAGAAAGCATATACTCCATAGTAAGTATAGATATAGGAGAAAGTAATAGGATAGACTCCTCAGACTCAGAAGCTGACGAATTTATTAACGAAATAGGAATAGAACAATTAGATATAAATGAAGACTTAAATAATCTAGTAAACACAGTAGTAGAGTGCGACCATTTATTTGAGAGAAATAAAGGTCTAGATAGCACGTCATGTTGCATTTGCAAATGGTTCCCTAGCAGAAGTAAAAGGGCCAAATATAAAAAATGCTACATGGAAGGTTGTATAAATTGCCTCCAGAAAGAATTAGGAATTACTATAGGATATAAAGAACCGGTAAAACAGATTCAGGAAGATACAACTATAGCTATAAGATTAATAACTCTAGAAACTAGAATAAATGTTTTAGAAATGAGATTAGCTCAGCTAGAAAAAAGGAAAACAGAAAGAGATAGAAAACAATCAAATTCTCGAAGAAGATCAGTTAGAAAGAGAATTAATTACAGAAGTAGCCTCAGAACTAATAAATTCAGAAGAAAAAGCTTTAATATGTAATGAAGATAAGAAGTTTAGCTCACTAAGATTATTAACAAAGATTAAAATCAAAGACTATGAGATTACTACTTTAGCACTAGTAGATACAGGTTGTACAAGAAGTATTTTAAATAAGAAAATTGTTCCTAATCATCTAGTAAAAACTCTAGATAAGCCATCTTCAGCAATGCAGATGGATGGAACCCATAACTTTTATAGATATTACCTGCAAGAAGCAACAATTAGCTTTATAAATACTTGTGCAAAATTTTATAATCCTAGTTATAACATGAATAGAATATTAGTAAGGGATTTAAATATAAACACAGACTTTATAATAGGTCTAGATTTCTTATTAGACAATAATGGAAGCGGTACCATCACTAGAGATGGGATATTATTCCAAAAGAATAGTACTTATACGCCAAAGATGCACTCAAAAGACTGAGGCTAAAATAATACAGATTTCCCCTATAAATTTAAAAAATAAAGAAGACAGTTGTTGTAAAGATTGCAGCAATGGAGACAAATATTGCTGTCAAAACAACAAAAATTTAATATTAGAAGAAATCTTAGAAGAAGACTATGAACTATTAGAAAAGAATTACACGTTGATAGACTTAGAAACAGAATTTTATAATTTTAAAAATGGAATAGAAAAAATAGGAATAATAAAAGATAAAACAGATTTAGACAATATAGTAAAAATTCTAGATGAATTAGAAATTATAGGAGAAAAACCACTTAGACATTGGAATAACAATAAAATTTTATGTGAATTAGAAATTATAAATCCAGAATATATTATAAGAACAGCTTCAATAGAAGCAACTAACAAAGACATAGAAGATTTTAAACTACAGATTCTTTAATGGACTTAGAAATTATAAGACGATCAACGTCAAAGCACAGGTCAGCAGCCTTTATAGTTAGAAATCATTCAAAAATAGTTAGAGGAAAAGCCCGAATGGTGATAAATTATAAGAGACTAAATGATAATACAAGAAGTAATGGTTATAAGCTGCCAGACAAGTCTGAATTAATAAATAGAATACAAGGAAAGACTATATTTAGTAAATTTGATCAAATCGGATCTTGGCGGAGTAAAAATGCATCCAGCCAGTATTGAATGGACATCATTCACTTGTCCAGAAGGACATTTTGAATGGTTGGTTATGCCATTCGGCCTAAAGACTGCTCCACCCATTTTTCAAAAGAAAATGGATGAAATTTTTGGAGATTACAAAAGATTTGTAATAGTATACGTAGACGACATATTAATTTTTAGTAATAATATGATTGAACATTTAGGACATCTACAGACAGTTTTTAGACTATTTGTAAGTAACGGAATTATAATTAGTAAGAAAAAGATGGAGTTATGTAAAAAATACATAAACTTCCTAGGAGTAACTATAGGAGAAGGTAAAATTAAGTTACAGCCTCATATAGCTAAGAAAGCATTAGAAATGCCAGATAAGCTAGACAATACTAAAGATTTGCAAAATTTTTTAGGAATCCTAAATTACGCTAGGACCTTCATCAAAGATATCAGGACCTTTATATTCCAAGACAGGTTCCACAGGGCAAAAACACTTCAATGCTGAAGACATAAAGATAGTAAAACTATTAAAACAGCATATTCAGAACATCCCAGATCTAAGTATGCCTTTAGAAACAGACTACTTAATCATAGAAACAGATGGTAGTTTTGAAGGCTGGGGTGCAGTATTAAAAGCTAGAATAAATAAATATAGTAGTAAAACCTCAGAAAAGATTTGCGCTTATCAAAGTGGTAAGTATAGAGAAAAAGGAAATATGAGTAGCATAGACGCAGAAATACTAGCAGTAGTATACGGTCTAAATGCTTTTAGATTATTCTAAACAAACCAGAAACCCTAATTAGAACGGATTGTGAAGCCATAGTTAAATTTAACCAAAAAATAAATGATAAGAATAGTAGTCGAAGACGATGGCTTAACTTCCTAGATACTATATCAATTTATAATTTAGTATTCGAACATATAAAGGGAAAAGATAACAGCTTAGCAGATCAACTTAGCAGGCTAAAGATTACAACGAACTAATCAGTTTATTTATCTCTTAGCAGAATGAGTTCATCAAAGACTAATCCAAGAGACAAGGGGAAAGGCCCAGCCAAACCCCAAGACGATTATAGACAAACAGTATTGGATAAATCTGAATTTCAGGCCCATAACTGCTCATGAGACTCCAACATTAGAAAGACTTTATTTTGGTAAGAATAATTTAGTATCTTTTCCACAATCTAACTTAACTTTTAAAGTTTTGCCAGATTATGTGTTAGACAGACAGCAGAGATGCCTGAAAGACAACTTGTGGATAGCCCACAACCGTAAAGATGCCAGTCATTTTGTGGCTACACTAAATACTTGTTTTTATTTAAATGAAAAGAACCTGGAAAAAAAATTTAAATTTTACGTTGTTGTCCATGGAAAAACAAATGGTATTTTTCAAACTTGGCTGGAAGTAGTAGATTCTATAAAAGATTTCAAGACTCCTTTATTCAAAGGCTTCAATGTTTTCACCGAAGCTCTAGACTATGCTCGAGGAACCCTTGGGCCCAACTACTACATATCACCAGCTCTAAGATATACCCAAACCCAGACTCCTCAGTACAAAATACAAAAAGACACAGATAAAATAATTTTTTGCGATCATTGTAGTACAATGACCGAAGCTTTCAAAAGACTCAACCAGACAAAAGAAGAACTCCAAATACAAAATATACATCTCTTAGAACAACTCTCTAAATTAGAAATCCAACTCAGACAAACTCAGAGTTCTCCATCTCCTTCAAAAATGGATAAGATAGGTGAGCATTCCCTAATGAATGCTAAGGAACCTATTGTACTGTATAGGTACAACTAGTCCGGTGCAAACGGTTGCCGGTAAAGACTTATCAAATCCGTTAGTGGCTGTCACTTTGCCAAAAAGTGAAAAAGAGGAAGAAAAATCCTCAAAGAACAGGCCTTGACTCCTCGAACTTTGACAGGATCTACATCCCAGACAAGGAGCAGACCAGTACACAGACAAAATAAAAAAATAGAACAAATCATAAAAGAAACTCTAGAAAATATATTTAGAGAAAAAACAGACACCTTGAGCAAGGATAAACATATAAATCCGGAGACTTCCAGGACTCAAGCACAAGACACAGAAAATAATTCAGACGAAAATAGCATAGATCATGTATCAAATACAGTTTCAGACAATGAGTTTCTAGAATCCAATTATGCTCAGGATCCAAACAAGAATGACGATTCAGGCATGAGTTTTGATTCAGTGGCTCTACACAATTTAGATACATAAGATCAGAGACAAACAACAAAAATAAAAGAACGGTGCAGAAGGCTAGATAAAAAGAAAGAAAGAGACTGGCCGAAAGCAGCCGAAAGTAGCAGACAAGATAGACAGCAAGGACAGCATCTTAAAAAGAAAAAGAAATACTTTAAGAAAAGAAGATGCTAGCAACAGAAGATGACAAAGTGAAAAGAAAAAATCTTCAAAGTTAAAGCGATGATGGGGCCCACAGTCATCTTTAGCTACACCCAATTTTCAGGCCAAAACAGTCCTTCAGCGGACATCAACAGGCCAATAATCAACCACCGTTGACATAGGAATTTACAAGATAATCCATTGAGGTCATGACAGAGTCCAAAGATAACCATATACTAAGTTCAGAGGATAACCATATCAAAGCATATTGCAGTTAAGATTACAACAGTAATTTCTAGATTTATGACATAATTTATAACAGTAATTAAAGATTCATGATGAAAATAACAACATTATAACATTATATGAACAAACTGGTTCCTGTATTTCTACAGGATTTCATTAAAACATAAAAACATAATATACATGGTGGAGATAACTACTGAAAGAAAAACTTACATAATTCGAAGTACGGGGAGGTTTTCCTTTCGAGAGTCCTGGAAACTACTGCACACTAAAAAAAGCTTGCTCCAAAATAACTATCTTACACGTGATGGTTTATACAGTGAGGGGGAGAGAGAGGTTTTGCATTTTTGGGAGTGGAGTTATTTTTCTGATGCTCTCGCTCTTCTTTCGCTCTCTATGTCTGTCTCTCTGTGTCTTCTTCTGTGTGTCAAGAGTCTGATATTTATATTGTCTTTCGGACTTCAAAATGTAAAGGAATCTGTAAAGTTTTGGTCGGGTGCGCTGTGGGCCCCATCGTCGCTTTAACTTTGAAGATTTTTTCTTTTCACTTTGTCGCCTTCTGTTGCTGGCATCTTCTTTTCTTAAAGTCTTTCTTTTTCTTTTTAAGATGCTGTCCTTCTTTGTCTATCTTATGCCTTTACTTTCATTTGCTTCGGCCAGTCTCTTTCTTTCTTTTTATCTAGCCTTCAGACCAGTTCTTTTATTTTTGTTGTTTGTCTCTAATCTTATGTATCTAAATTGTGTAGAGCCACTGAATCAAAACTCATGCCTGAATTGTCGTTCTCGTTTGGATCCTGAGCATAATTGGATTCTAGAAACTCATTGTCTGAAACTGTATTTGATACATGATCTATGCTATTTTCGTCTGAATTATTTTTTGTGTCTTGTGCTTGAGTCCTGGAAGTCTCCGGATTTATATGTTTATCCTTGCTCAAGGTGTCTGTTTTTTCTCTAAATAATATAGGGGGTGTATTTCAATAATTTTTTCAATAAAGGGGGTGCAAATAAAGTTGTGTAGTCCTACTCAGTACTCCCTTCCCGTTGTAAATCTCTTTATGTTAGTTGTTTCAATCAAATAGCTATCTCCTGTAATAATATAATTTTTTTCTCTATCCAGTCACTAGTCCTTAATTACTATTCATCATCTCTATCATTCATCCTTGGTTACTGTTATGTTCTAGACTACGCTATACTTTTTTATTTCTTCTTCTGAACAGTTCATCTCTTCTTTTAGACCTTACCCCTACCATGACAGTCGTCTTTAGCTACACCCAATTTTCAGGCCAAAACAGTCCTTCAGCAGATATCAACAGGCCAATAATCAACCACCGTTGACATAGGAATTTACAAGCTAATCCATTGAGGTCATGACGGAGACCAAAGATAACCATATACTAAGTTCAGAAGATAACCATATCAAAGCATATTGCAGTTAAGATTACAACAGTAATTTCTAGATTTATGACATAATTTATAACAGTAATTAAAGATTCATGATGAAAATAACAACATTATAACATTATATGAACAAACTGGTTCCTGTATTTCTACAGGATTTCATTAAAACATAAAAAAATAATATACATGGTGGAGATAACTACTGAAAGAAAAACTTACATAATTCAAATGCGGGAGGTTTCCCTTTCGGGAGTCCCGGAAACTACTGCACACTAAGAAAAGCTTGCTCCAAAATAACTATCTTACATAAGATGGTTTATACAGTGAGGGGGAGAGAGAGGTTTTGCATTTTTGGGAGTGGAGTTATTTTTCTGATGCTCTCGCTCTTCTTTCGCTCTCTATATCTGTCTCTCTGTGTGTTCTTCTGTGTGTCAAGAGTCTGATATTTATACTGTCTTCTGGACTTCAACTCCGGACTTCAAAATGTAAAGGAATCTTTAAAGTTTCGGCGGGGTGCGCCGTGGGCCCCATCATCGCTTTAACTTTGAAGATTTTTTCTTTTCACTTTGTCGTCTTCTGTTGCTGGCATCTTCTTTTCTTAAAGTCTTTCTTTTTCTTTTTAAGATGATGTCCTTGCTGTCTATCTTGTCTGCTACTTTAATTTGCTTTGGCCAGTCTCTTTCTTTCTTTTTATCTAGCCTTCGCACCGTTCTTTTATTTTTGTTGTTTGTCTCTAATCTTATGTATCTAAATTGTGTAGAGCCACTTGAATCAAAACTCATGCACAGATAAATCGTTTCTCGTTTGGATCTTGAGCATAATTGGATTCTAGAAACTCATTGTGCAAACTGTATTTGATACATGATCTATGCTATTTTAAATGCGAATTATTTTACGTGTCTTGTGCTTGAGTCCTGGAAGTCTCTGGATTTATATGTTTATCCTTGCTCAAGGTGTCTGTTTTTTCTCTAAATAATATAGGGGTGTATTTCAATAATTTTTTCAATAAAGGGGTGCAAATAAAGTTGTGTAGTCCTACTCAGTACTCCCTTCCCGTTGTAAATCTCTTTATGTTAGTTGTTTCAATCAAATAGCTATCTCCTGTAATAATATAATTTTATTTTTTTTTAATCTGGACTCTGTCCAGTCACTAGTCCTTAATTACTATTCATCATCTCTGTCAATCATCCTTGGTTCTTGTTATGTTCTAGACTACGCTATACTTTTTATTTCTTCTTACGAGCAGTTCATCTCTTCTTTAGACCTTACCCCTACCATGACAGTCGTCTTTAGCTACACCCAATTTTCAGGCCAAAACAGTCCTTCAGCGGACATCAACAGGCCAATAATCAACCACCGTTGACATAGGAATTTACAAGCTAATCCATTGAGGTCATGACGGAGTCCAAAGTTAACCATATCAAAGCATATTGCAGTTAAGATTACAACAGTAATTTCTAGATTTATGACATAATTTATAACAATAATTAAAGATTCATGATGAAAATAACAACATTATAACATTATATGAACAAACTGGTTCCTGTATTTCTACAGGATTTCATTAAAACATAAAAAAATAATATACATGGTGGAGATAACTACTGAAAGAAAAACTTACATAATTTGAAGTACGGGGAGGTTTCCCTTTCGGGAGTCCCGAAAACTACTGCACACTAAGGAAAAACTTGCTCCAAAATAGTTATCTTACATATGGTGGTTTATACAGTGAGGGGGAGAGAGAGGGTTTGCATTTTTGGGAGTGGAGTTAGATTTTTCTTGTGTCTGATGCTCTCGCTCTTCTTTCGCTCTCTGTGTGTGTCTCTGTGTATCTCAAGAGTCTGATATTTACACTGTCTTCCGGACATCAACTCCGGACTTCAAAATGTAAAGGAATCTTTAAAGTTTCGGCCGGGTGCGCTGTGGGCCCCATCGTCGCTTTAACTTTGAAGATTTTTTCTTTTCACTTTGTCGTCTTCTGTTGTTGGCATCTGCTTTTCTTAAAGTCTTTCTTTTTCTTTTTGAGATGTTGTCCTTGCTGTCTATCTTGTCTGCTACTTTCATTTGCTTCGGCCAGTCTCTTTCTTTCTTTTTATCTAGCCTTACCTGCAGTTCTTTTATTTTTGTTGTTTGTCTCTAATCTTATGTATCTAAATTGTGTAGAGCCACTGAATCAAAACTCATGCACAGATAAATCGATTTCTCGTTTGGATCCTGAGCATAATTGGATTCTAGAAACTCATTATGCAAAACTGTATTTGATACATGATCTATGCTATTTTAAATCTGAATTATTTTCTGTGTCTTGTGCTTGAGTCCTGGAAGTCTCTGGATTTATATGTTTATCCTTGCTCAAGGTGTCTGTTTTTTCTCTAAATAATATAGGGGGGTGTATTTCAATAATTTTTTCAATAAAGGGGGTGCAAATAAAGTTGTGTAGTCCTACTCAGTACTCCCTTCCCGTTGTAAATCTCTTTATGTTAGTTGTTTCAATCAAATAGATATCTCCTGTAATAATATAATTTTATTTTTTTTTAATCTGGACTCTGTCCAGTCACTAGTCCTTAATTACTATTCATCATCTCTGTCATTCATCCTTGGTTACTGTTATGTTCTAGACTACGCTATACTTTTTTATTTCTTCTTCTGAACAGTTCATCTCTTCTTTTAGACCTTACCCCTACCATGACAGTCGTCTTTAGCTACACCCAATTTTCAGGCCAAAACAGTCCTTCAGCGGACATCAACAGGCCAATAATCAACCACCGTTGACATAGGAATTTACAAGCTAATCCATTGAGGTCATGACGGAGTCCAAAGTTAACCATATCAAAGCATATTGCAGTTAAGATTACAACAGTAATTTCTAGATTTATGACATAATTTATAACAATAATTAAAGATTCATGATGAAAATAACAACATTATAACATTATATGAACAAACTGGTTCCTGTATTTCTACAGGATTTCATTAAAACATAAAAAAATAATATACATGGTGGAGATAACTACTGAAAGAAAAACTTACATAATTCGAAGTACGGGGAGGTTTCCCTTTCGGGAGTCCCGGAAACTACTGCACACTAAGAAAAGCTTGCTCCAAAATAACTATCTTACATAAGATGGTTTATACAGTGAGGGGGAGAGAGAGGTTTTGCATTTTTGGGAGTGGAGTTATTTTTCTGATGCTCTCGCTCTTCTTTCGCTCTCTATGTCTGTCTCTCTGTGTGTTCTTCTGTGTGTCAAGAGTCTGATATTTATACTGTCTTCTGGACTTCAACTCCGGACTTCAAAATGTAAAGGAATCTTTAAAGTTTCGGCCGGGTGCGCCGTGGGCCCCATCGTCGCTTTAACTTTGAAGATTTTTTCTTTTCACTTTGTCGTCTTCTGTTGCTGGCATCTTCTTTTCTTAAAGTCTTTCTTTTTCTTTTTAAGATGATGTCCTTGCTGTCTATCTTGTCTGCTACTTTCGGCTGCTTTCGGCCAGTCTCTTTCTTTCTTTTTATCTAGCCTTCTGCACCGTTCTTTTATTTTTGTTGTTTGTCTCTAATCTTATGTATCTAAATTGTGTAGAGCCACTGAATCAAAACTCATGCACAGATAAATCGTTTCTCGTTTGGATCTTGAGCATAATTGGATTCTAGAAACTCATTGTGCAAACTGTATTTGATACATGATCTATGCTATTTTAAATGAATTATTTTCTGTGTCTTGTGCTTGAGTCCCGGAAGTCTCTGGATTTATATGTTTATCCTTGCTCAAGGTGTCTGTTTTTCTCTAAATAATATAGGGGGTGTATTTCAATAATTTTTTCAATAAAGGGGTGCAAATAAAGTTGTGTAGTCCTACTCAGTACTCCCTTCCGTTGTAAATCTCTTTATGTTAGTTGTTTCAATCAAATAGCTATCTCCTGTAATAATATAATTTTATTTTTTTAATCTGGACTCTGTCCGATCACTGAGTCCTTAATTACTATTCATCATCTCATCATTCATCCTTGGTTCTTGTTATGTTCTAGACTACGCTATACTTTTTATTTCTTCTTACGAGCAGTTCATCTCTTCTTTTAGACCTTACCCCTACCATGACAAATCGTCTTTAGCTACACCCAATTTTCAGGCCAACAGTCCTTCAGCGGACATCAACAGGCCAATAATCAACCACCGTTGACATAGGAATTTACAAGCTAATCCATTGAGGTCATGACGGAGTCCAAAGTTAACCATATCAAAGCATATTGCAGTTAAGATTACAACAGTAATTTCTAGATTTATGACATAATTTATAACAATAATTAAAGATTTATGATGAAAATAACAACATTATAACATTATATGAACAAACTGGTTCCTGTATTTCTACAGGATTTCATTAAAACATAAAAAAATAATATACATGGTGGAGATAACTACTGAAAGAAAAACTTACATAATTCGAAGTACGGGGAGGTTTCCCTTTCGGGAGTCCCGGAAACTACTGCACACTAAGAAAAGCTTGCTCCAAAATAACTATCTTACATAAGATGGTTTATACAGTGAGGGGGAGAGAGAGGTTTTGCATTTTTGGGAGTGGAGTTATTTTTCTGATGCTCTCGCTCTTCTTTCGCTCTTTATGTCTGTCTCTCTGTGTGTCAAGAGTCTGATATTTATACTGTCTTCTGGACTTCAACTCCGGACTTCAAAATGTAAAGGAATCTTTAAAGTTTCGGCCGGGTGCACCGTGGGCCCAATCGTCGCTTTAACTTTGAAGATTTTTTCTTTTCACTTTGTCGTCTTCTGTTGCTGGCATCTTCTTTTCTTAAAGTCTTTCTTTTTCTTTTTAAGATGCTGTCCTTGCTGTCTATCTTGTCTGCTACTTTCATTTGCTTCGGCCAGTCTCTTTCTTTCTTTTTATCTAGTATACCCAGTTCTTTTATTTTTGTTGTTTGTCTCTAATCTTATGTATCTAAATTGTGTAGAGCCACTGAATCAAAACTCATGCACAGATAAATCGTTCTCGTTTGGATCCCGAGCATAATTGGATTCTAGAAACTCATTATGCAAAGCGTATTTGATACATGATCTATGCTATTTTAAATGAATTATTTTCTGTGTCTTGTGCTTGAGTCTGGAAGTCTCAGGATTTATATGTTTATCCTTGCTCAAGGTGTCTGTTTTCTCTAAATAATATAGGGGGGTGTATTTCAATAATTTTTTCAATAAAGGGGGTGCAAATAAAGTTGTGTAGTCCTACTCAGTACTCCCTTCCCGTTGTAAATCTCTTTATGTTAGTTGTTTCAATCAAATAGATATCTCCTGTAATAATATAATTTTTTTTTAATCTGGACTCTGTCCAGTCACTAGTCCTTAATTACTATTCATCATCTCTGTCATTCATCCTTGGTTACTGTTATGTTCTAGACTACGCTATACTTTTTTATTTCTTCTTCTGAACAGTTCATCTCTTCTTTTAGACCTTACCCCTACCATGACAGTCGTCTTTAGCTACACCCAATTTTCAGGCCAAAGCAGTCCTTCAAATGGACATCAACAGGCCAATAATCAACCACCAGATTGACATAGGAATTTACAAGCTAATTCATTGAGGTCATGACGGAGTCCAAAGTTAACCATATCAAAGCATATTGCAGTTAAGATTACAACAGTAATTTCTAGATTTATGACATAATTTATAACAATAATTAAAGATTCATGATGAAAATAATAACATTATAACATTATATGAACAAACTGGTTCCTGTATTTCTACAGGATTTTATTAAAACATAAAAAAATAATATACATGGTGGAGATAACTACTGAAAGAAAAACTTACATAATTCGAAGTACGGGGAGGTTTCCCTTTCGGGAGTCCCGAAAACTACTGCACACTAAGAAAAGCTTGCTCCAAAATAACTATCTTACATAAGATGGTTTATACAGTGAGGGGGAGAGAGAGGTTTTGCATTTTTGGGAGTGGAGTTATTTTTCTGATGCTCTCGCTCTTCTTTCGCTCTCTATGTCTTTCTCTCTGTGTGTTCTTCTGTGTGTCAAGAGTCTGATATTTATCTTTGTCTTACGGACTTCAACTCAGGACTTCAAAATGTAAAGGAATCTTTAAAGTTTCAGTAGGGTCTTGTAGTGGGCCCCATCGTCGCTTTAACTTTGAAGATTTTTTCTTTTCACTTTGTCGTCTTCTGTTGCTGGCATCTTCTTTTCTTAAAGTCTTTCTTTTTCTTTTTAAGATGTTGTCCTTACTGTCTATCTTGTTTGCTACTTTCGGCTGCTTTCGGCCAGTCTCTTTCTTTCTTTTTATCTAGCCTTCTGCACCGTTCTTTTATTTTTGTTGTTTGTCTCTAATCTTATGTATCTAAATTGTGTAGAGCCACTGAATCAAAACTCATGCCTGAATCGTCGTTCTCGTTTGGATCTTGAGCATAATTGGATTCTAGAAACTCATTGTCTGAAACTGTATTTGATACATGATCTATGCTATTTTCGTCTGAATTATTTTCTGTGTCTTGTGCTTGAGTCCTGGAAGTCTCCGGATTTATATGTTTATCCTTGCTCAAGGTGTCTGTTTTTTCTCTAAATAATATAGGGGGGTGTATTTCAATAATTTTTTCAATAAAGGGGGTGCAAATAAAGTTGTGTAGTCCTACTCAGTACTTCCTTCCCGTTGTAAATCTCTTTATGTTAGTTGTTTCAATCAAATAGATATCTCCTGTAATAATATAATTTTTTTTTAATCTGGACTCTGTCCAGTCACTAGTCCTTAATTACTATTCATCATCTCTGTCATTCATCCTTGGTTATCAAGTTATGTTCTAGACTACGCTATACTTTTTATTTCTTCTTACGAGCAGTTCATCTCTTCTTTTAGACCTTACCCCTACCATGACAATCGTCTTTAGCTACACCCAATTTTCAGGCCAAAAGCAGTCCTTCAATGGACATCAACAGGCCAATAATCAACCACCGTTGACATAGGAATTTACAAGCTAATCCATTGAGGTCATGACGGAGTCCAAAGTTAACCATATCAAAGCATATTGCAGTTAAGATTACAACAGTAATTTCTAGATTTATGACATAATTTATAACAATAATTAAAGATTCATGATGAAAATAACAACATTATAACATTATATGAACAAAGCTGGTTCTGTATTTCTCTGATTTCATTAAAACATAAAAATAATATACATGGTGGAGATAACTATCGAAAGAAAAACTTACATAATTCAAATGCAGGAGGTTTCCCTTTGGAGTCCGGAAACTACTGCACACTAAGAAAAGCTTGCTCCAAAATAACTATCTTACATAAGATGGTTTATACAGTGAGGGGGAGAGAGAGGTTTTGCATTTTTGGGAGTGGAGTTATTTTTCTGATGCTCTCGCTCTTCTTTCGCTCTTTATGTCTGTCTCTCTGTGTGTTCTTCTGTGTGTCAAGAGTCTGATATTTATACTGTCTTCTGGACTTCACCTCCGGACTTCAAAATATAAAGGAATCTTTAAAGTTTCGGCCGGGTGCACCGTGGGCCCCATCGTCGCTTTAACTTTGAAGATTTTTTCTTTTCACTTTGTCGTCTTCTGTTGCTGGCATCTTCTTTTCTTAAAGTCTTTCTTTTTCTTTTTAAGATCTTTGTCCTTCTTTGTCTATCTTATGCTACTTTCATTTGCTTCGGCCAGTCTCTTTCTTTCTTTTTATCTAGCCTATACACAGTTCTTTTATTTTTGTTGTTTGTCTCTAATCTTATGTATCTAAATTGTGTAGAGCCACTTGAATCAAAACTCATGCAGAATCATCATTCTCGTTTGGATCTGAGCATAATTGGATTTTAGAAACTCATTATGCAGCTGTATTTGATACATGATCTATGCTATTTTAAATGCAATTATTTTACGTGTCTTGTGCTTGAGTCTGGAAGTCTCCGGATTTATATGTTTATCCTTGCTTAAGGTGTCTGTTTTTTCTCTAAATAATATAGGGGGGTGTATTTCAATAATTTTTTCAATAAAGGGGGTGCAAATAAAGTTGTGTAGTCCTACTCAGTACTCCCTTCCCGTTGTAAATCTCTTTATGTTAGTTGTTTCAATCAAATAGCTATCTCCTGTAATAATATAATTTTATTTTTTTTTAATCTGGACTCTGTCCAGTCACTAGTCCTTAATTACTATTCATCATCTCTGTCATTCATCCTTGGTTACTGTTATGTTCCAGACTACGCTATACTTTTTATTTCTTCTTCTGAACAGTCCATCTCTTCTTTTAGACCTTACCCCTATCATGACAGTCGTCTTTAGCTACACCCAATTTTCAGGCCAAAACAGTCCTTCAACGGACATCAACAGGCCAATAATCAACCACCAGATTGACATAGGAATTTACACGCTAATTCATTGAGGTCATGCCGGAGTCCAAAGTTAACCATATCAAAGCATATTGCAGTTAAGATTACAACAGTAATTTCTAGATTTATGACATAATTTATAACAATAATTAAAGATTCATGATGAAAATAACAACATTATAACATTATATGAACAAACTGGTTCTGTATTTCTCTGATTTCGTTAAAACATAAAAATTAATATACATGTTGGAGATAACTCTGAAAGAAAAACTTACATAATTGAAATGCAGGAGGTTTCCTTGGGGAGTCCCGGAAACTACTGCACACTAAGAAAAGCTTGCTCCAAAATAACTATCTTACATAAGATGGTTTATACAGTGAGGGGGAGAGAGAGGTTTTACATTTTTGGGAGTGGAGTTATTTTTCTGATGCTCTCGCTCTTCTTTCGCTCTCTATGTCTGTCTCTCTGTGTGTTCTTCTGTGTGTCAAGAGTCTGATATTTATACTGTCTTCTGGACTTCAACTCCGGACTTCAAAATGTAAAGGAATCTTTAAAGTTTCGGCCGGGTGCGCCGTGGGCCCCATCGTCGCTTTAACTTTGAAGATTTTTTCTTTTCACTTTGTCGTCTTCTGTTGCTGGCATCTTCTTTTCTTAAAGTCTTTCTTTTTCTTTTTAAGATGCTGTCCTTGCTGTCTATCTTGTCTGCTACTTTCGGCTGCTTTCGGCCAGTCTCTTTCTTTCTTTTTATCTAGCCTTCTGCACCGTTCTTTTATTTTTGTTGTTTGTCTCTAATCTTATGTATCTAAATTGTGTAGAGCCACTGAATCAAAACTCATGCACAGATAAATCGTTCTCGTTTGGATCCACGAGCATAATTGGATTCTAGAATCTCATTGTCTGAAACTGTATTTGATACATGATCTATGCTATTTTCGTCTGAATTATTTTCTGTGTCTTGTGCTTGAGTCCTGGAAGTCTCCGGATTTATATGTTTATCCTTGCTCAAGGTGTCTGTTTTTTCTCTAAATAATATAGGGGGGTGTATTTCAATAATTTTTTCAATAAAGGGGGTGCAAATAAAGTTGTGTAGTCCTACTCAGTACTCCCTTTCCGTTGTAAATCTCTTTATGTTAGTTGTTTCAATCAAATAGCTATCTCCTGTAATAATATAATTTTATTTTTTTTTAATCTGGACTCTGTCCAGTCACTAGTCCTTAATTACTATTCATCATCTCTGTCATTCATCCTTGGTTACTGTTATGTTCTAGACTACGCTATACTTTTTTATTTCTTCTTCTGAATAGTTCATCTCTTCTTTTAGACCTTACCCCTACCATGACAGTCGTCTTTAGCTACACCCAATTTTCAGGCCAAAACAGTCCTTCAGCGGACATCAACAGGCCAATAATCAACCACCGTTGACATAGGAATTTACAAGCTAATCCATTGAGGTCATGACGGAGTCCAAAGTTAACCATATCAAAGCATATTGCAGTTAAGATTACAACAGTAATTTCTAGATTTATGACATAATTTATAACAATAATTAAAGATTCATGATGAAAATAATAACATTATAACATTATATGAACAAACTGGTTCCTGTATTTCTACAGGATTTTATTAAAACATAAAAAAATAATATACATGGTGGAGATAACTACTGAAAGAAAAACTTACATAATTCGAAGTACGGGGAGGTTTCCCTTTCGGGAGTCCCGAAAACTACTGCACACTAAGAAAAGCTTGCTCCAAAATAACTATCTTACATAAGATGGTTTATACAAAGTGAGGAGAGAGAGGTTTTGCATTTTTGGGAGTGGAGTTATTTTTACGATGCTCTCGCTCTTCTTTCGCTCTCTATGTCTGTCTCTCTGTGTGTTCTTACATTGTGTCAAGAGTCCGATATTTATCTTGTCTTACGGACTTCAACTCAGGACTTCAAAATGTAAAGGAATCTTTAAAGTTTCGGCCGGTGCAAGTGGGCCCCATCGTCGCTTTAACTTTGAAGATTTTTATTTTCACTTTGTCGATGTACATTCTTGGCATCTTCTTTTCTTAAAGTCTTTCTTTTTCTTTTTAAGATGATGTCCTTCTTGTCTATCTTGTCTGCTACTTTACATTTGCTTCGGCCAGTCTCTTTCTTTCTTTTTATCTAGCCTATACACTTGCAGTTCTTTTATTTTTGTTGTTTGTCTCTAATCTTATGTATCTAAATTGTGTAGAGCCACTGAATCAAAACTCATGCTGAATAAATCGTTCTCGTTTGGATCCCGAGCATAATTGGATTCTAGAAACTCATTGTCCTAAAGCGTATTTGATACATGATCTATGCTATTTTCATCTGAATTATTTTCTGTGTCTTGTGCTTGAGTCTGGAAGTCTCGGATTTATATGTTTATCCTTGCTCAAGGTGTCTGTTTTTCTCTAAATAATATAGGGGTGTATTTCAATAATTTTTTCAATAAAGGGGTGCAAATAAAGTTGTGTAGTCCTACTCAGTACTCCCTTCCCGTTTGTAAATCTCCTTATGTTAGTTCTTTCAATCAAATAGCTATCTCCTGTAATAATATATATATATATATTTTTTAATTAATCTGGACTCTGTCCAGTCACTAGTCCTTAATTACTATTCATCATTTCTGTCATTCATCCTTGGTTACTGTTATGTTCTCGACTACGCTATGTTTTTTTATTTTTTCTTCTGAACAGTTCATTTCTTCTTTTAGACCTTACCCCTATCATGACAGTCGTCTTTAGCTACACCCAATTTTCAGGCCAAAAACAGTCCTTCAGCGGACATCAACAGGCCAATAATCAACCACCGTTGACATAGGAATTTACAAGCTAATCCATTGAGGTCATGATGGAGTCAAAAGATAACCATATCAAAGCATATTGCGATTAAGATTACAACAGTAATTTCTAGATTTATGACATAATTTATAACAGTAATTAAAGATTCATGATGAAAATAACAACATTATAACATTATATGAACAAACTGGTTCCTGTATTTCTACAGGATTTCATTAAAACATAAAAATAATATACATGGTGGAGATAACTCTTGAAAGAAAAACTTACATAATTCAAATGCAGGGAGGTTTCCTTTCGGGAGTCCAGGAAACTACTGCACACTAAGAAAAGCTTGCTCCAAAATAACTATCTTACATAAGATGGTTTATCTGATGAGGGGAGAGAGGTTTTGCATTTTTGGGATTGGAGTTATTTTTACGATGCTCTCGCTCTTCTTTCGCTCTCTATGTCTGTCTCTCTGTGTGTTCTTACATTGTGTCAAGAGTCGATATTTATCTTGTCTTACGGACTTCAACTCAGGACTTCAAAATGTAAAGGAATCTTTAAAGTTTCATTGGGTCCGCAGTGGGCCCCATGGTTGCTTTAACTTTGAAGATTTTTTCTTTTCTCTTTGTTGTCTTCTGTTGCTGCAATCTTCTTTTCTTAAAGTCTTTCTTTTTTTTTTTAAGATGTTGTCCTTACTGTCTATCTTGTTTGCTACTTTCGGCTGCTTTCGGCCAGTCTCTTTCTTTCTTTTTATCTAGCCTTCAGACCGTTCTTTTATTTTTGTTGTTTGTCTCTAATCTTATGTATCTAAATTGTGTAGAGCCACTGAATCAAAACTCATGCCTGAATAAATCGTTCTCGTTTGGATCTGAGCATAATTGGATTCTAGAAACTCATTGTCCTAAAGCTGTATTTGATACATGATCTATGCTATTTTCATCTGAATTATTTTACGTGTCTTGTGCTTGAGTCCTGGAAGTCTCCGGATTTATATGTTTATCCTTGCTCAAGGTGTCTGTTTTTTCTCTAAATAATATAGGGGGTGTATTTCAATAATTTTTTCAATAAAGGGGGTGCAAATAAAGTTGTGTAGTCCTACTCAGTACTCCCTTCCCGTTGTAAATCTCTTTATGTTAGTTGTTTCAATCAAATAGCTATCTCCTGTAATAATATAATTTTTTTTTAATCTGGACTCTGTCCAGTCACTAGTCCTTAATTACTATTCATCATCTCTGTCATTCATCCTTGGTTACTGTTATGTTCTAGACTACGCTATACTTTTTATTTCTTCTTACGAGCAGTTCATCTCTTCTTTTAGACCTTACCCCTACCATGTGATCGTCTTTAGCTACACCCAATTTTCAGGCCAAAACAGTCCTTCAGCGGACATCAACAGGCCAATAATCAACCACCGTTGACATAGGAATTTACAAGCTAATCCATTGAGGTCATGACGGAGTCCAAAGTTAACCATATCAAAGCATATTGCAGTTAAGATTACAACAGTAATTTCTAGATTTATGACATAATTTATAACAATAATTAAAGATTCATGATGAAAATAACAACATTATAACATTATATGAACAAACTGGTTCCTGTATTTCTACAGGATTTCGTTAAAACATAAAAAATTAATATACATGTTGGAGATAACTACTGAAAGAAAAACTTACATAATTGAAATGCAGGAGGTTTCCCTGGGAGTCCGGAAACTCTTGCACACTAAGAAAAGCTTGCTCCAAAATAACTATCTTACATAAGATGGTTTATACGATGAGGGAGAGAGAGGTTTTGCATTTTGGGATTGGAGTTATTTTTCTGATGCTCTCGCTCTTCTTTCGCTCTCTATGTCTGTCTCTCTGTGTGTTCTTCTGTGTGTCAAGAGTCTGATATTTATACTGTCTTCTGGACTTCAACTCCGGACTTCAAAATGTAAAGGAATCTTTAAAGTTTCGGCCGGGTGCGCCGTGGGCCCCATCGTCGCTTTAACTTTGAAGATTTTTTCTTTTCACTTTGTCGTCTTCTGTTGCTGGCATCTTCTTTTCTTAAAGTCTTTCTTTTTCTTTTTAAGATGTTGTCCTTACTGTCTATCTTGTTTGCTACTTTCGGCTGCTTTCGGCCAGTCTCTTTCTTTCTTTTTATCTAGCCTATACACTTGCAGTTCTTTTATTTTTGTTGTTTGTCTCTAATCTTATGTATCTAAATTGTGTAGAGCCACTGAATCAAAACTCATGCACAGATAAATCGTTCTCGTTTGGATCCTGAGCATAATTGGATTCTAGAAACTCATTGTCTGAAACTGTATTTGATACATGATCTATGCTATTTTCGTCTGAATTATTTTCTGTGTCTTGTGCTTGAGTCCTGGAAGTCTCCGGATTTATATGTTTATCCTTGCTCAAGGTGTCTGTTTTTTCTCTAAATAATATAGGGGGGTGTATTTCAATAATTTTTTCAATAAAGGGGGTGCAAATAAAGTTGTGTAGTCCTACTCAGTACTCCCTTCCCGTTGTAAATCTCTTTATGTTAGTTGTTTCAATCAAATAGCTATCTCCTGTAATAATATAATTTTTTTTTTTAATCTGGACTCTGTCCAGTCACTAGTCCTTAATTACTATTCATCATCTCTGTCATTCATCCTTGGTTACTGTTATGTTCTAGACTACGCTATACTTTTTTATTTCTTCTTCTGAACAGTTCATCTCTTCTTTTAGACCTTACCCCTACCATGACAGTCGTCTTTAGCTACACCCAATTTTCAGGCCAAAACAGTCCTTCAGCGGACATCAACAGGCCAATAATCAACCACCGTTGACATAGGAATTTACAAGCTAATCCATTGAGGTCATGACGGAGTCCAAAGTTAACCATATCAAAGCATATTGCAGTTAAGATTACAACAGTAATTTCTAGATTTATGACATAATTTATAACAATAATTAAAGATTCATGATGAAAATAACAACATTATAACATTATATGAACAAACTGGTTCCTGTATTTCTACAGGATTTCATTAAAACATAAAAAAATAATATACATGGTGGAGATAACTACTGAAAGAAAAACTTACATAATTCGAAGTACGGGGAGGTTTCCCTTTCGGGAGTCCCGAAAACTACTGCACACTAAGAAAAGCTTGCTCCAAAATAACTATCTTACATAAGATGGTTTATCTGATGAGGGGAGAGAGAGGTTTTGCATTTTTGGGATTGGAGTTATTTTTCTGATGCTCTCGCTCTTCTTTCGCTCTCTATGTCTGTCTCTCTGTGTGTTCTTCTGTGTGTCAAGAGTCTGATATTTATACTGTCTTCTGGACTTCAACTCCGGACTTCAAAATGTAAAGGAATCTTTAAAGTTTCGGCCGGGTGCGCCGTGGGCCCCATCGTCGCTTTAACTTTGAAGATTTTTTCTTTTCACTTTGTCGTCTTCTGTTGCTGGCATCTTCTTTTCTTAAAGTCTTTCTTTTTCTTTTTAAGATGTTGTCCTTGCTGTCTATCTTGTTTGCTACTTTCGGCTGCTTTCGGCCAGTCTCTTTCTTTCTTTTTATCTAGCCTTCTGCACCGTTCTTTTATTTTTGTTGTTTGTCTCTAATCTTATGTATCTAAATTGTGTAGAGCCACTGAATCAAAACTCATGCCTGAATCGTCGTTCTCGTTTGGATCCTGAGCATAATTGGATTCTAGAAACTCATTGTCCAAAGCTGTATTTGATACATGATCTATCCTATTTTCATCTGAATTATTTTCTGTGTCTTGTGCTTGAGTCCTGGAAGTCTCCGGATTTATATGTTTATCCTTGCTCAAGGTGTCTGTTTTTTCTCTAAATAATATAGGGGGGTGTATTTCAATAATTTTTTCAATAAAGGGGTGCAAATAAAGTTGTGTAGTCCTACTCGGTACTCCTTCCCGTTGTAAATCTCTTTATGTTAGTTGTTTCAATCAAATAGCTATCTCCTGTAATAATATAATTTTTTTTTAATCTGGACTCTGTCGATCCACTGAATCCTTAATTACTATTCATCATCTCTGTCATTCATCCTTGGTTCTTTGTTATGTTCTAGACTACGCTATACTTTTTTATTTCTTCTTCTGAACAGTTCATCTCTTCTTTTAGACCTTACCCCTACCATGACAGTCGTCTTTAGCTACACCCAATTTTCAGGCCAAAGCAGTCCTTCAGCGCACATCAACAGGCCAATAATCAACCACCAGATTGACATAGGAATTTACAAGCTAATCCATTGAGGTCATGACGGAGTCCAAAGTTAACCATATCAAAGCATATTGCAGTTAAGATTACAACAGTAATTTCTAGATTTATGACATAATTTATAACAATAATTAAAGATTCATGATGAAAATAACAACATTATAACATTATATGAACAAACTGGTTCCTGTATTTCTACAGGATTTCATTAAAACATAAAAAAATAATATACATGGTGGAGATAACTACTGAAAGAAAAACTTACATAATTCGAAGTACGGGGAGGTTTCCCTTTCGGGAGTCCCGAAAACTACTGCACACTAAGAAAAGCTTGCTCCAAAATAACTATCTTACATAAGATGGTTTATACAGTGAGGGGGAGAGAGAGGTTTTGCATTTTTGGGATTGGAGTTATTTTTCTGATGCTCTCGCTCTTCTTTCGCTCTCTATGTCTGTCTCTCTGTGTGTTCTTCTGTGTGTCAAGAGTCTGATATTTATACTGTCTTCTGGACTTCAACTCCGGACTTCAAAATGTAAAGGAATCTTTAAAGTTTCGGCCGGGTGCGCCGTGGGCCCCATCGTCGCTTTAACTTTGAAGATTTTTTCTTTTCACTTTGTCGTCTTCTGTTGCTGGCATCTTCTTTTCTTAAAGTCTTTCTTTTTATTTTTAAGATGATGTCCTTGCTGTCTATCTTGTCTGCTACTTTCGGCTGCTTTCGGCCAGTCTCTTTCTTTCTTTTTATCTAGCCTTGCAGTTCTTTTATTTTTGTTGTTTGTCTCTAATCTTATGTATCTAAATTGTGTAGAGCCACTGAATCAAAACTCATGCCTGAATCGTCGTTCTCGTTTGGATCTTGAGCATAATTGGATTCTAGAAACTCATTGTGCAAAGCTGTATTTGATACATGATCTATGCTATTTTAAATCTGAATTATTTTCTGTGTCTTGTGCTTGAGTCTGGAAGTCTCGGATTTATATGTTTATCCTTGCTCAACGTGTCTGCTTTTTTTCTCTAAATAATATAGGGGGTGTATTTCAATAATTTTTTCAATAAAGGGGGTGCAAATAAAGTTGTGTAGTCCTACTCAGTACTCCCTTCCCGTTGTAAATCTCTTTATGTTAGTTGTTTCAATCAAATAGCTATCTCCTGTAATAATATAATTTTTTTCTCTATCCAGTCACTAGTCCTTAATTACTATTCATCATCTCTATCATTCATCCTTGGTTACTGTTATGTTCTAGACTACGCTATACTTTTTTATTTCTTCTTCTGAACAGTTCATCTCTTCTTTTAGACCTTACCCCTACCATGACAGTCGTCTTTAGCTACACCCAATTTTCAGGCCAAAACAGTCCTTCAGCGGACATCAACAGGCCAATAATCAACCACCGTTCACATAGGAATTTACAAGCTAATCCATTGAGGTCATGATGGAGTCAAAAGATAACCATATCAAAGCATATTGCGCTTAAGATTACAACAGTAATTTCTAGATTTATGACATAATTTATAACAATAATTAAAGATTCATGATGAAAATAACAACATTATAACATTATATGAACAAACTGGTTCCTGTATTTCTACAGATTTCATTAAAACATAAAAAATAATATACATGGTGGAGATAACTCTCGAAAGAAAAACTTACATAATTCAAATGCAGGGAGGTTTCCCTTTCGAGTCCCAAAACTACTGCACACTAAGAAAAGCTTGCTCCAAAATAACTATCTTACATAAGATGGTTTATACTGATGAGGGAGAGAGAGGTTTTGCATTTTTGGGATTGGAGTTATTTTTACGATGCTCTCGCTCTTCTTTCGCTCTCTATGTCCGTCTCTCTGTGTGTTCTTACATTGTGTCAAGAGTCCGATATTTATCTTGTCTTACGGACTTCAACTCCGGACTTCAAAATGTAAAGGAATCTTTAAAGTTTCGGCCGGGTGCGCCGTGGGCCCCATCGTCGCTTTAACTTTGAAGATTTTTTCTTTTCACTTTGTCGTCTTCTGTTGCTGGCATCTTCTTTTCTTAAAGTCTTTCTTTTTATTTTTAAGATGATGTCCTTGCTGTCTATCTTGTCTGCTACTTTCGGCTGCTTTCGGCCAGTCTCTTTCTTTCTTTTTATCTAGCCTTCTGCACCGTTCTTTTATTTTTGTTGTTTGTCTCTAATCTTATGTATCTAAATTGTGTAGAGCCACTGAATCAAAACTCATGCCTGAATCGTCGTTCTCGTTTGGATCCTGAGCATAATTGGATTCTAGAAACTCATTGTCTGAAACTGTATTTGATACATGATCTATGCTATTTTCGTCTGAATTATTTTCTGTGTCTTGTGCTTGAGTCCTGGAAGTCTCCGGATTTATATGTTTATCCTTGCTCAACGTGTCTGTTTTTTCTCTAAATAATATAGGGGGTGTATTTCAATAATTTTTTCAATAAAGGGGGTGCAAATAAAGTTGTGTAGTCCTACTCAGTACTCCCTTCCTGTTGTAAATCTCTTTGTGTTAGTTGTTTCAATCAAATAGCTATCTCCTGTAATAATATAATTTTTTTTTAATCTGGACTCTGTCCAGTCACTAGTCCTTAATTACTATTCATCATCTCTGTCATTCATCCTTGGTTACTGTTATGTTCTAGACTACGCTATACTTTTTTATTTCTTCTTCTGAACAGTTCATCTCTTCTTTTAGACCTTACCCCTACCATGACAGTCGTCTTTAGCTACACCCAATTTTCAGGCCAAAACAGTCCTTCAGCGGACATCAACAGGCCAATAATCAACCACCGTTGACATAGGAATTTACAAGCTAATCCATTGAGGTCATGACGGAGTCCAAAGTTAACCATATCAAAGCATATTGCAGTTAAGATTACAACAGTAATTTCTAGATTTATGACATAATTTATAACAATAATTAAAGATTCATGATGAAAATAACAACATTATAACATTATATGAACAAACTGGTTCCTGTATTTCTACAGGATTTCATTAAAACATAAAAAAATAATATACATGGTGGAGATAACTACTGAAAGAAAAACTTACATAATTCGAAGTACGGGGAGGTTTCCCTTTCGGGAGTCCCGGAAACTACTGCACACTAAGAAAAGCTTGCTCCAAAATAACTATCTTACATAAGATGGTTTATACAGTGAGGGGGAGAGAGAGGTTTTGCATTTTTGGGATTGGAGTTATTGTTCTGATGCTCTCGCTCTTCTTTCGCTCTCTATGTCTGTCTCTCTGTGTGTTCTTCTGTGTGTCAAGAGTCTGATATTTATACTGTCTTCTGGACTTCAACTCCGGACTTCAAAATGTAAAGGAATCTTTAAAGTTTCGGCCGGGTGCGCCGTGGGCCCCATCGTCGCTTTAACTTTGAAGATTTTTTCTTTTCACTTTGTCATCTTCTGTTGCTGGCATCTTCTTTTCTTAAAGTCTTTCTTTTTCTTTTTAAGATGATGTCCTTCTTTGTCTATCTTGTCTGCTACTTTGATTTGCTTCGGCCAGTCTCTTTCTTTCTTTTTATCTAGCCTATACACTTGACCGTTCTTTTATTTTTGTTGTTTGTCTCTAATCTTATGTATCTAAATTGTGTAGAGCCATGAATCAAAACTCATGCCGAATAAATCGTTCTCGTTTGGATCCTGAGCATAATTGGATTCTAGAAACTCATTGTCTGAAACTGTATTTGATACATGATCTATGCTATTTTCGTCTGAATTATTTTCTGTGTCTTGTGCTTGAGTCCTGGAAGTCTCCGGATTTATATGTTTATCCTTGCTCAAGGTGTCTGTTTTTTCTCTAAATAATATAGGGGGGTGTATTTCAATAATTTTTTCAATAAAGGGGGTGCAAATAAAGTTGTGTAGTCCTACTCAGTACTCCCTTCCCGTTGTAAATCTCTTTATGTTAGTTGTTTCAATCAAATAGCTATCTCCTGTAATAATATAATTTTATTTTTTTTTAATCTGGACTCTGTCCAGTCACTAGTCCTTAATTACTATTCATCATCTCTGTCATTCATCCTTGGTTACTGTTATGTTCTAGACTACGCTATACTTTTTTATTTCTTCTTCTGAACAGTTCATCTCTTCTTTTAGACCTTACCCCTACCATGACAGTCGTCTTTAGCTACACCCAATTTTCAAGCCAAAACAGTCCTTCAGCGGACATCAACAGGCCAATAATCAACCACCGTTGACATAGGAATTTACAAGCTAATCCATTGAGGTCATGACGGAGTCCAAAGTTAACCATATCAAAGCATATTGCAGTTAAGATTACAACAGTAATTTCTAGATTTATGACATAATTTATAACAATAATTAAAGATTCATGATGAAAATAACAACATTATAACATTATATGAACAAACTGGTTCTGTATTTCTCTGATTTCATTAAAACATAAAAAATAATATACATGGTGGAGATAACTATCGAAAGAAAAACTTACATAATTCAAGTACGGGAGGTTTCCCTTTAGAGTCAGGAAACTCTTGCACACTAAGAAAAGCTTGCTCCAAAATAACTATCTTACATAAGATGGTTTATACTGATGAGGAGAGAGAGGTTTTGCATTTTTGGGATTGGAGTTATTTTTACGATGCTCTCGCTCTTCTTTCGCTCTCTATGTCCGTCTCTCTGTGTGTTCTTACATTGTGTCAAGAGTCCGATATTTATACTGTCTTCGGACTTCAACTCAGGACTTCAAAATGTAAAGGAATCTTTAAAGTTTATTAGGTGCAAGTGGGCCCCATCGTCGCTTTAACTTTGAAGATTTTTTCTTTTCACTTTGTTGTCTTCTGTTGCTGGCATCTTCTTTTCTTAAAGTCTTTCTTTTTCTTTTTAAGATGTTGTCCTTGCTGTCTATCTTGTTTGCTACTTTCGGCTGCTTTCAGCCAGTCTCTTTCTTTCTTTTTATCTAGCCTTCTGCACCATTCTTTTATTTTTGTTGTTTGTCTCTAATCTTATGTATCTAAATTGTGTAGAGCCACTGAATCAAAACTCATGCCTGAATAAATCGTTCTCGTTTGGATCTGAGCATAATTGGATTCTAGAAACTCATTGTCCTAAAGCGTATTTGATACATGATCTATGCTATTTTAAATCTGAATTATTTTCTGTGTCTTGTGCTTGAGTCCTGGAAGTCTCCGGATTTATATGTTTATCCTTGCTCAAGGAGTCTGATTTTTCTCTAAATAATATAACGAGGAGTATTTCAATAATATTTTCAAAAAAGGTGGTGCAGATAAAGTTGTGTAGTCCTACTCAGTACCACCTTCCCGTTGTAAATCTCTTTATGTTAGTTGTTTCAATCAAATAGCTATCTCCTGTAATAATATAATTTTTTTTTAATCTGGACTCTGTCCAGTCACTAGTCCTTAATTACTATTCATAATCTCTGTCATTCATCCTTGGTTACTGTTATGTTCTAGACTACGCTATACTTTTTATTTCTTCTTACGAGCAGTTCATCTCTTCTTTTAGACCTTACCCCTACCATGACAGTCGTCTTTAGCTACACCCAATTTTCAGGCCAAAACAGTCCTTCAGCGGACATCAACAGGCCAATAATCAACCACCGTTGACATAGGAATTTACAAGCTAATCCATTGAGGTCATGACGGAGTCCAAAGTTAACCATATCAAAGCATATTGCAGTTAAGATTACAACAGTAATTTCTAGATTTATGACATAATTTATAACAATAATTAAAGATTCATGATGAAAATAACAACATTATAACATTATATGAACAAACTGGTTCCTGTATTTCTACAGGATTTCATTAAAACATAAAAAAATAATATACATGGTGGAGATAACTACTGAAAGAAAAACTTACATAATTCGAAGTACGGGGAGGTTTCCCTTTCGGGAGTCCCGGAAACTACTGCACACTAAGAAAAGCTTGCTCCAAAATAACTATCTTACATAAGATGGTTTATACAGTGAGGGGGAGAGAGAGGTTTTGCATTTTTGGGATTGGAGTTATTTTTCTGATGCTCTCGCTCTTCTTTCGCTCTCTATGTCTGTCTCTCTGTGTGTTCTTCTGTGTGTCAAGAGTCTGATATTTATACTGTCTTCTGGACTTCAACTCCGGACTTCAAAATGTAAAGGAATCTTTAAAGTTTCGGCCGGGTGCGCCGTGGGCCCCATCGTCGCTTTAACTTTGAAGATTTTTTCTTTTCACTTTGTTGGCTTCTCTTGCTGCGATCTTCTTTTCTTAAACTCTTTCTTTTTCTTTTAAGATGTTGTCCTTCTTTGTCTATCTTGTTTGCTACTTTCGGCTGCTTTCAGCCAGTCTCTTTCTTTCTTTTTATCTAGCCTTCTGCACCATTCTTTTATTTTTGTTGTTTGTCTCTAATCTTATGTATCTAAATTGTGTAGAGCCACTGAATCAAAACTCATGCCTGAATCGTCGTTCTCGTTTGGATCCTGAGCATAATTGGATTCTAGAAACTCATTGTCTGAAACTGTATTTGATACATGATCTATGCTATTTTCGTCTGAATTATTTTCTGTGTCTTGTGCTTGAGTCCTGGAAGTCTCCGGATTTATATGTTTATCCTTGCTCAAGGTGTCTGTTTTTTCTCTAAATAATATAGGGGGGTGTATTTCAATAATTTTTTCAATAAAGGGGGTGCAAATAAAGTTGTGTAGTCCTACTCAGTACTCCCTTCCCGTTGTAAATCTCTTTATGTTAGTTGTTTCAATCAAATAGCTATCTCCTGTAATAATATAATTTTTTTTTAATCTGGACTCTGTCCAGTCACTAGTCCTTAATTACTATTCATCATCTCTGTCATTCATCCTTGGTTACTGTTATGTTCTAGACTACGCTATACTTTTTTATTTCTTCTTCTGAACAGTTCATCTCTTCTTTTAGACCTTACCCCTACCATGACAGTCGTCTTTAGCTACACCCAATTTTCAGGCCAAAACAGTCCTTCAGCGGACATCAACAGGCCAATAATCAACCACCGTTGACATAGGAATTTACAAGCTAATCCATTGAGGTCATGACGGAGTCCAAAGTTAACCATATCAAAGCATATTGCAGTTAAGATTACAACAGTAATTTCTAGATTTATGACATAATTTATAACAATAGTTAAAGATTCATGATGAAAATAACAACATTATAACATTATATGAGCAAACTGGTTCCTGTATTTCTACAGGATTTCATTAAAACATAAAAAAATAATATACATGGTGGAGATAACTACTGAAAGAAAAACTTACATAATTCGAAGTACGGGGAGGTTTCCCTTTCGGGAGTCCCGAAAACTACTGCACACTAAGAAAAGCTTGCTCCAAAATAACTATCTTACATAAGATGGTTTATACAGTGAGGGGGAGAGAGAGGTTTTGCATTTTTGGGAGTGGAGTTATTTTTCTGATGCTCTCGCTCTTCTTTCGCTCTCTATGTCCTCTCTCGGTGTGTTCTTACATTGTGTCAAGAGTCTGATTTTTCTACTGTCTTCTGGACTTCACCTCCGGACTTCAAAATGTAAAGGAATCTTTAAAGTTTCGGCCGGGTGCGCCGTGGGCCCCATCGTCGCTTTAACTTTGATGATTTTTTCTTTTCACTTTGTCGTCTTCTGTTGCTGGCATCTTCTTTTCTTAAAGTCTTTCTTTTTCTTTTTAAGATCTTTGTCCTTCTTGTCTATCTTGTCTGCTACTTTGCCGCTTCGGCCAGTCTCTTTCTTTCTTTTTATCTAGTATACACTTAGTTCTTTTATTTTTGTTGTTTGTCTCTAATCTTATGTATCTAAATTGTGTAGAGCCACTTGAATCAAAACTCATGCACAGATAAATCGTTCTCGTTTGGATCCTGAGCATAATTGGATTCTAGAAACTAATTGTCTGTAACTGTATTTGATACATGATCTATGCTATTTTCATCTGAATTATTTTCTGTGTCTTGTGCTTGAGTCCTGGAAGTCTCCGGATTTATATGTTTATCCTTGCTCAAGGTGTCTGTTTTTTCTCTAAATAATATAGGGGGTGTATTTCAATAATTTTTTCAATAAAGGAGGTGCAAATAAAGTTGTGTAGTCCTACTCAGTACTCCCTTCCCGTTGTAAATCTCTTTATGTTAATTGTTTCAATCAAATAGCTATCTCCTGTAATAATATAATTTTATTTTTTTTTAATCTGGACTCTGTCCAGTCACTAGTCCTTAATTACTATTCATCATCTCTGTCATTCATCCTTGGTTACTGTTATGTTCTAGACTACGCTATACTTTTTTATTTCTTCTTCTGAACAGTTCATCTCTTCTTTTAGACCTTACCCCTACCATGACAGTCGTCTTTAGCTACACCCAATTTTCAAGCCAAAACAGTCCTTCAAATGGACATCAACAGGCCAATAATCAACCACCATTGACATAGGAATTTACAAGCTAATCCATTGAGGTCATGACGGAGTCCAAAGTTAACCATATCAAAGCATATTGCAGTTAAGATTACAACAGTAATTTCTAGATTTATGACATAATTTATAACAATAATTAAAGATTTATGATGAAAATAACAACATTATAACATTATATGAACAAACTGGTTCCTGTATTTCTACAGGATTTCATTAAAACATAAAAAAATAATATACATGGTGGAGATAACTACTGAAAGAAAAACTTACATAATTCAAATGCAGGAGGTTTCCCTTTCGAGTCCGGAAACTCTCGCACACTAAGAAAAGCTTGCTCCAAAATAACTATCTTACATAAGATGGTTTATACTGATGAGGGAGAGAGAGGTTTTGCATTTTTGGGAGTGGAGTTATTTTTACGATGCTCTCGCTCTTCTTTCGCTCTCTATATGTCTCTCTGTGTGTTCTTACGTGTGTCAAGAGTCCGATATTTATCTTTGTCTTGGACTTCAACTCAGGACTTCAAAATGTAAAGGAATCTTTAAAGTTTCGCCGGGTGCGCCGTGGGCCCCATCGCCGCTTTAACTTTGAAGATTTTTTCTTTTCACTTTGTCGTCTTACATTCTTTGGCATCTTCTTTTCTTAAAGTCTTTCTTTTTCTTTTTAAGATCTTTGTCCTTCTTTGTCTATCTTGTCTGCTACTTTCGGCTGCTTTCGGCCAGTCTCTTTCTTTCTTTTTATCTAGCCTTCTGCACCGTTCTTTTATTTTTTTTGTTTGTCTCTAATCTTAGGTATCTAATTTATGGAGAGCCACTGAATCAAAACTCATGCCTGAATAAATCGTTCTCGTTTGGATCCTGAGCATAATTGGATTCTAGAAACTCATTGTCTGAAACTGTATTTGATACATGATCTATGCTATTTTCGTCTGAATTATTTTCTGTGTCTTGTGCTTGAGTCCTGGAAGTCTCCGGATTTATATGTTTATCCTTGCTCAAGGTGTCTGTTTTTTCTCTAAATAATATAGGGGGTGTATTTCAATAATTTTTTCAATAAAGGGGGTGCAAATAAAGTTGTGTAGTCCTACTCAGTACTCCCTTTCCATTGTAAATCTCTTTATGTTAGTTGTTTCAATCAAATAGCTATCTCCTGTAATAATATAATTTTTTTTTTTTTAATCTGGACTCTGTCCAGTCACTAGTTCTTAATTACTATTCATCATCTCTGTCATTCATCCTTGGTTACTGTTATGTTCTAGACTACGCTATACTTTTTTATTTCTTCTTATGAACAGTTCATCTCTTCTTTTAGACCTTACCCCTACCATGACAGTCGTCTTTAGCTACACCCAATTTTCAGGCCAAAACAGTCCTTCAGCGGACATCAACAGGCCAATAATCAACCACCGTTGACATAGGAATTTACAAGCTAATCCATTGAGGTCATGACGGAGTCCAAAGTTAACCATATCAAAGCATATTGCAGTTAAGATTACAACAGTAATTTCTAGATTTATGACATAATTTATAACAATAATTAAAGATTCATGATGAAAATAACAACATTATAACATTATATGAACAAACTGGTTCCTGTATTTCTACAGGATTTCATTAAAACATAAAAAAATAATATACATGGTGGAGATAACTACTGAAAGAAAAACTTACATAATTCGAAGTACGGGGAGGTTTCCCTTTCGGGAGTCCCGGAAACTACTGCACACTAAGAAAAGCTTGCTCCAAAATAACTATCTTACATAAGATGGTTTATACAGTGAGGGGGAGAGAGAGGTTTTGCATTTTTGGGAGTGGAGTTATTTTTCTGATGCTCTCGCTCTTCTTTCGCTCTCTATGTCTGTCTCTCTGTGTGTTCTTCTGTGTGTCAAGAGTCTGATATTTATACTGTCTTCTGGACTTCAACTCCGGACTTCAAAATGTAAAGGAATCTTTAAAGTTTTGGCCGGGTGCGCCGTGGGCCCCATCGTCGCTTTAACTTTGAAGATTTTTTCTTTTCACTTTGTCGTCTTCTGTTGCTGGCATCTTCTTTTCTTAAAGTCTTTCTTTTTCTTTTTAAGATGCTGTCCTTGCTGTCTATCTTGTCTGCTACTTTCGGCTGCTTTCGGCCAGTCTCTTTCTTTCTTTTTATCTAGCCTTCTGCACCGTTCTTTTATTTTTATTGTTTGTCTCTAATCTTATGTATCTAATTTATGTAGAGCCACTGAATCAAAACTCATGCACAGATAAATCGTTCTCGTTTGGATCCCGAGCATAATTGGATTCTAGAAACTCATTGTCCTAAACTGTATTTGATACATGATCTATGCTATTTTAAATGAATTATTTTCTGTGTCTTGTGCTTGAGTCTGGAAGTCTCGGATTTATATGTTTATCCTTGCTCAAGGTGTCTGTTTTTCTCTAAATAATATAGGGTGTATTTCAATAATTTTTTCAATAAAGGGGGTGCAAATAAAGTTGTGTAGTCCTACTCAGTACTCCCTTTCCATTGTAAATCTCTTTATGTTAGTTGTTTCAATCAAATAGCTATCTCCTGTAATAATATAATTTTTTTTTTTTTAATCTGGACTCTGTCCAGTCACTAGTCCTTAATTACTATTCATCATCTCTGTCATTCATCCTTGGTTACTGTTATGTTCTAGACTACGCTATACTTTTTTATTTCTTCTTCTGAACAGTTCATCTCTTCTTTTAGACCTTACCCCTACCATGACAGTCGTCTTTAGCTACACCCAATTTTCAGGCCAAAACAGTCCTTCAGCGGACATCAACAGGCCAATAATCAACCACCGTTGACATAGGAATTTACAAGCTAATCCATTGAGGTCATGACGGAGTCCAAAGTTAACCATATCAAAGCATATTGCAGTTAAGATTACAACAGTAATTTCTAGATTTATGACATAATTTATAACAATAATTAAAGATTCATGATGAAAATAACAACATTATAACATTATATGAACAAACTGGTTCCTGTATTTCTACAGGATTTCATTAAAACATAAACATAATATACATGGTGGAGATAACTACTGAAAGAAAAACTTACATAATTCGAAGTACGGGGAGGTTTCCCTTTCGGGAGTCCCGGAAACTACTGCACACTAAGAAAAGCTTGCTCCAAAATAACTATCTTACATAAGATGGTTTATACAGTGAGGGGGAGAGAGAGGTTTTGCATTTTTGGGAGTGGAGTTATTTTTCTGATGCTCTCGCTCTTCTTTCGCTCTCTATGTCTGTCTCTCTGTGTGTTCTTCTGTGTGTCAAGAGTCTGATATTTATACTGTCTTCTGGACTTCAACTCCGGACTTCAAAATGTAAAGGAATCTTTAAAGTTTCGGCCGGGTCTTGTAGTGGGCCCCATCGCCGCTTTAACTTTGAAGATTTTTCTTTTCACTTTGTCGTCTTACATTCTTTGGCATCTTCTTTTCTTAAAGTCTTTCTTTTTATTTTTAAGATGATGTCCTTGCTGTCTATCTTGTCTGCTACTTTCATTTGCTTTGGCCAGTCTCTTTCTTTCTTTTTATCTAGCCTATACACTGACCGTTCTTTTATTTTTGTTGTTTGTCTCTAATCTTATGTATCTAAATTGTGTAGAGCCACTGAATCAAAACTCATGCCTGAATCGTCGTTCTCGTTTGGATCCTGAGCATAATTGGATTCTAGAAACTAATTGTCTGTAACTGTATTTGATACATGATCTATGCTATTTTAAATGCGAATTATTTTCTGTGTCTTGTGCTTGAGTCCCGGAAGTCTCGGATTTATATGTTTATCCTTGCTCAAGGTGTACATTTTTCTCTAAATAATATAGGGGGTGTATTTCAATAATTTTTTCAATAAAGGGGGTGCAAATAAAGTTGTGTAGTCCTACTCAGTACTCCCTTCCCGTTGTAAATCTCTTTATGTTAGTTGTTTCAATCAAATAGCTATCTCCTGTAATAATATAATTTTTTTTTAATCTGGACTCTGTCCAGTCACTAGTCCTTAATTACTATTCATCATCTCTGTCATTCATCCTTGGTTACTGTTATGTTCTAGACTACGCTATACTTTTTTATTTCTTCTGAACAGTTCATCTCTTCTTTTAGACCTTACCCCTACCATGACAGTCGTCTTTAGCTACACCCAATTTTCAGGCCAAAACAGTCCTTCAGCGGACATCAACAGGCCAATAATCAACCACCGTTGACATAGGAATTTACAAGCTAATCCATTGAGGTCATGACGGAGTCCAAAGTTAACCATATCAAAGCATATTGCAGTTAAGATTACAATAGTAATTTCTAGATTTATGACATAATTTATAACAATAATTAAAGATTCATGATGAAAATAACAACATTATAACATTATATGAACAAACTGGTTCCTGTATTTCTACAGGATTTCATTAAAACATAAAAAAATAATATACATGGTGGAGATAACTACTGAAAGAAAAACTTACATAATTCGAAGTACGGGGAGGTTTCCCTTTCGGGAGTCCCGGAAACTACTGCACACTAAGAAAAGCTTGCTCCAAAATAACTATCTTACATAAGATGGTTTATACAGTGAGGGGGAGAGAGAGGTTTTGCATTTTTGGGATTGGAGTTATTGTTCTGATGCTCTCGCTCTTCTTTCGCTCTCTATGTCTGTCTCTCTGTGTGTTCTTCTGTGTGTCAAGAGTCTGATATTTATACTGTCTTCTGGACTTCAACTCCGGACTTCAAAATGTAAAGGAATCTTTAAAGTTTTGGCCGGGTGCGCCGTGGGCCCCATCGTCGCTTTAACTTTGAAGATTTTTTCTTTTCACTTTGTCGTCTTCTGTTGCTGGCATCTTCTTTTCTTAAAGTCTTTCTTTTTCTTTTTAAGATGCTGTCCTTGCTGTCTATCTTGTCTGCTACTTTCGGCTGCTTTCGGCCAGTCTCTTTCTTTCTTTTTATCTAGCCTTCTGCACCGTTCTTTTATTTTTATTGTTTGTCTCTAATCTTATGTATCTAATTTATGTAGAGCCACTGAATCAAAACTCATGCCTGAATCGTCGTTCTCGTTTGGATCCTGAGCATAATTGGATTCTAGAAACTCATTGTCTGAAACTGTATTTGATACATGATCTATGCTATTTTAAATCTGAATTATTTTACGTGTCTTGTGCTTGAGTCCCGGAAGTCTCAGGATTTATATGTTTCTCCTTGCTCAAGGTGTCTGTTTTTTCTCTAAATAATATAGGGGGTGTATTTCAATAATTTTTTCAATAAAGGGGGTGCAAATAAAGTTGTGTAGTCCTACTCAGTACTCCCTTTCCATTGTAAATCTCTTTATGTTAGTTGTTTCAATCAAATAGCTATCTCCTGTAATAATATAATTTTTTTTTTTTTAATCTGGACTCTGTCCAGTCACTAGTCCTTAATTACTATTCATCATCTCTCGCTATTCATCCTTGGTTCTTGTTATGTTCTAGACTACGCTATACTTTTTTATTTCTTCTTACGAGCAGTTCATCTCTTCTTTTAGACCTTACCCCTACCATGACAGTCGTCTTTAGCTACACTCCAATTTTCAGGCCAAAGCAGTCCTTCAAATGGACATCAACAGGCCAATAATCAACCACCGTTGACATAGGAATTTACAAGCTAATCCATTGAGGTCATGACGGAGTCCAAAGTTAACCATATCAAAGCATATTGCAGTTAAGATTACAACAGTAATTTCTAGATTTATGACATAATTTATAACAATAATTAAAGATTCATGATGAAAATAACAACATTATAACATTATATGAACAAACTGGTTCTGTATTTCTACAGATTTCATTAAAACATAAAAAATAATATACATGGTGGAGATAACTCTTGAAAGAAAAACTTACATAATTCAAATGCAGGGAGGTTTCCCTTCTGAGTCCGGAAACTACTGAACACTAAGAAAAGCTTGCTCCAAAATAACTATCTTACATAAGATGGTTTATACTGATGAGGAGAGAGAGGTTTTGCATTTTTGGGAGTGGAGTTATTTTTACGATGCTCTCGCTCTTCTTTCGCTCTCTATGTCTGTCTCTCTGTGTGTTCTTACATTGTGTCAAGAGTCCGATATTTATCTTGTCTTCGGACTTCAACTCAGGACTTCAAAATGTAAAGGAATCTTTAAAGTTTATTGGGTCTTGTAGTGGGCCCCATCGCCGCTTTAACTTTGAAGATTTTCTTTTCACTTTGTCGTCTTACATTCTGCATCTTCTTTTCTTAAAGTCTTTCTTTTTCTTTTTAAGATCGTCCTTGTTGTCTATCTTGTCTGCTACTTTCTTTGCTTTCGGCCAGTCTCTTTCTTTCTTTTTATCTAGCCTATACACTTTGTTCTTTTATTTTTGTTGTTTGTCTCTAATCTTATGTATCTAAATTGTGTAGAGCCACTGAATCAAAACTCATGCAGAATAAATCGTCGTTCTCGTTTGGATCCTGAGCATAATTGGATTCTAGAAACTCATTGTCTCAGCTGTATTTGATACATGATCTATGCTATTTTCGTCTGAATTATTTTCTGTGTCTTGTGCTTGAGTCCTGGAAGTCTCCGGATTTATATGTTTATCCTTGCTCAACGTGTTTGTTTTTTCTCTAAATAATATAGGGGGTGTATTTCAATAATTTTTTTAATAAAAGGGGTGCAAATAAAGTTGTGTAGTCCTTCTCAAGACTCCTTCCCGTTGTAAATCTCTTTATGTTAGTTATTTCAATCAAATAGCTATCTCCTGTAATAATATAATTTTATTTTTTTTTAATCTGGACTCTGTCCAGTCACTAGTCCTTAATTACTATTCATCATCTCTGTCATTCATCCTTGGTTACTGTTATGTTCTAGACTACGCTATACTTTTTTATTTCTTCTTCTGAACAGTTCATCTCTTCTTTTAGACCTTACCCCTACCATGACAGTCGTCTTTAGCTACACCCAATTTTCAGGCCAAAACAGTCCTTCAGCGGACATCAACAGGCCAATAATCAACCACCGTTGACATATGAATTTACAAGCTAATCCATTGAGGTCATGACGGAGTCCAAAGATAACCATATACTAAGTTCATAAGATAACCATATCAAAGCATATTGCGCTTAAGATTACAACGGTAATTTCTAGATTTATGACATAATTTATAACAAAGAATTAAAGATTCATGATGATAATAACAACATTATAACATTATATGAACAAACTGGTTCCTGTATTTCTACAGGATTTCATTAAAACATAAAAAAATAATATACATGGTGGAGATAACTACTGAAAGAAAAACTTACATAATTCGAAGTACGGGGAGGTTTCCCTTTCGGGAGTCCCGGAAACTACTGCACACTAAGAAAAGCTTGCTCCAAAATAACTATCTTACATAAGATGGTTTATACAGTGAGGGGGAGAGAGAGGTTTTGCATTTTTGGGAGTGGAGTTATTTTTCTGATGCTCTCGCTCTTCTTTCGCTCTCTATGTCTGTCTCTCTGTGTGTTCTTCTGTGTGTCAAGAGTCTGATATTTATACTGTCTTCCGGACTTCAACTCCGGACAGCAAAATGTAAAGGAATCTTTAAAGTTTCGGCCGGAGCGTCGTGGGCCCCATCGTCGCTTTAACTTTGAAGATTTTTCTTTTCACTTTGTCGCCTTACATTCTTTGGCATCTTCTTTTCTTAAAGTCTTTCTTTTTATTTTTAAGATGTCCTTCTTTGTCTATCTTGTTCGCTACTTTGTTTGCTTCGGCCAGTCTCTTTCTTTCTTTTTATCTAGCCTTACCGCAGTTCTTTTATTTTTGTTGTTTGTCTCTAATCTTATGTATCTAATTTATGTAGAGCCCTTGAATCAAAACTCATGCACAGATAAATCGTTCTCGTTTGGATCCCGAGCATAATTGGATTCTAGAAACTCATTGTCACAGCTGTATTTGATACATGATCTATGCTATTTTAAATCAATTATTTTCTGTGTCTTGTGCTTGAGTCCCGAAGTCTCCGGATTTATATGTTTATCCTTGCTCAAGGTGTACATTTTTCTCTAAATAATATAGGGGTGTATTTCAATAATTTTTTCAATAAAGGGGGTGCAAATAAAGTTGTGTAGTCCTACTCAGTACTCCCTTCCCGTTGTAAATCTCTTTATGTTAGTTGTTTCAATCAAATAGCTATCTCCTGTAATAATATAATTTTTTTTTTTAATCTGGACTCTGTCCAGTCACTAGTCCTTAATTACTATTCATCATCTCTGTCATTCATCCTTGGTTACTGTTATGTTCTAGACTACGCTATACTTTTTTATTTCTTCTTCTGAACAGTTCATCTCTTCTTTTAGACCTTACCCCTACCATGACAGTCGTCTTTAGCTACACCCAATTTTCAGGCCAAAACAGTCCTTCAGCGGACATCAACAGGCCAATAATCAACCACCGTTGACATAGGAATTTACAAGCTAATCCATTGAGGTCATGACGGAGTCCAAAGTTAACCATATCAAAGCATATTGCAGTTAAGATTACAACAGTAATTTCTAGATTTATGACATAATTTATAACAATAATTAAAGATTCATGATGAAAATAACAACATTATAACATTATATGAACAAACTGGTTCCTGTATTTCTACAGGATTTCATTAAAACATAAAAACATAATATACATGGTGGAGATAACTCTTGAAAGAAAAACTTACATAATTCGAAATGCAGGAGGTTTCCCTTCTGGAGTCCAGGAAACTATCGCACACTAAGAAAAGCTTGCTCCAAAATAACTATCTTACATAAGATGGTTTATACAAATGAGGGAGAGAGAGGTTTTGCATTTTTGGGAGTGGAGTTATTTTTACGATGCTCTCGCTCTTCTTTCGCTCTCTATGTCCGTCTCTCTGTGTGTTCTTACATTGTGTCAAGAGTCCGATATTTATACTGTCTTGGACTTCAACTCAGGACTTCAAAATGTAAAGGAATCTTTAAAGTTTCAGTAGGGTGCTGTAGTGGGCCCCATCGCCGCTTTAACTTTGAAGATTTTCTTTTCACTTTGTCGCCTTACATTCTTTGGCATCTTCTTTTCTTAAAGTCTTTCTTTTTATTTTTAAGATGATGTCCTTCTTTGTCTATCTTGTCTGCTACTTTCTTTGCTTCGGCCAGTCTCTTTCTTTCTTTTTATCTAGCCTATACAGTTCTTTTATTTTTGTTGTTTGTCTCTAATCTTATGTATCTAAATTGTGTAGAGCCTTGAATCAAAACTCATGCCTGAATCGTCGTTCTCGTTTGGATCCTGAGCATAATTGGATTCTAGAAACTCATTGTCTGAAACTGTATTTGATACATGATCTATGCTATTTTCGTCTGAATTATTTTCTGTGTCTTGTGCTTGAGTCCTGGAAGTCTCCGGATTTATATGTTTATCCTTGCTCAACGTGTCTGCTTTTCTCTAAATAATATAGGGGTGTATTTCAATAATTTTTTCAATAAAGGGGGTGCAAATAAAGTTGTGTAGTCCTACTCAGTACTCCCTTCCCGTTGTAAATCTCTTTATGTTAGTTGTTTCAATCAAATAGCTATCTCCTGTAATAATATAATTTTTTTTTAATCTGGACTCTGTCCAGTCACTAGTCCTTAATTACTATTCATCATCTCTGTCATTCATCCTTGGTTATCAAGTTATGTTCTAGACTACGCTATACTTTTTATTTCTTCTTACGAGCAGTTCATCTCTTCTTTTAGACCTTACCCCTACCATGTGATCGTCTTTAGCTACACCCAATTTTCAGGCCAAACAAGTCCTTCAAAGACATCAACGGGCCAATAATCAACCACCGTTGACATAGGAATTTACAAGCTAATCCATTGAGGTCATGTTGGAGTCCAAAGTTAACCATATCAAAGCATATTGCGCTTAAGATTACAACAGTAATTTCTAGATTTATGACATAATTTATAACAATAATTAAAGATTCATGATGAAAATAACAACATTATAACATTATATGAACAAACTGGTTCCTGTATTTCTACAGGATTTCATTAAAACATAAAAAAATAATATACATGGTGGAGATAACTACTGAAAGAAAAACTTACATAATTCGAAGTACGGGGAGGTTTCCCTTTCGGGAGTCCCGGAAACTACTGCACACTAAGAAAAGCTTGCTCCAAAATAACTATCTTACATAAGATGGTTTATACAGTGAGGGGGAGAGAGAGGTTTTGCATTTTTGGGATTGGAGTTATTGTTCTGATGCTCTCGCTCTTCTTTCGCTCTCTATGTCCTGTCTCTCTGTGTGTTCTTACATTGTGTCAAGAGTCCGATATTTATCTTGTCTTACGGACTTCAACTCAGGACTTCAAAATGTAAAGGAATCTTTAAAGTTTGGCGGTGCGCCGTGGGCCCCATCGCCGCTTTAACTTTGAAGATTTTTCTTTTCACTTTGTCGTCTTACATTCTTTGGCATCTTCTTTTCTTAAAGTCTTTCTTTTTCTTTTTAAGATCTGTCCTTCTTTGTCTATCTTGTTCTGCTACTTTCATTTGCTTCGGCCAGTCTCTTTCTTTCTTTTTATCTAGCCTTCTGCACCGTTCTTTTATTTTTGTTGTTTGTCTCTAATCTTATGTATCTAAATTGTGTAGAGCCACTGAATCAAAACTCATGCCTGAATCGTCGTTCTCGTTTGGATCCTGAGCATAATTGGATTCTAGAAACTCATTGTCTGAAACTGTATTTGATACATGATCTATGCTATTTTCATCTGAATTATTTTCTGTGTCTTGTGCTTGAGTCCTGGAAGTCTCCGGATTTATATGTTTATCCTTGCTCAAGGTGTCTGTTTTTTCTCTAAATAATATAGGGGGGTGTATTTCAATAATTTTTTCAATAAAGGGGGTGCAAATAAAGTTGTGTAGTCCTACTCAGTACTCCCTTTCCGTTGTAAATCTCTTTATGTTAGTTGTTTCAATCAAATAGCTATCTCCTGTAATAATATAATTTTATTTTTTTTTAATCTGGACTCTGTCCAGTCACTAGTCCTTAATTACTATTCATCATCTCTGTCATTCATCCTTGGTTACTGTTATGTTCTAGACTACGCTATACTTTTTTATTTCTTCTTCTGAACAGTTCATCTCTTCTTTTAGACCTTACCCCTACCATGACAGTCGTCTTTAGCTACACCCAATTTTCAGGCCAAAACAGTCCTTCAGCGGACATCAACAGGCCAATAATCAACCACCGTTGACATATGAATTTACAAGCTAATCCATTGAGGTCATGACGGAGTCCAAAGATAACCATATACTAAGTTCATAAGATAACCATATCAAAGCATATTGCAGTTAAGATTACAACAGTAATTTCTAGATTTATGACATAATTTATAACAGTAATTAAAGATTCATGATGATAATAACAACATTATAACATTATATGAACAAACTGGTTCCTGTATTTCTACAGGATTTCATTAAAACATAAAAAAATAATATACATGGTGGAGATAACTACTGAAAGAAAAACTTACATAATTCGAAGTACGGGGAGGTTTCCCTTTCGGGAGTTCCGGAAACTACTGCACACTAAGAAAAGCTTGCTCCAAAATAACTATCTTACATAAGATGGTTTATACAGTGAGGGGGAGAGAGAGGTTTTGCATTTTTGGGAGTGGAGTTATTTTTCTGATGCTCTCGCTCTTCTTTCGCTCTCTATGTCTGTCTCTCTGTGTGTTCTTCTATGTGTCAAGAGTCTGATATTTATACTGTCTTCCGGAATTCAACTCCGGACAGCAAAATGTAAAGGAATCTTTAAAGTTTCGGCCGGGAGCGTCGTGGGCCCCATCGTCGCTTTAACTTTGAAGATTTTTTCTTTTCACTTTGTCGTCTTCTGTTGCTGGCATCTTCTTTTCTTAAAGTCTTTCTTTTTATTTTTAAGATGCTGTCCTTGCTGTCTATCTTGTCTGCTACTTTCGGCTGCTTTCGGCCAGTCTCTTTCTTTCTTTTTATCTAGCCTTCTGCACCGTTCTTTTATTTTTGTTGTTTGTCTCTAATCTTATGTATCTAATTTATGTAGAGCCACTGAATCAAAACTCATGCCTGAATCGTCGTTCTCGTTTGGATCCTGAGCATAATTGGATTCTAGAAACTCATTGTCTGAAACTGTATTTGATACATGATCTATGCTATTTTCGTCTGAATTATTTTCTGTGTCTTGTGCTTGAGTCCTGGAAGTCTCCGGATTTATATGTTTATCCTTGCTCAAGGTGTCTGTTTTTTCTCTAAATAATATAGGGGGTGTATTTCAATAATTTTTTCAATAAAGGGGGTGCAAATAAAGTTGTGTAGTCCTACTCAGTACTCCCTTCCCGTTGTAAATCTCTTTATGTTAGTTGTTTCAATCAAATAGCTATCTCCTGTAATAATATAATTTTTTTTTAATCTGGACTCTGTCCAGTCACTAGTCCTTAATTACTATTCATCATCTCTGTCATTCATCCTTGGTTACTGTTATGTTCTAGACTACGCTATACATTTTTATTTCTTCTTCTGAACAGTTCATCTCTTCTTTTAGACCTTACCCCTATCATGACAGTCGTCTTTAGCTACACCCAATTTTCAGGCCAAAACAGTCCTTCAGCGGACATCAACAGGCCAATAATCAACCACCGTTGACATAGGAATTTACAAGCTAATCCATTGAGGTCATGACGGAGTCCAAGGTTAACGATATCAAAGCATATTGCAGTTAAGATTACAACAGTAATTTCTAGATTTATGACATAATTTATAACAGTAATTAAAGATTCATGATGAAAATAACAACATTATAACATTATATGAACAAACTGGTTCCTGTATTTCTACAGGATTTCATTAAAACATAAAAACATAATATACATGGTGGAGATAACTACTGAAAGAAAAACTTACATAATTCGAAGTACGGGGAGGTTTCCCTTTAGAGTCCGGAATCTATTGCACACTAAGAAAAGCTTGCTCCAAAATAACTATCTTACATAAGATGGTTTATACAGTGAGGGGGAGAGAGAGGTTTTGCATTTTTGGGAGTGGAGTTATTTTTCTGATGCTCTCGCTCTTCTTTCGCTCTCTATGTCTGTCTCTCTGTGTGTTCTTCTGTGTGTCAAGAGTCTGATATTTATACTGTCTTCTGGACTTCAACTCCGGACTTCAAAATGTAAAGGAATCTTTAAAGTTTCGGCCGGGTGCGCCGTGGGCCCCATCGTCGCTTTAACTTTGAAGATTTTTTCTTTTCACTTTGTCGTCTTCTGTTGCTGGCATCTTCTTTTCTTAAAGTCTTTCTTTTTATTTTTAAGATGATGTCCTTGCTGTCTATCTTGTCTGCTACTTTCGGCTGCTTTCGGCCAGTCTCTTTCTTTCTTTTTATCTAGCCTTCTGCACCGTTCTTTTATTTTTGTTGTTTGTCTCTAATCTTATGTATCTAAATTGTGTAGAGCCACTGAATCAAAACTCATGCCGATAAATCGTTCTCGTTTGGATCCCGAGCATAATTGGATTCTAGAAACTCATTGTCTCAAACTGTATTTGATACATGATCTATGCTATTTTAAATCGAATTATTTTCTGTGTGTCTTGTGCTTGAGTCCTGGAAGTCTCCGGATTTATATGTTTATCCTTGCTCAAGGTGTCTGTTTTTTCTCTAAATAATATAGGGGGGTGTATTTCAATAATTTTTTCAATAAAGGGGGTGCAAATAAAGTTGTGTAGTCCTACTCAGTACTCCCTTCCCGTTGTAAATCTCTTTATGTTAGTTGTTTCAATCAAATAGCTATCTCCTGTAATAATATAATTTTTTTTTTTAATCTGGACTCTGTCCAGTCACTAGTCCTTAATTACTATTCATCATCTCTGTCATTCATCCTTGGTTACTGTTATGTTCTAGACTACGCTATACTTTTTTATTTCTTCTTCTGAACAGTTCATCTCTTCTTTTAGACCTTACCCCTACCATGACAGTCGTCTTTAGCTACACCCAATTTTCAGGCCAAAACAGTCCTTCAGCGGACATCAACAGGCCAATAATCAACCACCGTTGACATAGGAATTTACAAGCTAATCCATTGAGGTCATGTTGGAGTCCAAAGTTAACCATATCAAAGCATATTGCAGTTAAGATTACAACAGTAATTTCTAGATTTATGACATAATTTATAACAATAATTAAAGATTCATGATGAAAATAACAACATTATAACATTATATGAACAAACTGGTTCCTGTATTTCTACAGGATTTCATTAAAACATAAAAAAATAATATACATGGTGGAGATAACTACTGAAAGAAAAACTTACATAATTCAAAGTACGGGGAGGTTTCCCTTTCGGGAGTCCCGGAAACTATTGCACACTAAGAAAAGCTTGCTCCAAAATAACTATCTTACATAAGATGGTTTATACAGTGAGGGGGAGAGAGAGGTTTTGCATTTTTGGGATTGGAGTTATTGTTCTGATGCTCTCGCTCTTCTTTCGCTCTCTATATGTCTCTCTGTGTGTTCTTCTGTGTGTCAAGAGTCTGATATTTATACTGTCTTCTGGACTTCAACTCCGGACTTCAAAATGTAAAGGAATCTTTAAAGTTTCGGCCGGGTGCGCCGTGGGCCCCATCGTCGCTTTAACTTTGAAGATTTTTTCTTTTCACTTTGTCGTCTTCTGTTGCTGGCATCTTCTTTTCTTAAAGTCTTTCTTTTTCTTTTTAAGATGCTGTCCTTGCTGTCTATCTTGTCTGCTACTTTCGGCTGCTTTCGGCCAGTCTCTTTCTTTCTTTTTATCTAGCCTTCTGCACCGTTCTTTTATTTTTGTTGTTTGTCTCTAATCTTATGTATCTAAATTGTGTAGAGCCACTGAATCAAAACTCATGCCTGAATCGTCGTTCTCGTTTGGATCCTGAGCATAATTGGATTCTAGAAACTCATTGTCTGAAACTGTATTTGATACATGATCTATGCTATTTTCGTCTGAATTATTTTCTGTGTCTTGTGCTTGAGTCCTGGAAGTCTCCGGATTTATATGTTTATCCTTGCTCAAGGTGTCTGTTTTTTCTCTAAATAATATAGGGGGGTGTATTTCAATAATTTTTTCAATAAAGGGGGTGCAAATAAAGTTGTGTAGTCCTACTCAGTACTCCCTTCCCGTTGTAAATCTCTTTATGTTAGTTGTTTCAATCAAATAGCTATCTCCTGTAATAATATAATTTTTTTTTAATCTGGACTCTGTCCAGTCACTAGTCCTTAATTACTATTCATCATCTCTGTCATTCATCCTTGGTTACTGTTATGTTCTAGACTACGCTATACTTTTTTATTTCTTCTTCTGAACAGTTCATCTCTTCTTTTAGACCTTACCCCTACCATGTGATCGTCTTTAGCTACACCCAATTTTCAGGCCAAAACAGTCCTTCAGCGGACATCAACAGGCCAATAATCAACCACCGTTGACATAGGAATTTACAAGCTAATCCATTGAGGTCATGACGGAGTCCAAAGATAACCATATACTAAGTTCAGAAGATAACCATATCAAAGCATATTGCAGTTAAGATTACAACAGTAATTTCTAGATTTATGACATAATTTATAACAGTAATTAAAGATTCATGATGAAAATAACAACATTATAACATTAAATGAACAAACTGGTTCCTGTATTTCTACAGGATTTCATTAAAACATAAAAAAATAATATACATGGTGGAGATAACTACTGAAAGAAAAACTTACATAATTTGAAGTACGGGGAGGTTTACCTTTCGGAGTCCCGGAAACTACTGCACACTAAGAAAAGCTTGCTCCAAAATAACTATCTTACATAAGATGGTTTATACAGTGAGGGGGAGAGAGACGTTTTGCAGTTTTGGGAGTGGAGTTATTTTTCTGATGCTCTCGCTCTTCTTTCGCTCTCTATGTCTGTCTCTCTGTGTGTTCTTCTGTGTGTCATAGTCTGATATTTATACTGTCTTCTGGACTTCAACTCCGGACTTTAAAATGTAAAGGAATCTTTAAAGTTTTGGCCGGGTGCGCCGTGGGCCCCATCGTTGCTTTAACTTTGAAGATTTTTTCTTTTCACTTTGTCTTACATTCTTTGGCATCTTCTTTTCTTAAAGTCTTTCTTTTTATTTTTAAGATGTCCTTCTTTGTCTATCTTGTCTGCTACTTTCAATTTGCCGCCGATCTCTTTCTTTCTTTTTATCTAGCCTTCAGACCGTTCTTTTATTTTTGTTGTTTGTCTCTAATCTTATGTATCTAAATTGTGTAGAGCCACCGAATCAAAACTCATGCCTGAATCGTTGCTCGTTTGGATCCCGAGCATAATTGGATTCTAGAAACTCATTGTCCTAAACTGTATTTGATACATGATCTATGCTATTTTTAAATCTGAATTATTTTTTGTGTCTTGTGCTTGAGTCCTGGAAGTCTCAGGATTTATATGTTTATCCTTGCTCAAGGTGTCATTTTTCTCTAAATAATATAGGGGGTGTGTATTTCAATAAGTTTTTCAATAAAGGGGGTGCAAATAAAGTTGTGTAGTCCTACTCAATACTCTCTTCCCGTTGTAACTCTCTTTATGTTAGTTGTTTCAATCCAATAGCTATCTCCTGTAATAATGTAATTTTTTTAACTGGACTCTGTCGATCCACTAGTCCTTAATTACTATTCATCATCTCTGTCATTCATCCTTGGTTACTGTTATGTTCTAGACTACGCTATACTTTTTTATTTCTTCTTCTGAACAGTTCATCTCTTCTTTTAGACCTTACCCCTATCATGACAGTCGTCTTTAGCTACACCCAATTTTCAGGCCAAAACAGTCCTTCAGCGGACATCAACAGGCCAATAATCAACCACCGTTGACATAGGAATTTACAAGCTAATCCATTGAGGTCATGACGGAGTCCAAAGATAACCATATACTAAGTTCAGAAGATAACCATATCAAAGCATATTGCAGTTAAGATTACAACAGTAATTTCTAGATTTATGACATAATTTATAACAGTAATTAAAGATTCATGATGAAAATAACAACATTATAACATTATATGAACAAACTGGTTCCTGTATTTCTACAGGATTTCATTAAAACATAAAAAAATAATATACATGGTGGAGATAACTACTGAAAGAAAAACTTACATAATTTGAAGTACGGGGAGGTTTACCTTTCGGAGTCCCGGAAACTACTGCACACTAAGAAAAGCTTGCTCCAAAATAACTATCTTACATAAGATGGTTTATACAGTGAGGGGGAGAGAGAGGTTTTGCATTTTTGGGAGTGGAGTTATTTTTCTGATGCTCTCGCTCTTCTTTCGCTCTCTATGTCTGTCTCTCTGTGTGTTCTTCTGTGTGTCAAGAGTCTGATATTTATACTGTCTTCTGGACTTCAACTCCGGACTTCAAAATGTAAAGGAATCTTTAAAGTTTTGGCCGGGTGTGCACCGTGGGCCCCATCGTCGCTTTAACTTTGAAGATTTTTTCTTTTCACTTTGTCGTCTTCTGTTGCTGGCATCTTCTTTTCTTAAAGTCCTTCTTTTTCTTTTTAAGATGTTGTCCTTGTTGTCTATCTTGTCTGCTACTTTCGGCTGCTTTCGGCCAGTCTCTTTCTTTCTTTTTATCTAGCCTTCTGCACCGTTCTTTTATTTTTGTTGTTTGTCTCTAATCTTATGTATCTAAATTGTGTAGAGCCACTGAATCAAAACTCATGCCTGAATCATCGTTCTCGTTTGGATCCTGAGCATAATTGGATTCTAGAAACTCATTGTCTGAAACTGTATTTGATACATGATCTATGTTATTTTCGTCTGAATTATTTTTTGTGTCTTGTGCTTGAGTCCTGGAAGTCTCCAGATTTATATGTTTATCCTTGCTCAAGGTGTCTGTTTTTTCTCTAAATATATTTTCTAGAGTTTCTTTTACGATTTGTTCTATTTTTTTATTTTGTTTGTGTACTGGTCTGCTCCTTGTCTGGGATGTAGATCCTGTCAAAGTTCGAGGGAGCTGGCATCTGTTCTTTGAGGATTTTTCTTCCTCATTTTCACTTTTTGGCAAAGTGACAGCCACTAACGAATTTGATAAGTCTTTACCGGCAACCGTTTGCACCGGACTAGTTGTACCTATACCTGGTACAATAGGTTTATTAGCATTCATTAGGGAATGCTCACCTATCTTATCCATTTTTGAAGGAGATGGAGAACTCTGAGTTTGTCTGAGTTGGATTTCTAATTTAGAGAGTTGTTCTAAGAGATGTATATTTTGTATTTGGAGTTCTTCTTTTGTCTGGTTGAGTCTTTTGAAAGCTTCGGTCATTGTACTACAATGATCGCAAAAAATTATTTTATCTGTGTCTTTTTGTATTTTGTACTGAGGAGTCTGGGTTTGGGTATATCTCAAAGCTGGTGATATGTAGTAGTTGGGCCCAAGGGTTCCTCGAGCATAGTCTAGAGCTTCGGTGAAAACATTGAAGCCTTTGAATAAAGGAGTCTTGAAATCTTTTATAGAAGCTACTACTTCCAGCCAAGTTTGAAAAATACCATTTGTTTTTCCATGGACAACAACGTAAAATTTAAATTTTTGTCCAGGTTCTTTTCATTTAAATAAAAACAAGTACTATTTAATGTAGCCACAAAATGACTGGCATCTTTACGGTTGTGGGCTATCCACAAGTTGTCTATCAGGCATCTCTGTTGTCTGTCTAACACATAATCTGGCAAAACTTTAAAAGTTAAGTTAGACTGTGGAAAAGATACTAAATTATTCTTACCAAAATAAAGTCTTTCTAATGTTGGAGTCTCATGAGCAGTTATGGGCCTGAAATTCAGATTACCCAATACTGTTTGTCTATAATCGTCTTGGGGTTTGGCTGGGCCTTTCCCCTTGTCTCTTGGATTAGTCTTTGACGAACTCATTCTGCTAAGAGATAAATAAACTGATTAGTTCGTTGTAATCTTTAGCCTGCTAAGTTGATCTGCTAAGCTGTTATCTTTTCCCTTTATATGTTCGAATACTAAATTATAAATTGATATAGTATCTAGGAAGTTAAGCCATCGTCTTCGACTACTATTCTTATCATTTATTTTTTGGTTAAACTTAACTATGGCTTCACAATCCGTTCTAATTAGGGTCTCTGGTTTGTTTAGAATATATAATCTAAAAGCATTTAAACCGTATACTACCGCTAGTATTTCTGCGTCTATGCTACTCATATTTCCTTTTTCTCTATACTTACCGCTTTGATAAGCGCAAATCTTTTCTGAGGTTTTACTACTATATTTATTTGTTATAGCTTTTAATACTGCACCCCAGCCTTCAAAACTACCATCTGTTTCTATGATTAAGTAGTCTATTTCTAAAGGCATACTTAGATCTGGGATGTTCTGAATCTGCTATTTTAATAGTTTTACTATCTTTATGTCTTCAGCATTGAAGTGTTTTTGCCCTGTGGAACCTGTCTTGGAATATAAAGGTCCTGCTATCTTTCCTAAGTCTTTGATGAAGGTCCTAGCATAATTTAGGATTCCTAAAAATTTTTGCAAATCTTTAGTATTGTCTAACTTATCTGGCATTTCTAATGCTTTCTTAGCTATATGAGGCTGTAACTTAATTTTACCTTCTCCTATAGTCACTCCTAGGAAGTTTATGTATTTTTTACATAACTCCATCTTTTTCTTACTAATTATAATTCCGTTACAAATAGTCTAAAAACTATCTGTAGATGTCCTAAATGTTCAGTCATATTATTACTAAAAATTAATATGTCATCTACGTATACTATTACAAATCTTTTGTAATCTCCAAAAATTTCATCCATTTTCTTTTGAAAAATGGGTGGAGCAGTATTTAGGCCGAATGACATAACCAACCATTCAAAATGTCCTTCTGGACAAGTGAATGTTGTCCATTCAATACTGGCTGGATGCATTTTTACCTGCCAATATCCTGATTTGCAGTCAAATTTACTAAATATAGTCTTTCCTTGTATTTTATTTATTAATTCGGACTTGTCTGGCAGCTTATAACCATTACTTCTTGTATTATCATTTAGTCTCTTATAATTTATCACCATTCGGGCTTTTCCTCTAACTATTTCTGAATGATTTCTAACTATAAAGGCTGCTGACCTGTGTTTTGACGTTGACCGCCTTATAATTTCTAAGTCCATTAATTCTTTAATCTGTAGTTTAAAATCTTCTATGTCTTTGCTTCTATTGAAGCAGTTCTTATAATATATTCTGGATTTATAATTTCTAACTCTATAAAATTTTATTGTTATTCCAATGTCTAAGTGGTTTTTCTCCTATAATTTCTAATTTATCTAGAATTTTTACTATATTGTCTAAATCTGTTTTATCTTTTATTATTCCTATTTTTTCTATTCCATTTTTAAAATTATAAAATTATGTTTCTAAGTCTATCAACGTGTAATTCTTTTCTAATAGTTCATAGTCTTCTTCTAAGATTTCTTCTAATATTAATTTTTTGTTGTTTTGACAGCAATATTTGTCTCCATTGCTGCAATCTTTACAACAACTGTCTTCTTTATTTTTTAAATTTATAGGGGAAATCTGTATTATTTTAGTCTCAGTCTTTTGAGTCTGTACTGGCGTATAAGTACTATTCTTTTGGAATAATATCCCATCTCTAGTGATGGTACAGCTTCCATTATTGTCTAATAAGAAATCTAGACCTATTATAAAGTCTGTGTTTATATTTAAATCCCTTACTAATATTCTATTCATGTTATAACTAGGATTATAAAATTCTGCACAAGTATTTATAAAGCTAATTGTTGCTTCTTGCAGGTAATATCTATAAAAGTTATGGGTTCCATCCATCTGCATTGCTGAAGATGGCTTATCTAGAGTTTTTACTAGATGATTAGGAACAATTTTCTTATTTAAAATACTTCTTGTACAACCTGTATCTACTAGTGCTAAAGTAGTAATCTCATAGTCTTTGATTTTAATCTTTGTTAATAATCTTAGTGAGCTAAACTTCTTATCTTCATTACATATTAAAGCTTTTTCTTCTGAAATTATTAGTTCTGAGGCTACTTCTGTAATTAATTCTCTTTCTAACTGATCTTCTTGAGAATTTGATTGTTTTCTATCTCTTTCTGCTTTCCTTTTTCTAGCCGAGCTAATCTCATTTCTAAAACATTTATTCTAGTTTCTAGAGTTATTAATCTTATAGCTATAGTTGTATCTTCCTGAATCTGCTTTAGGTTCTTTATATCCTATAGTAATTCCTAATTCTTTACGAGGCAATTTATACAACCTTCCATGTAGCATTTTTTACATTTGGCCCTTTTACTTCTGCTAGGGAACCATTTGCAAATGCAACATGACGTGCTATCTAGACCTTTATTTCTCTCAAATAAATGGTCGCACTCTACTACTGTGTTTACTAGATTATTTAAGTCTTCATTTACATCTAATTGTTCTATTCCTATTTCGTTAATAAATTCGTCAGCTTCTGAGTCTGAGGAGTCTATCCTATTACTTTCTCCTATATCTATACTTACTATGGAGTATATGCTTTCTGTATCTGACATATATTCATCTACATTTATTAATGTTTCTTGGAAGTCTTCTATCAACTGAGAATTTCTAGTATTATTATTAATTCTCTTCGGACATGTATTAGCTAAGTGTTCTATGCTACCACAAGTAAAACATTCTAACTTGTTTTTGTATGTCCTATCATTTCTATATTTTCTTATATGCTTATTTCTATCTAAATATGGTTTTTTAGCTGATGATTTTCTAAGGTAATATCTTTTCTTCTTATACCTATCATAGTTCTGATAACCATATTTCTTATTTTTTCTTCTATAGCTTTTTCTTTTTTGGGGTCTTTATCGTAACTTTGTGTGGTATATATTACACTTTTACAGAAATTCAACTCATTTTGTTTAAGTTGTTTCTGTATCTGTAAATGAGTACATTTTTCTTGTAATATTTCCATCACATGTTGGATTCTATGTCCTATTGACCATCTAGCGTTTGGGTTTTGTAAAATCTCATCGCGCTTGTTCCAGCGTTCTTCTATTTCTCTACCTAAAGCTCCTGGTAATTTATTAAAAAGCTTTTTACCTAAGTCTTGGTCAAAAGAGTTACCGCTGATCGTACAATAATAAAAGAAATCATTCAAAAATTTCTTTATGTATACCCAATTACTAATACTTAATTGTTCTAACTTAATTAGTGCATTTCTTTGTAATACTACTAGTCCACTATTTGGGTCCTCACCTGTAATTAAAGTGTGTATCTTATTGGTGAAGTTGTATGGGTTTGATCCCATAGATACCAACTGGTGGAATTCTTCTGGGAAATCTGTTTTATAAGCTACCCATAAAGCCTTAGTAGATTCTCCTAAAAAGGTCTCTAAGTATTTATACATTGTTTCTGGATCTGTTTCTATGTAGTTTTGTATATAGTCTGCTACTACTATTCCCTTCCATAAATCTATTACGGAGTTCCATCTTTGTGGATCGTGGGCAGCTATATTTAAAATCTTTCCTTTATTTCCTCCTTCTTGGAGAGTTATAGGTTCTTCTAACGGCATTCTTCTTCTTGAAGGTTTAATATTTTCTACAGGTTCTCCTGCAGTTCTAAATACTCTTCGTCTAGGTATATTACCTGTACTAGTGTCTACTGTAATATGTTCTCCTGTAGTTCTTTGGAATGGACTGGAGCTAGATGTGCTAGCTTCCATTAGTTCTTTTTGACTAACTTCGGAGTTTGTCTCAAATTCTTCGTCATTGTTTAATGCGAAATCCTTCCATATTTCTTCAAACATTGCTATTTTTTTTTTTGGAAAGCTTCTCTTCTTTATATCCCGCATTATCTGTTCTAATCTCACATGTTTTAAAATGTTCTATTATTTCTTCTAATTCCATATTATCTTTTTTACAACCCTTGCATCTAAATAACATCCAGGGTTTTTCTTTTTTCAGGTCTCTAGCCTTCTCTATGGCGATGTCTACCTGATATCCCTCTTGGATTACTTCTATGTTCATAAGATTAATTTCTTCTTCTTCTATTGTACTTTCTTCTTCACAGTTCTTCTGCGGAGTGTAATTATAATCTATAAATCTTATAGAAGTTTCTCCTTTAACGTTTGTATATTCTAGGTGTGCTGCTGGTTGTAATACTTTCTTTTTATTATTAAAGTCTTCTAATTTCCATTCTAAACCTGCGTATTCTTGAAATTTGGATTTTTGTAGGTTTTATTAAATTAATTCCTTTATTACTCATTAATTCTACTACATCATTTATCTTTATTTTAAACTTTGTATTACTATTTGTTGTCATCTTTCCAAGAAATCCTAAACATAACAGTAAGTTATTGCCGCTATGCATTTCTTCGTATCCTTTAGTCTGGATTCCTATTTTAATATGTTTACCAAATTCTACTAAGTTCATTAGGAAGTCTGGGCTAATGTAAAATATTCCTCCATTATCTGTCATATCTATTTCTGTCATACCGATAATGGATTTATTCATATCTGTCCATCTGTCATCATATATAACTATGAGGACTTTGCTACCTAAATTCTTTCTAGTTAATCCTTTAATTCCTATAACTATTAATCCCATATGCATGAGAGTTTTAGTTGTCTTTTTTACGTGCTTAAAGGATTCTTCATTTATCAATCTAATATTTCTTACTGCATTTCCTAATACTGATAATTGTTCTTCTCTATAATGTCGGTATAAGCCTTATTAATGCAACACTTGAAATTTGTAGAAAGACTTCACTTTATTACTTGGATTGTACACAGGGAAGTAAAAAGAAAAAATAAACACATAGTAGCTAGAAGAGAACTTATAGGTTTATTAAGAGAACTAGAAAATAGAACACTAAGTCAAGTAGGATTGTTAGAATACTTCAGACTTAACGTAAAGCCTCATTTATTAGAAATAGAATACGAACGTTTCTCTAATAGTATAGAAGAAAGCATATATTTATTAACTATAGATAATAGTACTATATCAGATATACTTTGGACTATAGAAGGACTACAGAGCGACGTAGATTACGCAGAAGGTTGGATAGATTATCAATATAAAAAGAAACAAAAAATACTAGAATATTTCCCACTAGGATAGCATATGTATGAGAACACTTCCTTTTGTTAAAGAAATTAGAGCAAAAAATAATATTATCCATAGAGATATTAAAAGAAAAGACGAGTATAAAAACGCTGCAAAAGCCTTACGTACGTGCCTAGACATTCTAGAAGACAGATCTGTATCCCCAGTACAAAAATTCAAATTACTACAAGAACATTTTAGCAAAGATTTAGAACCTCATCTAGTAACTATAGAACGTACGGTTTTATCTAGAATAATTCAAGAAAGAATAATAATAGGAGATATAGAAGAAGCAACCTCTAGTATTAAGTGGCAATTATACGGTATAGAACGAACGATTAATTTTTATAGACATAGAATAGATTACCAAATAAAAGAAAATACTATAACCACTTTAGGATAAAAATAGCTCATTTAAAGCACCTAGATTACTTAGACTTAAGAATATTACCAGAAAAGAAATTTAGAATTTTACCAGATCAAAGTATTATTAAGTGTAACTTTAGTATAGGAGAACATACGCTCCATAGCGAAGAGAAACAGCTTAATACTATAGTAGACTTAATAATAAATTTAAGTGAAAAGATAAAAGAAAGTAATAATAGTTATACGACTAACTTACAAAAACTAGAAGATTTTCTTAAAAGACAAGAAAGAATTTTTAAACGATCAGAACAAAATTTAGAATATATAAATAATTTAGTAACCAACTGTGATTTCAAAAATTATCTACAAAACAAGACTTAGAAAGAGTATTAAAAGATAATTTAATAGACGTTGAGTTAAAAGTTAGCCAAGAAAATTTAGAAATTAAAAAGGAGCTTGTCGAGAGATTTTTAAAACTAGAAGAATCAAGAAAGGAACTAAAATTAGCAATTCTTTCATGAACAGAATAGCAAGTGCTCAAGAACAAGTTGCAAAGATAATAGAAAAATCTATTCCTTTACCAGCAGATTACAAAGAATATATACCTAGTCAAAAGGCAGATCAAGTAATCATACAACAAAATATAGTATTAGAAAATTTAATATTAGATCTACATAGAAAAATAGATACTGTAGCAAATAGAGTAGATAAGTTAAGTGAACACATTTTTCAAATAGCAAAAGAAAGAGATCAGATAACTCGAGAAAAAGATAAAGAAAAACAAGCTAACCAGCAAATAGATAATCTAATAGATCAGTTAAGTAAAATAGAATTAACTCCGCAAAAAGAAAAGGCCAAAATAGTAAGAAAACCCCAAAAACGGACCTTTTACAACTAGACAGGAAGAAGAGAAGGCGAAGGGCAAAGAATAAAATTTGCTCGAGAAAATAGAATAGGAAATACCTTTATTTCTAGAATTTTAAACAGGAAGACACCTGAAGAAGAAAATAGACAACTTAGCGAAGTTATAAACGTAGAAAAAGACATAAGTATTTTTCAACAGAACCAATTGAATTTACTAAATCCAAAGACTTTATACAATCTTTGGGCGCTTCGTCTACTGACTCAACTATCTGAGACATTATAGAGAAGAACAATTATCGGTATTAGGAAATGCATTAAGAAATATTAGATTGATAAATGAAGAATCCTTTAAGCATGTAAAAAAGACAACTAAAACTCTCATGCATATGGGATTAATAGTTATAGGAATTAAAGGATTAACTAGAAAGGATTTAGGTAGCAAAGTCCTCATAGTTATATATGATGACAGATGGATGAGATATGAAGAAATCCATTATCGGTATGTGAAATAGATATGACAGATAATGAAGGAATATTTTACATTAGCCCAGACTTCCTAATGAACTTAGCAGAATTTGGTAAACATATTAAAATCGGAATCCAGACTAAAGGATACGAAGAAATGCATAGCGGCAATAACTTACTGATATGTTTAGGATTTCTTGGAAAGATGACAACAAATAGTAATACAAAGTTTAAAATAAAGATAAATGATGTAGTAGAATTAATGAGTAATAAAGGAATTAATTTAATAAAACCTACAAAAATTCAGCCTGAAGAATACGCAGGTTTAGAATGGAAATTAGAAGACTTTAATAATAAAAAGAAAGTATTACAACCAGCAGCACACCTAGAATATACAAACGTTAAAGGAGAAACTTCTATAAGATTTACAGATTATAATTACACTCCGCAGAAGAACTGTGAAGAAGAAAGTACAATAGAAGAAGAAGAAATTAATCTTATGAACATAGAAGTAATTCAAGAGGGATATGAGGTAGACATCGCCATAGAGAAGGCTAGAGACCTGAAAAAAGAAAAACCCTGGATGTTATTTAGATGCAAGGGTTGTAAAAAAGATAATATGGAATTAGAAGAAACAATAGAACATTTTAAAACATGTCAGATTAGAACAGATAATGCGGGATATAAAGAAGAGAAGCTTTCCAAAGAAAAAACAGCAATGTTTGAAGAAATATGGAAGGATTTCGTATTAAACAATGAAGAAGAATTTGAGACAAACTCCGAAGTTAGTCAAAAAGAACTAATGGAAGCTAGCACATCTAGATCCAGTCCGTTCCAAAGAACTACAGGAGAACATATTACAGTAGACACTAGTACAGGTAATATACCTAGACGAAGAGTATTTAGAACTGCAGGAGAACCTGTAGAAAATATTAAACCTTCAGGAAGAAGAATGTCGTTAGAAGAACCTATAACTCTCCAAGAAGGAGGAAATAAAGGAAAGATTTTAAATATAGCTGCCCACGATCCACAAAAATGGAACTCCGTAATAGATTTATGGAAGGGAATAGTAGTAGCAGACTATATACAAAACTACGTAGAAACAGACCCAGAAACAATGTATAAATACTTAGAGACCTTTTTAGGAGAATCTACTAAGGCTTTATGGGAAGCTTATAAAACAGATTTCCCAGAAGAATTCCACCAATTGGTATCTATGGGATCAAACCCATACAACTTCACCAATAAGATACACACTTTAATTACAGGTGAGGACCCAAATAGTGGACTAGTAGTATTACAAAGAAATGCACTAATTAAGTTAGAACAATTAAGTATTAGTAATTGGGTATACATAAAGAAATTTTTGAATGATTTCTTTTATTATTGTACGATTAGTGGTAACTCTTTTGACCAAGACTTAGGTAAAAAGCTTTTTAATAAATTACCAGGAGCTTTAGGTAGAGAAATAGAAGAAACTGAATAAGCGCGATGGGATTCTACAAAACCCAAATGCTAGATGGTCTATAGGACATAGAATTGACATGTGATGGAAATATTACAAGAAAAATGTACTCATTTGCAAATACTGAAACAACTTAAACAGAATGAGTTGAATTTACGTAAAGTGTAATATATACCACACAAAGTTACGATAAAGACCCCCAAAAGAAAAAGCTATAGAAGAAAAAATAAGAAATATGGTTATCAGAACTATGATAGGTATAAAAAGAAGAGATATTACCTTAGAAAATCATCAGCTAAAAACCATATTTAGATAGAAATAAGCATATAAAAAATATAGAAATGATAGGACATACAAAAACAAGTTAGAATGTTTTACTTGTGGTAGCATAGAACACTTAGCTAATACATGTCCGAAGAGAATTAATAATAATACTAGAAATTCTCAGTTGATAGAAGACTTCCAAGAAACGTTAATAAATGTAGATGAATATATGTAGATACAGAAAAGCATATACTCCATAGTAAGTATAGATATAGGAGAAAGTAATAAGATAGACTCCTCAGACTCAGAAGCTGACGAATTTATTAACGAAATAGGAATAGAACAATTAGATATAAATGAAGACTTAAATAATCTAGTAAACACAGTAGTAGAGTGCGACCATTTATTTGAGAGAAATAAAGGTCTAGATAGCACGTCATGTTGCATTTGCAAATGGTTCCCTAGCAGAAGTAAAAGGGCCAAATGTAAAAAATGCTACATGGAAGGTTGTATAAATTGCCTCCAGAAAGAATTAGGAATTACTATAGGATATAAAGAATCGATAAAACAGATTCAGGAAGATACAACTATAGCTATAAGATTAATAACTCTAGAAACTAGAATAAATGTTTTAGAAATGAGATTAGCTCAGCTAGAAAAAGGAAAACATAAAGAGATAGAAAATAATCAAATTCTCGAAGAATATCAGTTAGAAAGAGAATTAATTACAGAAGTAGCCTCAGAACTAATAAATTCAGAAGAAAAAACTTTAATATGTAATAAGAAGTTTAGCTCACTAAGATTATTAACAAAGATTAAAATCAAAGACTATGAGATTACTACTTTAGCACTAGTAGATACAGGTTGTACAAGAAGTATTTTAAATAAGAAAATTGTTCCTAATCATCTAGTAAAAACTCTAGATAAGCCATCTTCAACAATGCAGATGGATGGAACCCATAACTTTTATAGATATTACCTGCAAGAAGCAACAATTAGCTTTATAAATACTTGTGCAAAATTTTATAATCATAGTTATAACATGAATTGAATATTAGTAAGGGATTTAAATATAAACACAGACTTTATAATAGGTCTAGATTTCTTATTAGACAATAATGAAAGTTGTACCATCACTAGAGATGGGATATTATTCCAAAAGAATAGTACTTATACGCCAGTACAGACTCAAAAGACTGAGACTAAAATAATACAGATTTCCCCTATAAATTTAAAAAATAAAGAAGACAGTTTTTGTAAAGATTGCAGCAATGGAGACAAATATTGCTGTCAAAACAACAAAAATTTAATATTAGAAGAAATCTTAGAAGAAGACTATGAACTATTAGAAAAGAATTACACGTTGATAGACTTAGAAACAGGATTTTATAATTTTAAAAATGGAATAGAAAAAATAGGAATAATAAAAGATAAAACAGATTTAGACAATATAGTAAAAATTCTAGATGAATTAGAAATTATAGGAGAAAACCCACTTAGACATTGGAATAACAATAAAATTTTATGTGAATTAGAAATTATAAATCCAGAATATATTATAAGAACAGCTTCAATAGAAGCAACTAACAAAGACATAGAAGATTTTAAACTACAGATTAAAGAATTAATGGACTTAGAAATTATAAGACGATCAACGTCAAAGCACAGGTCAACAACCTTTATAGTTAGAAATCATTCGGAAATAGTTAGAGGAAAAGCCCGAATGGTGATAAATTATAAGAGACTAAATGATAATACAAGAAGTAATGGTTATAAGCTGCCAGACAAGTCCGAATTAATAAATAGAATACAAGGAAAAACTATATTTAGTAAATTTGACTGCAAATCAGGATACTAGCAGGTAAAAATGCATCCAACCAGTATTGAATGGACAGCATTCACTTGTCCAGAAGGACATTTTGAATGGTTGGTTATGCCATTCGGCCTAAAGACTGCTCCACCCATTTTTCAAAAGAAAATGGATGAAATTTTTGGAGATTACAAAAGATTTGTAATAGTATACATAGACGACATATTAATTTTTAGTAATAATATGACTGAACATTTAGGACATCTACAGACAGTTTTTAGATTATTTGTAAGTAACGGAATTATAATTAGTAAGAAAAAGATGGAGTTATGTAAAAAAATACATAAACTTCCTAGGAGTAACTATAGGAGAAGGTAAAATTAAGTTACAGCCTCATATAGCTAAGAAAGCATTAGAAATGCCAGATAAGCTAGACAATACTAAAGATTTGCAAAATTTTTTAGGAATCCTAAATTACGCTAGGACCTTCATCAAAGACTTAGGAAAGATAGCAGGACCTTTATATTCCAAGACAGGTTCCACAGGGCAAAAACACTTCAATGCTGAAGACATAAAGATAGTAAAACTATTAAAATAGCAGATTCAGAACATCCCAGATCTAAGTATGCCTTTAGAAACAGACTACTTAATCATAGAAACAGATGGTAGTTTTGAAGGCTGGGGTGCAGTATTAAAAGCTAGAACAAATAAATATAGTAGTAAAACCTCAGAAAAGATTTGCGCTTATCAAAGCGGTAAGTATAGAGAAAAAGGAAATATGAGTAGCATAGACGCAGAAATACTAGCAGTAGTATACGGTCTAAATGCTTTTAGATTATATATTCTAAAAAAACTAGAGACCCTAATTAGAACGGATTGTGAAGCCATAGTTAAATTTAACCAAAAAATAAATGATAAGAATAGTAGTCGAAGACGATGGCTTAACTTCCTAGATAATATATCAATTTATAATTTAGTATTCGAACATATAAAGGGAAAAGATAACAACTTAGCAGATCAACTTAGCAGGCTAAAGATTACAACGAACTAATCAGTTTATTTATCTCTTAGCAGAATGAGTTCGTCAAAGACTAATCCAAGAGACAAGGGGAAAGGCCCAGCCAAACCCCAAGACGATTATAGACAAACAGTATTGGGTAATCTGAATTTTAGGCCCATAACTTCTCATGAGACTCCAACATTAGAAAGACTTTATTTTGGTAAGAATAATTTAGTATCTTTTCCACAGTCTAACTTAACTTTTAAAGTTTTGCCAGATTATGTGTTAGACAGACAGCAGAGATGCCTGATAGACAACTTGTGGATAGCCCACAACCGTAAAGATGCCAGTCATTTTATGGCTACACTAAATAGTACTTGTTTTTATTTAAATGAAAAGAACCTGGACAAAAAATTTAAATTTTACGTTGTTGTCCATGGAAAAACAAATGGTATTTTTCAAACTTGGCTGGAAGTAGTAGATTCTATAAAAGATTTCAAGACTCCTTTATTCAAAGGCTTCAATGTTTTCACCGAAGCTCTAGACTATGCTCGAGGAACCCTTGGGCCCAACTACTACATATCACCAGCTCTGAGATATACCCAAACCCAGACTCCTCAGTACAAAATACAAAAAGACACAGATAAAATAATTTTTTGCGATCATTGTAGTACAATGACCGAAGCTTTCAAAAGACTCAACCAGACAAAAGAAGAACTCCAAATACAAAATATACATCTCTTAGAACAACTCTCTAAATTAGAAATCCAACTCAGACAAACTCAGAGTTCTCCATCTCCTTCAAAAATGGATAAGATAGGTGAGCATTCCCTAATGAATGCTAAGAAACCTATTGTACCAGGTATAGGTACAACTAGTCCGGTGCAAACGGTTGCCGGTAAAGACTTATCAAATCCGTTAGTGGCTGTCACTTTGCCAAAAAGTGAAAATGAGGAAGAAAAATCCTCAAAGAACAGGCCTTGACTCCCTCGAACTTTGTGGGATCTACATCCCGGACAAGGAGCGGAGACCGATTACAGACAAAATAAAAAAATAGAAAAAATCATAAAAGAAACTCTAGAAAATATATTTAGAGAAAAAACAAACACCTTGAGCAAGGATAAACATATAAATCCGGAGACTTCCAGGACTCAAGCACAAGACACAGAAAATAATTCAGACGAAAATAGCATAGATCATGTATCAAATACAGTTTCAGACAATGAGTTTCTAGAATCCAATTATGCTCAGGATCCAAACGAGAACGATGATTCAGGCATGAGTTTTGATTCAGTGGCTCTACACAATTTAGATACATAAGATCGGAGACAAACAACAAAAATAAAAGAATGGTGCAGAAGGCTAGATAAAAAGAAAGAAAGAGACTGGCCGAAAGCAGCCAAAAGTAGCAGACAAGATAGACAGCAAGGACAACATCTTAAAAAGAAAAAGAAAGACTTTAAGAAAAGAAGATGCCAGCAACAGAAGACGACAAAGTGAAAAGAAAAAATCTTCAAAGTTAAAGCGACGATGGGGCCCACAGCACACCCGGCCGAAACTTTAAAGATTCCTTTACATTTTGAAGTCCGGAGTTGAAGTCCGGAAGACAGTATAAATATCAGACTCTTGACACATAGAGAGACAGACATAGAGAGCGAAAGAAGAGCGAGAGCATCAGAAAAATAACTCCACTCCCAAAAATGCAAAACCTCTCTCTCCCCCTCACTGTATAAACCATCATATGTAAGATAGTTATTTTGGAGCAAGCTTTTCTTAGTGTGCGAGAGTTTAGGGACTCAGAAGGAAACCTCCCCGTACTTCGAATTATGTAAGTTTTTCTTTCAGTAGTTATCTCCACCATGTATATTATGTTTTTATGTTTTAATGAAATTCTGTAGAAATACAGGAACCAGTTTGTTCATATAATGTTATAATGTTGTTATTTTCATCATGAATCTTTAATTACTGTTATAAATTATGTCATAAATCTAGAAATTACTGTTGTAATCTTAACTGCAATATGCTTTGATATGGTTATCTTCTGAACTTAGTATATGGTTATCTTTGGACTCCGTCATGACCTCAATGGATTAGCTTGTAAATTCCTATGTCAACGGTGGTTGATTATTGGCCTGTTGATGTCCGTTGAAGGACTGTTTTGGCCTGAAAATTGGGTGTAGCTAAAGACGACTGTCATGATAGGGGTAAGGTCTAAAAGAAGAGATGGACTGTTCAGAAGAAGAAATAAAAAGTATAGCGTAGTCTGGAACATAACAGTAACCAAGGATGAATGACAGAGATGATGAATAGTAATTAAGGACTAGTGACTGGACAGAGTCCAGATTAAAATATATATATATATATATATATTATTACAGGAGATAGCTATTTGATTGAAACAACTAACATAAAGAGATTTACAACGGGAAGGGAGTACTGAGTAGGACTACACAACTTTATTTGCACCCCCTTTATTGAAAAAATTATTGAAATACACCCCCTATATTATTGGTAGACATCGCCATAGAGAAGGCTAGAGACCTGAAAAAAGAAAAACCCTGGATGTTATTTAGATGCAAGGGTTGTAAAAAAGATAATATGGAATTAGAAGAAACAATAGAACATTTTAAAACATGCGAGATTAGAACAGATAATGCGGGATATAAAGAAGAGAAGCTTTCCAAAGAAAAAACAGCAATGTTTGAAGAAATATGGAAGGATTTCTCATTAAACAATGAAGAAGAATTTGAGACAAACTCCGAAGTTAGTCAAAAAGAACTAATGGAAGCTAGAACATCTAGCTCCAGTCCGTTCCAAAGAACTACAGGAGAACATATTACAGTAGACACTAGTACAGGTAATATACCTAGACGAAGAGTATTTAGAACTGCAGGAGAACCTGTAGAAAATATTAAACCTTCAGGTCTCTAGCCTTCTCTATGGCGATGTCTACCTCATATCCCTCTTGGATTACTTCTATGTTCATAAGATTAATTTCTTCTTCCTGAAGTGTACTTTCTTCTTCACAGTTCTTCTCCGGAGTGTAATTATAATCTGTAAATCTTATAGAAGTTTCTCCTTTAACGTTTGTATATTCTAGGTATGCTGCTGGTTGTAATACTTTCTTTTTATTATTAAAGTCTTCTAATTTCCATTCTAAACCTGCGTATTCTTCAGGCTGGATTTTTGTAGGTTTTATTAAATTAATTCCTTTATTACTCATTAATTCTACTACATCATTTATCTTTATTTTAAACTTTGTATTACTATTTGTTGTCATCTTTCCAAGAAATCCTAAACATAACAGTAAGTTATTGCCGCTATGCATTTCTTCGTATCCTTTAGTCTGGATTCCAATTTTAATATGTTTACCAAATTTTGCTAAGTTCATTAGGAAGTCTGGGCTAATGTAAAATATTCCTCCATTATCTGTCATATCTATTTCTGTCATACCGATAATGGATTTCTTCATATCTGTCCATCTGTCATCATATATAACTATGATGACTTTGCTACCTAAATTCTTTCTAGTTAATCCTTTAATTCCTATAACTATTAATCCCATATGCATGAGAGTTTTAGTTGTCTTTTTTACGTGCTTAAAGGATTCTCATTTATCAATCTAATATTTCTTACTGCATTTCCTAATACTGATAATTGTTCTTCTCTATAATGTCTGTATAGTTGAGCTGTAGACGAGAAGCGTCCAGCATTGTATAAAGTCTTTGGATTTAGTAAATTCAATTGGTTCTGTTGAAAATTACTTATGTCTTTTTCTACGTTTATAACTTCGCTAAGTTGTCTATTTTCTTCTTCAGGTGTCTTCCTGTTTAAAATTCTAGAAATAAAGTTATTTCCTATTCTATTTTTTGAGCAGCTTATTCTTTGCCCTTCGTCTTCTCTTCCCTGTCTAGTTGTAAAAAGGTCCATTTTAGGGTTTTCTTACTATTTTGGCCTTTTCTTTTTGCGGAGTTAATTCTATTTTACTTAACTGATCTATTAGATTATCTATTTGCTGGTTAGCTTGTTTTTCTTTATCTTTTTCTCGAGTTATCTGATCTATTTCTTTTTCTATTTGAAAAATGTGTTCACTTAACTTATCTACTCTATTTGCTACAAGTATCTATTTTTCTATGTAGATCTAATATTAAATTTGCTAATACTATATTTTGCTGTATGATTACTTGATCTGCCTTTTGACTAGGTATATATTCTTTGTAATCTGCTGGTAAAGGAATAGATTTTTCTATTATCTTTGCAACTTGTTCTTGAGCACTTGCTATTCTGTTCATGAAAGAATTGCTAATTTTAGTTCCTTTACTGATTCTTCTAGTTTTAAAAATCTCTCGACAAGCTCCTTTTTAATTTCTAAATTTTCTTGGCTAACTTTTAACTCAACGTCTATTAAATTATCTTTTAATACTCTTTCTAAGTCTTGTTTTGTAGATAATTTTTTGAAATCACAGTTGGTTACTAAATTATTTATATATTCTAAATTTTGTTCTGATCGTTTAAAAATTCTTTCTTGTCTTTTAAGAAAATCTTCTAGTTTTTGTAAGTTAGTCGTATAACTATTATTACTTTCTTTTATCTTTTCACTTAAATTTATTATTAAGTCTACTATAGTATTAAGCTGTTTTTCTTCGCTATGGAGCGTATGTTCTCCTATACTAAAGTTACACTTAATAATACTTTGATCTGGTAAAATTCTAAATTTCTTTTCTGGTAATATTCTTAAGTCTAAGTAATCTAGGTGCTTTAAATGAGCTATTTTTATCCTAAAGTGGTTATAGTATTTTCTTTTATTTGGTAATCTATTCTATGTCTATAAAAATTAATCGTTCGTTCTATACCGTATAATTGTCACTTAATACTAGAGGTTGCTTCTTCTATATCTCCTATTATTATTATTTCTTGAATTATTCTAGATAAAACCGTACGTTCTATAGTTACTAGATGAGGTTCTAAATCTTTGCTAAAATGTTCTTGTAGTAATTTGAATTTTTGTACTGGGATACGGATCTGTCTTCTAGAATGTCTAGGCACGTACGTAAGGCTTTTGCAGCGTTTTTATACTCGTTTTTTCTTTTAATATCTCTATGGATAATATTATTTTTTGCTCTAATTTCTTTAACAAAAGGAAGTGTTCTCATACGTATGCTATCCTAGTGGGAAATATTCTAATATTTTTTGTTTCTTTTTATATTGATAATCTATCCAACCTTCTGCGTAATCTACGTCGCTCTGTATTCCTTCTATAGTCCAAAGTATATCTGATATAGTACTATTATCTATAGTTAATAAGTATATGCTTTCTTCTATACTATTAGAGAAACGTTCGTATTCTATTTCTAATAAATGAGGCTTTACGTTAAGTCTGAAGTATTCTAACAATCCTACTTGACTTAGTGTTCTATTTTCTAGTTCTCTTAATAAACCTATAAGTTCTCTTCTAGCTACTATGTGTTTATTTTTTCTTTTTACTTCCCTGTTTACAATCCAAGTAATAGAGTGAAGTCTTTCTACAAATTTCAAGTGTTGCATTAATAAGGCTTATACCGTCTAGAGTTCGTTTTGTTTTTTAAATATGTTACTAACTTATATTCTAAAGCGGATATTATATCTATAAGTTCTAAAAGTCTAGGATGATTATCTTTAGTCTTACTTAACTGTATATATTCTGGATAAAAAGTCTTTAAACTCTTTTTTACTTCTAAGTATGATTCTAAGTTATAGTCTGTCATACATATCTTACAACGTGTTTGATTCAGAGTAATAGTCCGAAAATCTTTATACGCTCTGATACCAATAATATAGGGGGGTGTATTTCAATAATTTTTTCAATTAAGGGGGTGCAAATAAAGTTGTGTAGTCCTACTCAGTACTCCCTTCCCGTTGTAAATCTCTTTATGTTAGTTGTTTCAATCAAATAGCTATCTCCTGTAATAATATATATATATATATATATATATATATATATATATATATTTTTAATCTGGACTCTGTCCAGTCACTAGTCCTTAATTACTATTCATCATCTCTGTCATTCATCCTTGGTTACTGTTATGTTCTAGACTACGCTATACTTTTTTATTTCTTCTTCTGAACAGTTCATCTCTTCTTTTAGACCTTACCCCTATCATGACAGTCGTCTTTAGCTACACTCAATTTTCAGGCCAAAACAGTCCTTCAGCGGACATCAACAGGCCAATAATCAACCACCGTTGACATAGGAATTTACAAGGTAATCCATTGAGGTCATGACGGAGTCCAAAGATAACCATATACTAAGTTCAGAAGATAACCATATCAAAGCATAATGCAGTTAAGATTACAACAGTAATTTCTAGATTTATGACATAATTTATAACAGTAATTAAAGATTCATGATGAAAATAACAACATTATAACATTATATGAACAAATTGGTTCCTGTATTTCTACAGGATTTCATTAAATCAAAAAAAATAATATACATGGTGGAGATAACTACTGAAAGAAAAACTTACATAATTCGAAGTACGGGGAGGTTTCCCTTTCGGGAGTCCCGGAAACTACTGTACACTAAGAAAAGCTTGCTCCAAAATAACTATCTTACATAAGATGGTTTATACAGTGAGGGGGAGAGAGAGGTTTTGCATTTTTGGGAGTGGAGTTATTTTTCTGATGATCTCGCTCTTCTTTCGCTCTCTATGTCTGTCTCTCTGTGTGTTCTTCTGTGTGTCAAGAGTCTGATATTTATACTGTCTTCCGGACTTCAAAATGTAAAGGAATCTTTAAATTTTCGGCCAGGTGCGCTGTGGGCCCCATCGTCGCTTTAACTTTGAAGATTTTTTCTTTTCACTTTGTCGTCTTCTGTTGTTGGCATCTTCTTTTCTTAAAGTCTTTCTTTTTCTTTTTAAGATGTTGTCCTTGCTGTCTATCTTGTCTGCTACTTTCGGCTGCTTTCGGCCAGTCTCTTTCTTTCTTTTTATCTAGCCTTCTGCACCGTTCTTTTATTTTTGTTGTTTGTCTCCGATCTTATGTATCTAAATTGTGTAGAGCCACTGAATCAAAACTCATGCCTGAATCATCATTCTCGTTTGGATCCTGAGCATAATTGGATTCTAGAAACTCATTGTCTGAAACTGTATTTGATACATGGTCTATGCTATTTTCGTCTGAATTATTTTCTGTGTCTTGTGCTTGAGTCCTGGAAGTCTCCGGATTTATATGTTTATCCTTGCTCAAGGTGTCTGTTTTTTCTCTAAATATATTTTCTAGAGTTTCTTTTATGATTTGTTCTATTTTTTTATTTTGTTTGTGTCTTAGTGCTCCTTGTCCGGGATGTAGATCTGTCAAAGTTCGAGGAGTCAAGGCGTCTGTTCTTTGAGGATTTTTCTTCCTCATTTTCACTTTTTGGCAAAGTGACACCACTATGGATTTGATAAGTCTTTACCGGCAACCGTTTGCCAGGACTAGTTGTACCTATACCTGGTACAATAGGTTTCTTAGCATTCATTAGGGAATGCTCACCTATCTTATCCATTTTTGAAGGAGATGGAGAACTCTGAGTTTGTCTGAGTTGGATTTCTAATTTAGAGAGTTGTTCTAAGAGATGTATATTTTGTATTTGGAGTTCTTCTTTTGTCTGGTTGAGTCTTTTGAAAGCTTCGGTCATTGTACTACAATGATCGCAAAAAATTATTTTATCTGTGTCTTTTTGTATTTTGTACTGAGGAGTCTGGGTTTGGGTATATCTCAGAGCTGGTGATATGTAGTAGTTGGGCCCAAGGGTTCCTCGAGCATAGTCTAGAGCTTCGGTGAAAACATTGAAGCCTTTGAATAAAGGAGTCTTGAAATCTTTTATAGAATCTACTACTTCCAGCCAAGTTTGAAAAATACCATTTGTTTTTCCATGGACAACAACGTAAAATTTAAATTTTTTGTCCAGGTTCTTTTCATTTAAATAAAAACAAGTACTATTTAGTGTAGCCACAAAATGACTGGCATATTTACGGTTGTGGGCTATCCACAAGTTGTCTATCAGGCATCTCTGTTGTCTGTCTAACACATAATCTGGCAAAACTTTAAAAGTTAAGTTAGACTGTGGAAAAGATACTAAATTATACTTACCAAAATAAAGTCTTTCTAATGTTGGAGTCTCATGAGCAGTTATGGGCCTAAAATTCAGATTACCCAATACTGTTTGTCTATAATCGTCTTGGGGTTTGGCTGGGCCTTTCCCCTTGTCTTTTGGATTAGTCTTTGACGAACTCATTCTGCTAAGAGATAAATAAACTGATTAGTTCGTTGTAATCTTTAGCCTGCTAAGTTGATCTGCTAAGCTGTTATCTTTTCCCTTTATATGTTCGAATACTAAATTATAAATTGATATATTATCTAGGAAAGTAAGCCATCGTCTTCGACTACTATTCTTATCATTTATTTTTTGGTTAAATTTAACTATGGCTTCACAATCCGTTCTAATTAGGGTCTCTGGTTTTTTTAGAATATATAATCTAAAAGCATTTAGACCGTATACTACTGCTAGTATTTCTGCGTCTATGCTACTCATATTTCCTTTTTCTCTATACTTACCGCTTTGATAAGCGCAAATCTTTTCTGAGGTTTTACTACTATATTTATTTGTTCTAGCTTTTAATACTGCACCCCAGCCTTCAAAACTACCATCTGTTTCTATGATTAAGTAGTCTGTTTCTAAAGGCATACTTAGATCTGGGATGTTCTGAATCTGCTGTTTTAATAGTTTTACTATCTTTATGTCTTCAGCATTGAAGTGTTTTTGCCCTGTGGAACCTGTCTTGGAATATAAAGGTCCTGCTATCTTTCCTAAGTCTTTGATAAAGGTCCTAGCGTAATTTAGGATTCCTAAATTTTTTTGCAAATCTTTAGTATTGTCTAGCTTATCTGGCATTTCTAATGCTTTCTTAGCTATATGAGGCTGTAACTTAATTTTACCTTCTCCTATAGTTACTCCTAGGAAGTTTATGTATTTTTTACATAACTCCGTCTTTTTCTTACTAATTATAATTCTGTTACTTACAAATAATCTAAAAACTGTCTGTAGATGTCCTAAATGTTCAGTCATATTATTACTAAAAATTAATATGTCGTCTACGTATACTATTACAAATCTTTTGTAATCTCCAAAAATTTCATCCGTTTTCTTTTGAAAAATGGGTGGAGCAGATCTTTAAGTAGAATGGCATAACCAACCATTCAAAATGTCATACGGACAAGTGAATGTTGTCCATTCAATCTTGTTTGGATGCATTTTTACTGCCAAGATATCGATTTGATCAAATTTACTAAATATAGTTTTTCCTTGTATTCTATTTATTAATTAGGACTTGTCCGGCGACTTATAACCATTACTTCTTGTATTATCATTTAGTCTCTTATAATTTATCACCATTCGGGCTTTTCCTCTAACTATTTCCGAATGATTTCTAACTATAAAGGCTGCTGACCTGTGCTTTGACGTTGATCGTCTTATAATTTTTAAGTCCATTAATTCTTTAATCTGTAGTTTAAAATCTTCTATGTCTTTGTTAGTTGCTTCTATTGAAGCTGTTCTTATAATATATTCTGGATTTATAATTTCTAATTCACATAAAATTTTATTGTTATTCCAATGTCTAAGTGGTTTTTCTCCTATGATTTCTAATTCATCTAGAATTTTTACTATATTGTCTAAATCTGTTTTATCTTTTATTATTCCTATTTTTTCTATTCCATTTTTAAAATTATAAAATCCTGTTTCTAAGTCTATCAACATGTAATTCTTTTCTAATAGTTCATAGTCTTCTTCTAAGATTTCTTCTAATATTAAATTTTTGTTGTTTTGACAGCAATATTTGTCTCCATTGCTGCAATCTTTACAAAAACTGTCTTCTTTATTTTTTAAATTTATAGGGGAAATCTGTATTATTTTAGTCTCAGTCTTTTGAGTCTGTACTGGCGTATAAGTACTATTCTTTTGGAATAATATCCCATCTCTAGTGATGGTACAGCTTTCATTATTGTCTAATAAGAAATCTAGACCTATTATAAAGTCTGTGTTTATATTTAAATCCCTTACTAATATTCAATTCATGTTATAACTATGATTATAAAATTTTGCACAAGTATTTATAAAGCTAATTGTTGCTTCTTGCAGGTAATATCTATAAAAGTTATGGGTTCCATCCATCTGCATTGTTGAAGATGGCTTATCTAGAGTTTTTACTAGATGATTAGGAACAATTTTCTTATTTAAAATACTTCTTGTACAACCTGTATCTACTAGTGCTAAAGTAGTAATCTCATAGTCTTTGATTTTAATCTTTGTTAATAATCTTAGTGAGCTAAACTTCTTATTACATATTAAAGTTTTTTCTTCTGAATTTATTAGTTCCGAGGTTACTTCTGTAATTAATTCTCTTTCTAACTGATATTCTTCGAGAATTTGATTGTTTTCTATCTCTTTATGTTTTCCTTTTTCTAGCTGAGCTAATCTCATTTCTAAAACATTTATTCTAGTTTCTAGAGTTATTAATCTTATAGCTATAGTTGTATCTTCCTGAAGATACATTTACAGGGTTCTTTATATCCTATAGTAATTCCTAATTCTTTCTGGAGGCAATTTATACAACCTTCCATGTAGCATTTTTTACATTTGGCCCTTTTACTTCTGTTAGGGAACCATTTGCAAATGCAACATGACGTGCTATCTAGACCTTTATTTCTCTCAAATAAATGGTCGCACTCTACTACTGTGTTTACTAGATTATTTAAGTCTTCATTTACATCTAATTGTTCTATTCCTATTTCGTTAATAAATTCGTCAGCTTCTGAGTCTGAGGAGTCTATCTTATTACTTTCTCCTATATCTATACTTACTATGGAGTATATGCTTTCTGTATCTGACATATATTCATCTACATTTATTAACGTTTCTTGGAAGTCTTCTATCAACTGAGAATTTCTAGTATTATTATTAATTCTCTTCGGACATGTATTAGCTAAGTGTTCTATGCTACCACAAGTAAAACATTCTAACTTGTTTTTGTATGTCCTATCATTTCTATATTTTCTTATATGCTTATTTCTATCTAAATATGGTTTTTTAGCTGATGATTTTCTAAGGTAATATCTCTTCTTTTTATACCTATCATAGTTCTGATAACCATATTTCTTATTTTTTCTTCTATAGCTTTTTCTTTTTTGGGGTCTTTATCGTAACTTTGTGTGGTATATATTACAGTTTTACGGAAATTCAACTCATTCTGTTTAAGTTGTTTCTGTATTTGCAAATGAGTACATTTTTCTTGTAATATTTCCATCACATGCTGAATTCTATGTCCTATAGACCATCTAGCATTTGGGTTTTGTAGAATCCCATCGCGCTTATTCCAGCGTTCTTCTATTTCTCTACCTAAAGCTCCTGGTAATTTATTAAAAAGCTTTTTACCTAAGTCTTGGTTAAAAGAGTTACCACTAATCGTACAATAATAAAAGAAATCATTCAAAAATTTCTTTATGTATACCCAATTACTAATACTTAATTGTTCTAACTTAATTAGTGCATTTCTTTGTAATACTACTAGTCCACTATTTGGGTCCTCACCTGTAATTAAAGTGTGTATCTTATTGGTGAAGTTGTATGGGTTTGATCCCATAGATACCAACTGGTGGAATTCTTCTGGGAAATCTGTTTTATAAGCTTCCCATAAAGCCTTAGTAGATTCTCCTAAAAAGGTCTCTAAGTATTTATACATTGTTTCTGGGTCTGTTTCTACGTAGTTTTGTATATAGTCTGCTACTACTATTCCCTTCCATAAATCTATTACGGAGTTCCATCTTTGTGGATCGTGGGCAGCTATATTTAAAATCTTTCCTTTACTTCCTCCTTCTTGGAGAGTTATAGGTTCTTCTAAAGGCATTCTTCTTCCTGAAGGTTTAATATTTTCTACAGGTTCTCCTGCAGTTCTAAATACTCTTCGTCTAGGTATATTACCTGTACTAGTGTCTACTGTAATATGTTCTCCTGTAGTTCTTTGCAACGGACTGGAGCTACATGTGCTAGCTTCCATTAGTTCTTTTTGACTAACTTCGGAGTTTGTCTCAAATTCTTCTTCATTGTTTAATGCGAAATCCTTCCATATTTCTTCAAACATTGCTGTTTTTTCTTTGGAAAGCTTCTCTTCTTTATATCCCGCATTATCTGTTTTAATCTCGCATGTTTTAAAATGTTCTATTGTTTCTTCTAATTCCATATTATCTTTTTTACAACCCTTGCATCTAAATAACATCCAGGGTTTTTCTTTTTTCAGGTCTCTAGCCTTGTCTATGGGGAAGTCTCCCTCATATCCCTCTTGGATTACTTCTATGTGCATAAGATTAATTTCTTCTTCTTCTATTGTACTTTTTTCTTCACAGTTCTTCCAGGAGTGTAATTATAATCTGTAAATCTTATAGAAGTTTCTCCTTTAACGTTTGTATATTCTAGGTGTCTTCTTTGGTTGTAATACTTTCTTTTTATTATTAAAGTCTTCTAATTTCCATTCTAAACCTGCGTATTCTTCAAATTTGGATTTTTGTAGGTTTTATTAAATTAATTCCTTTATTACTCATTAATTCTACTACATCATTTATCTTTATTTTAAACTTTGTATTACTATTTGTTGTCATCTTTCCAAGAAATCCTAAACATAATGAAGTTATTGCCGCTATGCATTTCTTCGTATCCTTTAAATTTGGATTCGATTTTAATATGTTTACCAAATTACGCTAAGTTCATTAGGAAATGCAGGCTAATGTAAAATATTCCTTCATTATCTGTCATATCTATTTACATCATACCGATAATGGATTTCTTGAATCTGTCCATCTGTCATCATATATAACTATGAGGACTTTGCTACCTAAATTCTTTCTAGTTAATCCTTTAATTCCTATAACTATTAATCCCATATGCATGAGAGTTTTAGTTGTCTTTTTTACGTGCTTAAAGGATTCTTCATTTATCAATCTAATATTTCTTACTGCATTTCCTAATACTGATAATTGTTCTTCTCTATAATGTCTGTATAGTTGAGCTGTAGACGAGAAGCGTCCAGCATTGTATAAAGTCTTTGGATTTAGTAAATTCAATTGGTTCTGTTGAAAAATACTTATGTCTTTTTCTACGTTTATAACTTCGCTAAGTTGTCTATTTTCTTCTTCAGGTGTCTTCCTGTTTAAAATTCTAGAAATAAAGTTATTTCCTATTCTATTTTCTGAGCAGCTTATTCTTTGCCCTTCGTCTTCTCTTCCCTGTCTAGTTGTAAAAAGGTCCATTTTTGGGGTTTTCTTACTATTTTGGCCTTTTCTTTTTGCGGAAGTTAATTCTATTTTACTTAACTGATCTATTAGATTATCTATTTGCTGGTTAGCTTGTTTTTCTTTATCTTTTTCTCGAGTTATCTGATCTCTTTCTTTTGCTATTTGAAAAATGTGTTCACTTAACTTATCTACTCTATTTGCTACAGTATCTATTTTTCTATGTAGATCTAATATTAAATTTGCTAATACTATATTTTGTTGTATGATTACTTGATCTGCCTTTTGACTAGGTATATATTCTTTGTAATCTGCTGGTAAAGGAATAGATTTTTCTATTATCTTTGCAACTTGTTCTTGAGCACTTGCTATTCTGTTCATGAAAGAATTGCTAATTTTAGTTCCTTTACTGATTCTTCTAGTTTTAAAAATCTCTCGACAAGCTCCTTTTTAATTTCTAAATTTTCTTGGCTAACTTTTAACTCAACGTCTATTAAATTATCTTTTAATACTCTTTCTAAGTCTTGTTTTGTAGATAATTTTTTGAAATCACAGTTGGTTACTAAATTATTTATATATTCTAAATTTTGTTCTGATCGTTTAAAAATTCTTTCTTGTCTTTTAAGAAAATCTTCTAGTTTTTGTAAGTTAGTCGTATAACTATTATTACTTTCTTTTATCTTTTCACTTAAATTTATTATTAAGTCTACTATAGTATTAAGTTGTTTCTATTCGCTATGGAGCGTATGTTCTCCTATACTAAAGTTACACTTAATAATACTTTGATCTGGTAAAATTCTAAATTTCTTTTAAGTAATATTCTTAAGTCTAAGTAATCTAGGTGCTTTAAATGAGCTATTTTTATCCTAAAGTGGTTATAGTATTTTCTTTTATTTGGTAATCTATTCTATGTCTATAAAAATTAATCGTTCGTTCTATACCGTATAATTGCCACTTAATACTAGAGGTTGCTTCTTCTATATCTCCTATTATTATTCTTTCTTGAATTATTCTAGATAAAACCGTACGTTCTATAGTTACTAGGTGAGGTTCTAAATCTTTGCTAAAATGTTCTTGTAGTAATTTGAATTTTTGTACTGGGGATACGGATCTGTCTTCTAGAATGTCTAGGCACGTACGTAAGGCTTTCTGACGTTTTTATACTCGTCTTTTCTTTTAATATCTCTATGGATAATATTATTTTTTGCTCTAATTTCTTTAACAAAAGGAAGTGTTCTCATACGTATGCTATCCTAGTGGGAAATATTCTAGTATTTTTTGTTTCTTTTTATATTGATAATCTATCCAACCTTCTGCGTAATCTACGTCGCTCTGTAGTCCTTCTATAGTCCAAAGTATATCTGATATAGTACTATTATCTATAGTTAATAAATATATGCTTTCTTCTATACTATTAGAGAAACGTTCGTATTCTATTTCTAATAAATGAGGCTTTATGTTAAGTCTGAAGTATTCTAACAATCCTACTTGACTTAGTGTTCTATTTTCTAGTTCTCTTAATAAACCTATAAGTTCTCTTCTAGCTACTATGTGTTTATTTTTTCTTTTTACTTCCCTGTGTACAATCCAAGTAATAAAGTGAAGTCTTTCTACAAATTTCAAGTGTTGCATTAATAAGGCTTATACCGTCTAGAGTTCTTTTTGTTTTTTAAATATGTTACTAACTTATATTCTAAAGCGGATATTATATCTATAAGTTCTAAAAGTCTAGGATGATTATTTTTAGTCTTACTTAACTGTATATATTCTGGATAAAAAGTCTTTAAACTCTTTTTTACTTCTAAGTATGATTCTAAGTTATAGTCTGTCATACAAATCTTACAACGTGTTTGATTCAGAGTAATAGTCCGAAAATCTTTATACGCTCTGATACCAATAATATAGGGGGTGTATTTCAATAATTTTTTCAATAAAGGGGGTGCAAATAAAGTTGTGTAGTCCTACTCAGTACTCCCTTCCCGTTGTAAATCTCTTTATGTTAGTTGTTTCAATCAAATAGCTATCTCCTGTAATAATTGGTGTATTTCAATAATTTTTTCAATAAAGGGGGTGCAAATAAAGTTGTGTAGTCCTACTCAGTACTCCCTTCCCGTTGTAAATCTCTTTATGTTAGTTGTTTCAATCAAATAGCTATCTCCTGTAATAATATAATTTTTTTTTAATCTGGACTCTGTCCAGTCACTAGTCCTTAATTACTATTCATCATCTCTGTCATTCATCCTTGGTTACTGTTATGTTCTAGACTATGCTATACTTTTTTATTTCTTCTTCTGAACAGTTCATCTCTTCTTTTAGACCTTACCCCTATCATGACAGTCGTCTTTAGCTACACCCAATTTTCAGGACAAAACAGTCCTTCTGCGGACATCAACAGGCCAATAATCAACCACCGTTGACATAGGAATTTACAAGCTAATCCATTGAGGTCATGATGGAGTCCAAAGATAACTATATACTAAGTTAAGAAGATAACCATATCAAAGCATATTGCAGTTAAGATTACAACAGTAATTTCTAGATTTATGACATAATTTATAACAGTAATTAAAGATTCATGATGAAAATAACATTATAACATTATATGAACAAATTGGTTCCTGTATTTCTACAGGATTTCATTAAAACATAAAAACATAATATACATGGTGGAGATAACTACTGAAAGAAAAACTTACATAATTCGAAGTACGGGGAGGTTTCCCTTTCGGGAGTCCCGAAAACTACTGCACACTAAGAAAAGCTTGCTCCAAAATAACTATCTTACATATGATGGTTTATACAGTGAGGGGGAGAGAGAGGTTTTGCATTTTTGGGAGTGGAGTTATTTTTCTGATGCTCTCGCTCTTCTTTCGCTCTCTATGTCTGTCTCTCTGTGTGTTCTTCTGTGTGTCAAGAGTCTGATATTTATACTGTCTTCCAGACTTCAACTCTGGACTTCAAAATGTAAAGGAATCTTTAAAGTTTCGGCCGGGTGCGCTGTGGGCCCCATGGTCGCTTTAACTTTGAAGATTTTTTCTTTTCACTTTGTCATCTTCTGTTGCTGGCATCTTCTTTTCTTAAAGTCTTTCTTTTTCTTTTTAAAATGGTGTCCTTGCTGTCTATCTTGTCTGCTACTTTCGGCTGCTTTCGGCCAGTCTCTTTCTTTCTTTTTATCTAGCCTATACAGACCAGTTCTTTTATTTTTGTTATTTGTCTCCGATCTTATGTATCTAAATTGTGTAGAGCCACTGAATCAAAACTCATGCCTGATAAATCGTTCTCGTTTGGATCTGAGCATAATTGGATTCTAGAAACTCATTGTCTGAAAGCGTATTTGATACATGATCTATGCTATTTTAAATCTGAATTATTTTCTGTGTCTTGTGCTTGAGTCCTGGAAGTCTCCGGATTTATATGTTTATCCTTGCTCAAGGTGTCTGTTTTTTCTCTAAATATATTTTCTAGAGTTTCTTTTATGATTTGTTCTATTTTTTTATTTTGTTTGTGTACTGGTCTGCTCCTTGTCTGGGATGTAGATCCTGTCAAAGTTCGAGGGAGCTGGCGTCTGTTCTTTGAGGATTTTTCTTCCTCATTTTCACTTTTTGGCAAAGTGACAGCCACTAACGGATTTGATAAGTCTTTACCGGCAACCGTTTGCACCGGACTAGTTGTACCTATACCTGGTACAATAGGTTTCTTAGCATTCATTAGGGAATGCTCACCTATCTTATCCATTTTTGAAGGAGATGGAGAACTCTGAGTTTGTTTGAGTTGGATTTCTAATTTAGAGAGTTGTTCTAAGAGATGTATATTTTGTATTTGGAGTTCTTCTTTTGTCTGGTTGAGTCTTTTGAAAGCTTCGGTCATTGTACTACAATGATCGCAAAAAATTATTTTATCTGTGTCTTTTTGTATTTTGTACTGAGGAGTGCAGGTTTGGGTATATCTCGGAGTGGTGATATGTAGTAGTTGGGCCCAAGGGTTCCTCGAGCATAGTCTAGAGCTTCGGTGAAAACATTGAAGCCTTTGAATAAAGGAGTCTTGAAATCTTTTATAGAATCTACTACTTCCAGCCAAGTTTGAAAAATACCATTTGTTTTTCCATGGACAACAACGTAAAATTTAAATTTTTTGTCCAGGTTCTTTTCATTTAAATAAAAACAAGTACTATTTAGTGTAGCCACAAAATGACTGGCATCTTTACGGTTGTGGGCTATCCACAAGTTGTCTATCATGCATCTCTGCTGTCTGTCTAACACATAATCTGGCAAAACTTTAAAAGTTAAGTTAGACTGTGGAAAAGATACTAAATTATTCTTACCAAAATAAAGTCTTTTGAGTCTGTACTGGCGTATAAGTACTATTCTTTTGGAATAATATCCCATCTCTAGTGATGGTACAGCTTCCATTATTGTCTAATAAGAAATCTAGACCTATTATAAAGTCTGTGTTTATATTTAAATCCCTTACTAATATTCTATTCATGTTATAACTAGGATTATAGAATTTTGCACAAGTATTTATAAAGCTAATTGTTGCTTCTTGCAGGTAATATCTATAAAAGTTATGGGTTCCATCCATCTGCATTGCTGAAGATGTCTTATCTAGAGTTTTTACTAGATGATTAGGAACAATTTTCTTATTTAAAATACTTCTTGTACAACCTGTATCTACTAGTGCTAAAGTAGTAATCTCATAGTCTTTGATTTTAATCTTTGTTAATAATCTTAGTGAGCTAAACTTCTTATCTTCATTACATATTAAAGCCTTTTCTTCTGAATTTATAAGTTCTGAGGCTACTTCTGTAATTAATTCTCTTTCTAACTGGTCTTCTTCTAGAATCTGATCGTTTTCTATATCTTTCTGTTTTCCTTTTTCTAGCTGAGCTAATCTCATTTCTAAAACATTTATTCTAGTTTCTAGAGTTATTAATCTTATAGCTATAGTTGTATCTTCCTGAATCTGTTTTACCGGTTCTTTATATCCTATAGTAATTCCTAATTCTTTCTGGAGGCAATTTATACAACCTTCCATGTAGCATTTTTTACATTTGGCCCTTTTACTTCTGCTAGGGAACCATTTGCAAATGCAACATGACGTGCTATCTAGACCTTTATTTCTCTCAAATAAATGGTCGCACTCTACTACTGTGTTTACTAGATTATTTAAGTCTTCATTTACATCTAATTGTTCTATTCCTATTTAGATTTAATAAATTAAGTAAACCAGTGAGGAGTCTATCCTATTACTTTCTCATGTATCTATACTTACTATGGAGTATATACTTTCTGTATCTAACATATATTCATCTACATTTATTAGCGTTTCTTGGAAGTCTTCTATTAACTGAGAATTTCTAGTATTATTATTAATTCTCTTCGGACATGTATTAGCTAAGTGTTCTATGCTACCACAAGTAAAACATTCTAACTTGTTTTTGTATGTCCTATCATTTCTATATTTTCTTATATGCTTATTTCTATCTAAATATGGTTTTTTAGCTGATGATTTTCTAAGGTAATATCTCTTCTTTTTATACCTATCATAGTTCTGATAACCATATTTCTTATTTTTTCTTCTATAGCTTTTTCTTTTTTGGGGGTCTTTATCGTAACTTTGTGTGGTATATATTACACTTTTACAGAAATTCAACTCATTCTGTTTAAGTTGTTTCTGTATTTGCAAATGAGTACATTTTTCTTGTAATATTTCCATCACATGCTGAATTCTATGTCCTAAGACCATCTAGCATTTGGGTTTTGTAGAATCCCATCGCGCTTATTCCAGCGTTCTTCTATTTCTCTACCTAAAGCTCCTGATAATTTATTAAAAAGCTTTTTACCTAAGTCTTGGTCAAAAGAGTTACCACTAATCGTACAATAATAAAATAAATCATTCAAAACTTTCTTTATGTATACCCAATTACTAATACTTAATTGTTCTAACTTAATTAGTGCATTTCTTTGTAATACTACTAGTCCACTATTTGGGTCCTCACCTGTAATTAAAGTGTGTATCTTATTGGTGAAGTTGTATGGGTTTGATCCCATAGATACCAACTGGTGGAATTCTTCTGGGAAATCTGTTTTATAAGCTTCCCATAAAGCCTTAGTAGATTCTCCTAAAAAGGTCTCTAAGTATTTATACATTGTTTCTGGGTCTGTTTCTACGTAGTTTTGTATATAGTCTGCTACTACTATTCCCTTCCATAAATCTATTACGGAGTTCCATCTTTGTGGATCGTGGGCAGCTATATTTAAAATCTTTCCTTTATTTCCTCCTTCTTGGAGAGTTATAGGTTCTTCTAACGGCATTCTTCTTCCTGAAGGTTTAATATTTTCTACAGGTTCTCCTGCAGTTCTAAATACTCTTCGTCTATGTATATTACCTGTACTAGTGTCTACTGTAATATGTTCTCATGTAGTTCTTTGGAACGGACTGGAGCTAGATGTGCTAGCTTCCATTAGTTCTTTTTGACTAACTTCGGAGTTTGTCTCAAATTCTTCTTCATTGTTTAATGCGAAATCCTTCCATATTTCTTCAAACATTGCTGTTTTTTCTTTGGAAAGCTTCTCTTCTTTATATCCCGCATTATCTGTTCTAATCTCGCATGTTTTAAAATGTTCTATTGTTTCTTCTAATTCCATATTATCTTTTTTACAACCCTTGCATCTAAATAACATCCAGGGTTTTTCTTTTTTCAGGTCTCTAGCCTTCTCTATGGCGATGTCTACCTCATATCCCTCTTGGATTACTTCTATGTTCATAAGATTAATTTCTTCTTCTTCTATTGTACTTTCTTCTTCACAGTTCTTCTGCGGAGTGTAATTATAATCTGTAAATCTTATAGAAGTTTCTCCTTTAACGTTTGTATATTCTAGGTGTGCTGCTGGTTGTAATACTTTCTTTTTATTATTAAAGTCTTCTAATTTCCATTCTAAACCTGCGTATTCTTCAGGCTGGATTTTTGTAGGTTTTATTAAATTAATTCCTTTATTACTCATTAATTCTACTACATCATTTATCTTTATTTTAAACTTTGTATTACTATTTGTTGTCATCTTTCCAAGAAATCCTAAACATAACAGTAAGTTATTGCCGCTATGCATTTCTTCGTATCCTTTAGTCTGGATTCCTATTTTAATATGTTTACCAAATTTTGCTAAGTTCATTAGGAAGTCTGGGCTAATGTAAAATATTCCTCCATTATCTGTCATATCTAATTCTGTCATACCGATAATGGATTTCTTCATATCTGTCGATCTGTCATCATATATAACTATGAGGACTTTGCTACCTAAATTCTTTCTAGTTAATCATTTAATTCCTATAACTATTAATCCCATATGCATGAGAGTTTTAGTTGTCTTTTTTACGTGCTTAAAGGATTCTTCATTTATCAATCTAATATTTCTTACTGCATTTCCTAATACTGATAATTGTTCTTCTCTATAATGTCTGTATAGTTGGTGTAGACGAAGCGTCCAAAGATTGTATAAAGTCTTTGGATTTAGTAAATTCAATTGGTTACTTGAAAAATACTTATGTCTTTTTCTCGTTTATAACTTCTCTAAGTTGTCTATTTTCTTCTTCAGGTGTCTTCTGTTTAAAATTCTAGAAATAAAGTTATTTCCTATTCTATTTTACGAGCGACTTATTCTTTGCCCTTCGTCTTCTCTTCCTGTCTAGTTGTAAAAGGTCCATTTTTGGGGTTTTCTTACTATTTTGGCCTTTTCTTTTTGCGGAGTTAATTCTATTTTACTTAACTGATCTATTAGATTATCTATTTGCTGGTTAGCTTGTTTTTCTTTATCTTTTTCTCGAGTTATCTGATCTCTTTCTTTTGCTATTTGAAAAATGTGTTCACTTAACTTATCTACTCTATTTGCTACAGTATCTATTTTTCTATGTAGATCTAATATTAATTTTGCTAATACTATATTTTGCTGTATGATTACTTGATCTGCCTTTTGACTAGGTATATATTCTTTGTAATCTGCTGGTAAAGAAATAGATTTTTCTATTATCTTTGCAACTTGTTCTTGAGCACTTGCTATTCTGCTCAAGAAAGAATTGCTAATTTTAGTTCCTTTACTGATTCTTCTAGTTTTAAAAATCTCTCGACAAGCTCCTTTTTAATTTCTAAATTTTCTTGGCTAACTTTTAACTCAACGTCTATTAAATTATCTTTTAATACTCTTTCTAAGTCTTGTTTTGTAGAAAATTTTTTGAAATCACAGTTGGTTAATAAATTATTTATATATTCTAAATTTTGTTCTGATCGTTTAAAAATTCTTTCTTGTCTTTTAAGAAAATCTTCTAGTTTTTGTAAGTTAGTCGTATAACTATTATTACTTTCTTTTATCTTTTCACTTAAATTTATTATTAAGTCTACTATAGTATTAAGCTATTTGTCTTCGCTATGGAGCGTACGTTCTCCTATACTAAAGTTACACTTAATAATACTTTGATCTGGTAAAATTCTAAATTTCTTTTCTGGTAATATTCTTAAGTCTAAGTAATCTAGGTGCTTTAAATGAGCTATTTTTATCCTAAAGTGGTTATAGTATTTTCTTTTATTTGGTAATCTATTCTATGTCTATAAAAATTAATCGTTCGTTCTATACCGTATAATTGCCACTTAATACTAGAGGTTGCTTCTTCTATATCTCCTATTATTATTCTTTCTTGAATTATTCTAGATAAAACCGTACGTTCTATAGTTACTAGATGAGGTTCTAAATCATTGCTAAAATGTTCTTGTAGTAATTTGAATTTTTGTACTGGGGATACGGATCTGCCTTCTAGAATGTCTAGGCACGTACGTAAGGCTTTTGCAGCGTTTTTATACTCGTTTTTTCTTTTAATATCTCTATGGATAATATTATTTTTTGCTCTAATTTCATTAACAAAAGGAAGTGTTCTCATACGTATGCTATCCTAGTGGGAAATATTCTAATATTTTTTGTTTCTTTTTATATTGATAATCTATCCAACCTTCTGCGTAATCTACGTCGCTTTATTTTTTTGCAAATGAGTACATTTTTCTTGTAATATTTCCATCACATGCTGAATTCTATGTCCTAAGACCATCTAGCATTTGGGTTTTGTAGAATCCCATCGCGCTTATTCCAGCGTTCCTCTATTTCTCTACCTAAAGCTCCTGGTAATTTATTAAAAAGCTTTTTACCTAAGTCTTGGTCAAAAGAGTTACCACTAATCGTACAATAATAAAATAAATCATTCAAAACTTTCTTTATGTATACCCAATTACTAATACTTAATTGTTCTAACTTAATTAGTGCATTTCTTTGTAATACTACTAGTCCACTATTTGGGTCCTCACCTGTAATTAAAGTGTGTATCTTATTGGTGAAGTTGTATGGGTTTGATCCCATAGATACCAACTGGTGGAATTCTTCTGGGAAATCTGTTTTATAAGCTTCCCATAAAGCCTTAGTAGATTCTCCTAAAAAGGTCTCTAAGTATTTATACATTGTTTCTGGGTCTGTTTCTACGTAGTTTTGTATATAGTCTGCTACTACTATTCCCTTCCATAAATCTATTACGGAGTTCCATCTTTGTGGATCGGTAGGCGACTATATTTAAAATCTTTCATTTATTTCCTCCTTCTTGGAGAGTTATAGGTTCTTCTAACGGCATTCTTCTTCCTGAAGGTTTAATATTTTCTACAGGTTCTCCTGCAGTTCTAAATACTCTTCGTCTATGTATATTACCTGTACTAGTGTCTACTGTAATATGTTCTCCTGTAGTTCTTTGGAACGGACTGGAGCTAGATGTGCTAGCTTCCATTAGTTCTTTTTGACTAACTTCGGAGTTTGTCTCAAATTCTTCTTCATTGTTTAATGCGAAATCCTTCCATATTTCTTCAAACATTGCTGTTTTTTCTTTGGAAAGCTTCTCTTCTTTATATCCCGCATTATCTGTTCTAATCTCGCATGTTTTAAAATGTTCTATTGTTTCTTCTAATTCCATATTATCTTTTTTACAACCCTTGCATCTAAGTAACATCCAGGGTTTTTCTTTTTTCAGGTCTCTAGCCTTCTCTATGGCGATGTCTACCTCATATCCCTCTTGGATTACTTCTATGTTCATAAGATTAATTTCTTCTTCTTCTATTGTACTTTCTTCTTCACAGTTCTTCTGCGGAGTGTAATTATAATCTGTAAATCTTATAGAAGTTTCTCCTTTAACGTTTGTATATTCTAGGTGTGCTGCTGGTTGTAATACTTTCTTTTTATTATTAAAGTCTTCTAATTTCCATTCTAAACCTGCGTATTCTTCAGGCTGGATTTTTGTAGGTTTTATTAAATTAATTCCTTTATTACTCATTAATTCTACTACATCATTTATCTTTATTTTAAACTTTGTATTACTATTTGTTGTCATCTTTCCAAGAAATCCTAAACATAACAGTAAGTTATTGCCGCTATGCATTTCTTCGTATCCTTTAGTCTGGATTCCGATTTTAATATGTTTACCAAATTCTGCTAAGTTCATTAGGAAGTCTGGGCTAATGTAAAATATTCCTTCATTATCTGTCATATCTATTTCTGTCATACCGATAATGGATTTCTTCATATCTGTCCATCTGTCATCATATATAACTATGAGGACTTTGCTACCTAAATTCTTTCTAGTTAATCCTTTAATTCCTATAACTATTAATCCCATATGCATGAGAGTTTTAGTTGTCTTTTTTACGTGCTTAAAGGATTCTTCATTTATCAATCTAATATTTCTTACTGCATTTCCTAATACTGATAATTGTTCTTCTCTATAATGTATGTATAGTTGAGTTGTAGACGAGAAGCGTCCAGCATTGTATAAAGTCTTTGGATTTAGTAAATTCAATTGGTTCTGTTGAAAAATACTTATGTCTTTTTCTACGTTTATAACTTCGCTAAGTTGTCTATTTTCTTCTTCAGGTGTCTTCCTGTTTAAAATTCTAGAAATAAAGTTATTTCCTATTCTATTTTCTGAGCAGCTTATTCTTTGCCCTTCGTCTTCTCTTCCCTGTCTAGTTGTAAAAAGGTCCATTTTTGGGGTTTTCTTACTATTTTGGCCTTTTCTTTTTGCGGAGTTAATTCTATTTTACTTAACTGATCTATTAGATTATCTATTTGCTGGTTAGCTTGTTTTTCTTTATCTTTTTCTCGAGTTATCTGATCTCTTTCTTTTGCTATTTGAAAAATGTGTTCACTTAACTTATCTACTCTATTTGCTACAGTATCTATTGTTCTATGTAGATCTAATATTAAATTTGCTAATACTATATTTTGTTGTATGATTACTTGATCTGCCTTTTGACTAGGTATATATTCTTTGTAATCTGCTGGTAAAGGAATAAATTTTTCTATTATCTTTGCAACTTGTTCTTGAGCACTTGCTATTCTGTTCATGAAAGAATTGCTAATTTTAGTTCCTTTACTGATTCTTCTAGTTTTAAAAATCTCTCGACAAGCTCCTTTTTAATTTCTAAATTTTCTTGGCTAACTTTTAACTCAACGTCTATTAAATTATCTTTTAATACTCTTTTTAAGTCTTGTTTTGTAGATAATTTTTTGAAATCACAGTTGGTTAATAAATTATTTATATATTCTAAATTTTGTTCTGATCGTTTAAAAATTCTTTCTTGTCTTTTAAGAAAATATTTTAGTTTTTGTAAGTTAGTCGTATAACTATTATTACTTTCTTTTATCTTTTCACTTAAATTTATTATTAAGTCTACTATAGTATTAAGTTGTTTCTCTTCGCTATGGAGCGTATGTTCTCCTATACTAAAGTTACACTTAATAATACTTTGATCTGGTAAAATTCTAAATTTCTTTTCTGGTAATATTCTTAAGTCTAAGTAATCTAGGTGCTTTAAATGAGCTATTTTTATCCTAAAGTGGTTATAGTATTTTCTTTTATTTGGTAATCTATTCTATGTCTATAAAAATTAATCGTTCGTTCTATACCGTATAATTGCCACTTAATACTAGAGGTTGCTTCTTCTATATCTCCTATTATTATTCTTTCTTGAATTATTCTAGATAAAACCGTACGTTCTATAGTTACTAGATGAGGTTCTAAATCATTGCTAAAATGTTCTTGTAGTAATTTGAATTTTTGTACTGGGGATACGGATCTGTCTTCTAGAATGTCTAGGCACGTACGTAAGGCTTTTGCAGCGTTTTTATACTCGCCTTTTCTTTTAATATCTCTATGGATAATATTATTTTTTGCTCTAATTTCTTTAACAAAAGGAAGTGTTCTGATACTATGCTATCCTAGTGGGAAATATTCTAGTATTTTTTGTTTCTTTTTATATTGATAATCTATCCAACCTTCTGCGTAATCTACGTCGCTCTGTAGTCCTTCTATAGTCCAAAGTATATCTGATATAGTACTATTATCTATAGTTAATAAATATATTCTTTCTTCTATACTATTAGAGAAACGTTCGTATTCTATTTCTAATAAATGAGGCTTTACGTTAAGTCTGAAGTATTCTAACAATCCTACTTGACTTAGTGTTCTATTTTCTAGTTCTCTTAATAAACCTATAACTTCTCTTCTAGCTACTATGTGTTTATTTTTTCTTTTTACTTCCATGTTTACAATCCAAGTAATAAAGTGAAGTCTTTCTACAAATTTCAAGTGTTGCATTAATAAGGCTTATACCGTCTAGAGTTATTTTTGTTTTTTAAATATGTTACTAACTTATATTCTAAAGCGGATATTATATCTATAAGTTCTAAAAGTCTAGGATGATTATTTTTAGTCTTACTTAACTGTATATATTCTGGATAAAAAGTCTTTAAACTCTTTTTTACTTTTAAGTATGATTCTAAGTTATAGTCTGTCATACAAATCTTACAACGTGTTGGATAGATTATCAATATAAAAAGAAACAAAAATTATTAGAATATTTCCCACTAGGATAGCATACGTATGAGAACACTTCCTTTTGTTAATGAAATTAGAGCAAAAAATAATATTATCCATAGAGATATTAAAAGAAAAAACGAGTATAAAAACACTGCAAAAGCCTTACGTACGTGCCTAGACATTCTAGAAGGCAGATCCGTATCCCCAGTACAAAAATTCAAATTACTACAAGAACATTTTAGCAATGATTTAGAACCTCATCTAGTAACTATAGAACGTACAGTTTTATCTAGAATAATTCAAGAAAGAATAATAATAGGAGATATAGAAGAAGCAACCTCTAGTATTAAGTGGCAATTATACGGTATAGAACGAACGATTAATTTTTATAGACATAGAATAGATTACCAAATAAAAGAAAATACTATAACCACTTTAGGATAAAAATAGCTCATTTAAAGCACCTAGATTACTTAGACTTAAGAATATTACCAGAAAAGAAATTTAGAATTTTACCAGATCAAAGTATTATTAAGTGTAACTTTAGTATAGGAGAACATACGCTCCATAGCGAAGAGAAACAGCTTAATACTATAGTAGACTTAATAATAAATTTAAGTGAAAAGATAAAAGAAAGTAATAATAGTTATACGACTAACTTACAAAAACTAGAAGATTTTCTTAAAAGACAAGAAAGAATTTTTAAACGATCAGAACAAAATTTAGAATATATAAATAATTTATTAACCAACTGTGATTTCAAAAAATTATCTACAAAACAAGACTTAGAAAGAGTATTAAAAGATAATTTAATAGACGTTGAGTTAAAAGTTAGCCAATTTAGAAAGGAGCTTGTCGAGAGATTTTTAAAACTAGAAGAATCAGTAAAGGAACTAAAATTAGCAATTCTTTCATGAGCAGAATAGCAAGTGCTCAAGAACAAGTTGCAAAGATAATAGAAAATCTATTCCTTTACCAGCAGATCACAAAGAATATATACCTAGTCAAAAGGCAGATCAAGTAATCATACAACAAAATATAGTATTAGCAAATTTAATATTAGATCTACATAGAAAAATAGATACTGTAGCAAATAGAGTAGATAAGTTAAGTGAACACATTTTTCAAATAGCAAAAGAAAGAGATCAGATAACTCGAGAAAAAGATAAAGAAAAACAAGCTAACCAGCAAATAGATAATCTAATAGATCAGTTAAGTAAAATAGAATTAACTCATAAAAGAAAAGGCCAAAATAGTAAGAAAACCCCAAAAATGGACCTTTTTACAACTAGACAGGGAAGAGAAGACGAAGGGCAAAGAATAAGCTGCTCAGAAAATAGAATAGGAAATAACTTTATTTCTAGAATTTTAAACAGGAAGACACCTGAAGAAGAAAATAGACAACTTAGCGAAGTTATAAACGTAGAAAAAGACATAAGTATTTTTCAACAGAACCAATTGAATTTACTAAATCCAAAGACTTTATACAATGCTGGACGCTTCTCGTCTACAGCTCAACTATACAGACATTATAGAGAAGAACAATTATCAGTATTAGGAAATGCAGTAAGAAATATTAGATTGATAAATGAAGAATCCTTTAAGCACGTAAAAAAGACAACTAAAACTCTCATGCATATGGGATTAATAGTTATAGGAATTAAAGGATTAACTAGAAAGAATTTAGGTAGCAAAGTCCTCATAGTTATATATGATGACAGATGGATAGATATGAAGAAATCCATTATCGGTATGACAGAAATAGATATGATAGATAATGGAGGAATATTTTACATTAGCCCAGACTTCCTAATGAACTTAGCAGAATTTGGTAAACATATTAAAATAGGAATCCAGACTAAAGGATACGAAGAAATGCATAGCGGCAATAACTTACTGTTATGTTTAGGATTTCTTGGAAAGATGACAACAAATAGTAATACAAAGTTTAAAATAAAGATAAATGATGTAGTAGAATTAATGAGTAATAAAGGAACTAATTTAATAAAACCTACAAAAATCCAGCCTGAAGAATACGCAGGTTTAGAATGGAAATTAGAAGACTTTAATAATAAAAAGAAAGTATTACAACCAGCAGCACACCTAGAATATACAAACGTTAAAGGAGAAACTTCTATAAAATTTACAGATTATAATTACACTCCGCAGAAGAACTGTGAAGAAGAAAGTACAATAGAAGAAGAAGAAATTAATCTTATGAACATAGAAGTAATCCAAGAGGGATATGAGGTAGACATCGCCATAGAGAAGGCTAGAGACCTGAAAAAAGAAAAACCCTGGATGTTATTTAGATGCAAGGGTTGTAAAAAAGATAATATGGAATTAGAAGAAACAATAGAACATTTTAAAACATGCGAGATTAGAACAGATAATGCGGGATATAAAGAAGAGAAGCTTTCCAAAGAAAAACCAGCAATGTTTGAAGAAATATGGAAGGATTTCGCATTAAACAATGAAGAAGAATTTGAGACAAACTCCGAAGTTAGTCAAAAAGAACTAATGGAAGCTAGCACATCTAGCTCCAGTCCGTTCCAAAGAACTACAGGAGAACATATTACAGTAGACACTAGTACAGGTAATATACATAGACGAAGAGTATTTAGAACTGCAGGAGAACACATGAAAATATTAAACCTTCAGGAAGAAGAATGCCGTTAGAAGAACCTATAACTCTCCAAGAAGGAGGAAATAAAGGAAAGATTTTAAATATAGCTGCCCACGATCCACAAAGATGGAACTCCGTAATAGATTAATGGAAGGGAATAGTAGTAGCAGACTATATACAAAACTACGTAGAAACAGACCCAGAAACAATGTATAAATACTTAGAGACCTTTTTAGGAGAATCTACTAAGGCTTTATGGAAAGCTTATAAAACAGATTTCCCAGAAGAATTCCACCAGTTGGTATCTATGGGATCAAACCCATACAACTTCACCAATAAGATACACACTTTAATTACATGTGAGGACCCAAATAGTGGACTAGTAGTATTACAAAGAAATGCACTAATTAAGTTAGAACAATTAAGTATTAGTAATTGGGTATACATAAAGAAAGTTTTGAATGATTTATTTTATTATTGTACGATTAGTGGTAACTCTTTTGACCAAGACTTAGGTAAAAAGCTTTTTAATAAATTACCAGGAGCTTTAGGTAGAGAAATAGAAGAACGCTGGAATAAGCGCGATGGGATTCTACAAAACCCAAATGCTAGATGGTCTATAGGACATAGAATTCAGCATGTGATGGAAATATTACAAGAAAAATGTACTCATTTGCAAATACAGAAACAACTTAAACAGAATGAGTTGAATTTCTGTAAAAGTGTAATATATACCACACAAAGTTACGATAAAGACCCCCAAAAAAGAAAAAGCTATAGAAGAAAAAATAAGAAATATGGTTATCAGAACTATGATAGGTATAAAAAGAAGAGATATTACCTTAGAAAATCATCAGCTAAAAACCATATTTAGATAGAAATAAGCATATAAAAAAATATAGAAATGATAGGACATACAAAAACAAGTTAGAATGTTTTACTTGTGGTAGCATAGAACACTTAGCTAATACATGTCCGAAGAGAATTAATAATAATACTAGAAATTCTCAGTTGATAGAAGACTTCCAAGAAACGTTAATAAATGTAGATGAATATATGTCAGATACAGAAAGCATATACTCCATAGTAAGTATAGATATAGGAGAAAGTAATAAGATAGACTCCTCAGACTCAGAAGCTGACGAATTTATTAACGAAATAGGAATAGAACAATTAGATATAAATGAAGACTTAAATAATCTAGTAAACACAGTAGTAGAGTGCGACCATTTATTTGAGAGAAATAAAGGTCTAGATAGCACGTCATGTTGCATTTGCAAATGGTTCCCTAGCAGAAGTAAAAGGGCCAAATGTAAAAAATGCTACATGGAAGGTTGTATAAATTGCCTCCAGAAAGAATTAGGAATTACTATAGGATATAAAGAACCGGTAAAACAGATTCAGGAAGATACAACTATAGCTATAAGATTAATAACTCTAGAAACTAGAATAAATGTTTTAGAAATGAGATTAGCTCAGCTAGAAAAAGGAAAACAGAAAGAGATAGAAAACAATCAAATTCTCGAAGAAGATCAGTTAGAAAGAGAATTAATTATAGAAGTAGCCTCAGAACTAATAAATTCAGAAGAAAAAGCTTTAATATGTAATGAAGATAAGAAGTTTAGCTCACTAAGATTATTAACAAAGATTAAAATCAAAGACTATGAGATTACTACTTTAGCACTAGTAGATACAGGTTGTACAAGAAGTATTTTAAATAAGAAAATTGTTCCTAATCATCTAGTAAAAACTCTAGATAAGCCATCTTCAGCAATGCAGATGGATGGAACCCATAACTTTTATAGATATTACCTGCAAGAAGCAACAATTAGCTTTATAAATACTTGTGCAAAATTTTATAATCCTAGTTATAACATGAATAGAATATTAGTAAGGGATTTAAATATAAACACAGACTTTATAATAGGTCTAGATTTCTTATTAGACAATAATGGAAACTGTACCATCACTAGAGATGGGATATTATTCCAAAAGAATAGTACTTATACGCCAGTACAGACTCAAAAGACTGAGACTAAAATAATACAGATTTCTCCTATAAATTTAAAAAATAAAGAAGACAGTTGTTGTAAAGATTGCAGCAATGGAGACAAATATTGCTGTCAAAACAACAAAAATTTAATATTAGAAGAAATCTTAGAAGAAGACTATGAACTATTAGAAAAGAATTACACGTTGATAGACTTAGAAACAGAATTTTATAATTTTAAAAATGGAATAGGAAAAATAGGAATAATAAAAGATAAAACAGATTTAGACAATATAGTAAAAATTCTAGATGAATTAGAAATTATAGGAGAAAAACCACTTAGACATTGGAATAACAATAAAATTTTATGTGAATTAGAAATTATAAATCCAGAATATATTATAAGAACAGCTTCAATAGAAGCAACTAACAAAGACATAGAAGATTTTAAACTACATATTAAAGAATTAATGGACTTAGAAATTATAAGACGATCAACGTCAAAGCACAGGTCAGCAGCCTTTATAGTTAGAAATCATTCGGAAATAGTTAGAGGAAAAGCCCGAATGGTGATAAATTATAAGAGACTAAATGATAATACAAGAAGTAATGGTTATAAGCTGCCAGACAAGTCCGAATTAATAAATAGAATACAAGGAAAGACTATATTTAGTAAATTTGACTGCAAATCAGGATACTGGCAGGTAAAAATGCATCCAGCCAGTATTGAATGGACAACATTCACTTGTCCAGAAGGACATTTTGAATGGTTGGTTATGCCATTCGGCCTAAAGACTGCTCCACCCATTTTTCAAAAGAAAATGGATGAAATTTTTGGAGATTACAAAAGATTTGTAATAGTATACGTAGACGACATACTAATTTTTAGTATTAATATGACTGAACATTTAGGACATCTACAGACAGTTTTTAGACTATTTGTAAGTAACGGAATTATAATTAGCAAGAAAAAGATGGAGTTATGTAAAAAATACATAAACTTCCTAGGAGTAACTAAAGGAGAAGGTAAAATTAAGTTACAGCCTCATATAGCTAAGAAAGCATTAGAAATGTCAGATAAGCTAGACAATACAAAAGATTTGCAAAAAAAATTAGGAATCCTAAATTACGCTAGGACCTTCATCAAAGACTTAGGAAAGATAGCAGGACCTTCATATTCCAAGACAGGTTCCACAGGGCAAAAACACTTCAATGCTGAAGACATAAAGATAGTAAAACTATTAAAACAGCAGATTCAGAACATCCCAGATCTAAGTATGCCTTTAGAAACAGACTACTTAATCATAGAAACAGATGGTAGTTTTGAAGGTCAAAAGTGCGATATTAAAAGCTAGAACAAATAAATATAGTAGTAAAACCTCAGAAAAGATTTGCGCTTATCAAAGCGGTAAGTATAGAGAAAAGGGAAATATGAGTAGCATAGACGCAGAAATACTAGCAGTAGTATACGGTCTAAATGCTTTTAGATTATTCTAAACAAACCAGAAACCCTAATTAGAACGGATTGTGAAGCCATAGTTAAATTTAACCAAAAAATAAATGATAAGAATAGTAGTCGAAGACAATGGCTTAACTTCCTAGATACTATATCAATTTATAATTTAGTATTCGAACATATAAAGGGAAAAGATAACAGCTTAGCAGATCAACTTAGCAGGCTAAAGATTACAATGAACTAATCAGTTTATTTATCTCTTAGCAGAATGAGTTCGTCAAAGACTAATCTAAGAGACAAGGGGAAAGGCCCAGCCAAACCCCAAGGCGATTATAGACAAACAATATTGGGTAACCTGAATTTCAGGCCCATAACTGCTCATGAGACTCCAACATTAGAAAGACTTTATTTTGGTAAGAATAATTTAGTATCTTTTCCACAGTCTAACTTAACTTTTAAAGTTTTGCCAGATTATGTGTTAGACAGACAGCAGAGATGCCTGATAGACAACTTGTGGATAGCCCACAACCGTAAAGATGCCAGTCATTTTGTGGCTACACTAAATAGTACTTGTTTTTATTTAAATGAAAAGAACCTGGACAAAAAATTTAAATTTTACGTTGTTGTCCATGGAAAAACAAATGGTATTTTTCAAACTTGGCTGGAAGTAGTAGATTCTATAAAAGATTTCAAGACTCCTTTATTCAAAGGCTTCAATGTTTTCACCGAAGCTCTAGACTATGCTCGAGGAACCCTTGGGCCCAACTACTACATATCACCAGCTCTGAGATATACCCAAACCCAGACTCCTCAGTACAAAATACAAAAAGACACAGATAAAATAATTTTTTGCGATCATTGTAGTACAATGACCGAAGCTTTCAAAAGACTCAACCAGACAAAAGAAGAACTCCAAATACAAAATATACATCTCTTAGAACAACTCTCTAAATTAGAAATCCAACTCAGACAAACTCAGAGTTCTCCATCTCCTTCAAAAATGGATAAGATAGGTGAGCATTCCCTAATGAATGCTAAGAAACCTATTGTACCAGGTATAGGTACAACTAGTCCGGTGCAAACGGTTGCCGGTAAAGACTTATCAAATCCGTTAGTGGCTGTCACTTTGCCAAAAAGTGAAAATGAGGAAGAAAAATCCTCAAAGAACAGACGCCAGCTCCCTCGAACTTTGACAGGATCTACATCCCAGACAAGGAGCAGACCAGTACACAGACAAAATAAAAAAATAGAACAAATCATAAAAGAAACTCTAGAAAATATATTTAGAGAAAAAACAGACACCTTGAGCAAGGATAAACATATAAATCCGGAGACTTCCAGGACTCAAGCACAAGACACAGAAAATAATTCAGACGAAAATAGCATAGATCATGTATCAAATACAGTTTCAGACAATGAGTTTCTAGAATCCAATTATGCTCAGGATCCAAACGAGAACGACGATTCAGGCATGAGTTTTGATTCAGTGGCTCTACACAATTTAGATACATAAGATCGGAGACAAATAACAAAAATAAAAGAACGGTGCAGAAGGCTAGATAAAAAGAAAGAAAGAGACTGGCCGAAAGCAGCCGAAAGTAGCAGACAAGATAGACAGCAAGGACAGCATCTTAAAAAGAAAAAGAAAGACTTTAAGAAAAGAAGATGCCAGCAACAGAAGACGACAAAGTGAAAAGAAAAAATCTTCAAAGTTAAAGCGACGATGGGGCCCACAGCGCACCCGGCCGAAACTTTAAAGATTCCTTTACATTTTGAAGTCCGGAGTTGAAGTCCTAAGACAGATAAATATCAGACTCTTGACACAGAAGAACACACAGAGAGACGGACATAGAGAGCGAAAGAAGAGCGAGAGCATCGAAAAATAACTCCACTCCCAAAATGCAAAACCTCTCTCTCCCCTCCTTTGTATAAACCATCATATGTAAGATAGTTATTTTGGAGCAAGCTTTTCTTAGTGTGCAGTAGTTTCAGGACTCAGAAAGGGAAACCTCCTGCACTTGAATTATGTAAGTTTTTCTTTGAAGAGTTATCTCCACCATGTATATTATGTTTTTATGTTTTAATGAAATCCTGTAGAAATACAGGAACCAGCTTTGTTCATATAATGTTATAATGTTGTTATTTTCATCATGAATCTTTAATTCTTGTTATAAATTATGTCATAAATCTAGAAATTCTTGTTGTAATCTTAAGCGCAATATGCTTTGATATGGTTATCTTGAACTTAGTATATGGTTATCTTTGGACTCCGTCATGACCTCAATGGATTAGCTTGTAAATTCCTATGTCAGCGGTGGTTGATTATTGGCTTTGTTGATGTCATTGAAGGACTGTTTTGGCCTGAAAATTGGGTGTAGCTAAAGACGACTGTCATGATAGGGGTAAGGTCTAAAAGAAGAGATGAACTGTTCAGAAGAAGAAATAAAAATGTATAGCGTAGTCTAGAACATAACAGTAACCAAGGATGAATGACAGAGATGATGAATAGTAATTAAGGACTAGTGACTGGACAGAGTCCAGATTAAAAAAAAAAAAAAATATATATATATATATATATATATATATATATATAATCACAGATCTGCCACAAAAAATAATCACAAAGAAAAAGAGATAACTTACATCTGACTTATGAAACCTGAAAAAATGTCTCCCACAGTGCTAAAATCTTGATAATAATAATAATAGAGAGAATATTACATTTTAAGCATTTATATTGTTTCTTACATAAATTCAATGTGATCCGGCCCTTTCGCGAATTTCACGCATGACAAAAATTTAGTAAAATTATTTGGAGTCCATAACGTGAGATGGAGTGCAACAACTCCACATCCACATACCCTTCCACTACTATTTGGAGAACTCGAAGCTTCCGACATTATATAAGCAAGTGAAAGAATAAGAGAGAAAAGTGTGGAGTAGCACGATAAGTGTGGAGTTTCAAAATGTAGTACCAAAAAAATATTGGCTAGCATAAAATAGACTACAAAAAAAAATATGAGAACTATTGGTACAATATGTAATTAAGCATTTTCAATGGATCAAATATGCCCCTATACTATGCGAAACAGAACAAATATGCCCTCCAATATTTTTTTCAGGTTCCGTTAAATTAAGGGCACGAGTATAAGCAAAACATAACGGTAAGGGCATACTTGAGATAACTTTTAAAATGAGGGCAAACGCGTGCAATATCATATAGGTTAAGGGCAGATCTGACCCATTTCCATAGGAAATATCTGTCAATATTGTCGCACGCCTCACGTGACCAGTACCTGACACTCTACTTGCATCGGGCGAACTATCTCATATCTACTGTCATTTCATATATAAATTAAAGGTGAAATATATCGATGGCTCCTTTAAGTTGTTCACAACGATCATATAGATACCTTAATTTTGCCGATGAGCAGATAGACATCTTTACTTGACACAAGTATGTCTTGTAGACACCCAAATTCAGTAGACCTTATGCGTGAACTGCAATGCAGGTGACGTGTCAAATGGACAAATTAGCAAATGACACGTGTTTTTTTCAAAAGAACAGTATTTTTTTAAATGTAATTCTTTATACATTTCTTTTAAAACAATTGTAACTTTATTTAACAGAAAAACCATCTCCTCGATTCCTCCTCCTCTTCTTCCAAAATATTTTAAAATAGTAACATTTCTTTAGTCCGTTGCTTCTTTTTAGAGCAGAATATTTTTTTTGTTTTTTTTAAATATCTAGTTCATAATGGTCAAATGTAGGTGTGTTGACAAAATAGATGATTGAAGATTTGGTTAAATTTATATTTAGATCCTATGAATTTTTTTTAATTGAAACTTTCGAGATCCTTTAATGATAAATGAAAATTTGAAGAATAAGAAGAAACGTGAGGAAGATGGTGAAAACGTGGGACCCATATATTTTTTAAAAAAAAATAGATAAAGAATTAAAAATAGGATTTAAAGGTATCACGCGTTCAAAGTTGGGTGAAAGATAAATATTTCGTCATGTCAGTTTGAGGGATCTACAAGACGGACGTGTCAAATAAAGATGTCTATTTGATCTTCGGTAAAGTTAAAGTATCTATTTGAACCTTATAAATTTTTTGACACTCAGAGATGTCTGACTGAGATGCTTTTGTTCCCTCCTATTTTTATTTTATTTGTGTGTATGAAGGATCAAAGAGTTAAACTTAACTCTTTATACCATATTAATACATTTCATTATATTTCAAATGTTAATTTACATGTTTTTCATACACATAATTGTATTACAAAAGTTCTTGGTGTATCCTTACAAATATCTCACGTTTGAATATAAAATGTTCAACCTATATTGTGTATCTAAAGTATAACTACACAATCTTAACAATATGAATGGCAAGATATTTGCTTCCAATAAAAGAAGATTGATGCTATTATACAAGAAGTTGATCCTATTATCCAAATGTGCTTCTTGCTGCGGATTTTTTATAATACATCCAATAATATTACATTGCGTGAAAGTCTACTGTATAAATATAAGTCTGGCCTTCGGGGATGGGCGGGTTCCGGTGGGACGGGGGAGGGTGGGGCCGGTCCTCCGGCGGGACTGGCGGGACGGGACTGGCGGGATCTGCCGATGTCCCATCCCGTTTCCGGTCACGTCGGAAAAGGGGACCGGTCATATCGGGGGCGGGGCGGAATCGGGTTTTCCTTATTTTTTCACTTAATTTTAAAAAATAACATATATAAACCCCTCAATAATTGAACAAGATGGTGTAATAAAAATATTCTAATGCTGTTTTTGTGCCTCTTATATTATTTAATAGAAATATGATTTTTTTTGTAATACAATTTCAAAATTGCAACTTTGTGGTGTTGAAAGTTGCAAATAACATAGTAAAATATAAAATTACAATTGAAAAAAATCACATATTTATAAACACATTTTCTAGTTTCTTCACAATGTCTTGTGGTTCTTCGGTTAGAATTGAAATTTGTTGGTCAAATTGCTCGACGTCGCTTCCACCTCCGTCGGATAAGATTTTGTTGTAGTTTTCGTCGTCTTCTTCGTTGATCTCCGTTGACCGCACCTTCTACGCTCCGCTCGTATCCAATATCTGAATAAAACTGCTATCTCCAAGTTGTCTCCCGCTAATGAGTGTTTGTGCTCTCCTATTTAAAATCTTCCGTCAGAAAAAGCGCTTGCAGATGTTGTTGATGACGCTTGAATGTTCAACACATCTCTGGTCATCTTTGATAGTGTCGAAAATGTCTTCTCGTTCTCCCTCCAGTATTTCAGCAAGTCTTCACGTCCTTCTTCATTGAGAACTACTTGGTATGGTACAACACCCTGCAAAACAAAAATATCAAAATCGCTAACTTGATTATTAGTGGTACCACTAAACATTCTATTTCTAAGGCTTTCAATACTAGCCTCAGAAACAACATGTCTTTTTTGAGGTTGAAAAAGAAGAAGAAGGAGGATGAGAAGGAGAATGGGGAGGAGGAGGAGGAGGAGAAGAAGGAGAAGGAGGAGGAGAGAAAGAGGAGGAAGAAGAGGAAGAAAAAGAGGAAGAAGAGGAAGAAGAGGAAGAAGAAGAAGAAGAAGAAGAAGAAGAAGAAGAAGAAGAAGAAGAGGAGGAGGAGGAGAAGGAGGAAGAGAGGAGGAGGAGGAGCAGGAGGAGCAGCAGGAGGAGGAGGAGCAGGAGCAGGAGGAGGAGAAGGAGAAGGAGGAGAAGAAGAAGAAGCGGGGAGGAGAAGAAGAAGAAGGAAAAGGAGAAGAAGGAGGAGAAGGAGGAGGAGGAAGAAGGAGGAGGAGAAAGAAAGAGGAAGAGAAGAAGAAGAAGAAGGAAGGAAGGGAGAAGGAGAAGAAGGAGAAGGAGAAGAAGAAGAAAGAAAAAATGAGGAGGAGGAGGAGAAGAAGAATGAGGAGCAGAAGAAGGAGGAGAATGAGAAGGAGAAGGAGAAGGAGGAGGAGGAGGAGGAGAAGGAGAAAGAGAAAGAGAAGCGAGAAGGAGGAAGAAGGCGAGAAGGAGGAGGAGCAGCAGCAGGAGAAGAAGAAGAAAGAAGCGAGAAGGAGCAGGAGGAGGAGGAGGAGAAGGAGGAGGAGAATAAGAAGGAGGAGAAGAATAAGGAGGAGAAGAAGGAGAAAGAGAGGGAGAAGAAGAATGAGAAGGAGGAGAAGAAGAAGGAGAAGGAGAAGGAGGAGGAGGAGGGGGAGGAGGAGAAGAAGGAGGAGGGAGGAGGAGCGAGGAAGGAGGAGAAGGAGAAGTAAAAAGAAGGAGAATGAGGAGGAGAAGGATGAGGAGGAGGAAGAGGGAGGAGGAGGAGGAGGAGGAGGAGGGGAGGGGGAGGGGGAGGAGGAGGTGGAGGTGGAGGAGAATGAGAAGAAGAAGAAGAAGAAGAATGAGAAGAAGAAGAAGAAGAAGAAGAAGAATGAGAAGAAGAAGAAGGAGAAGAAGAAAGAGAAGAAGAATGAGCAGAAGAAGAATGAGAAGAAGAACGAGAAGAAGAAGAATGAGAAGCAGAAGAAGAAGAAGAAGAAGAAGCAGAAGGAGAAGAAGAAGAAGGAGGAGAAGAAGGAGAAGAAGGAGAAGAAGAAGGAGAAGAAGAAGAAGGAGGATGTATGGAAGCCGGTTGGTTGCTAGCACTTTATTGTTGGTAATTCATATATACTTTTTTTACATTCATCGTGTATGCTAGACAAAACTTCTTCTTTAATTGGTTTCTTAGGTGGTTGGTCATTTGGATTTTTTGGAGTTAAAGGTGGAAGTACTGCTATGCAATCATAAATAGTTTCAATAAATGCTTTACAATCGTCTATTTTAATAGTTGGATTTAATACATCACCAATAATATAAATAGTTGGAATAGAAAAAAAAATTTAATAGGTGCCTTATAAGATGGTTTTTCCATATATTCACTAAGTAACAAAAATATTAGAGCAATATAAAATAACATAGTTGAAATAGTAGGATAATAAATACCGAAAAATTCTTTAGTAGCTTAAAAAATTCTCTAAAAATACAATAAGTTCTTAATTTTTTCCCAATCGTTATCTACAACCATATCAGTTTGATTTCGATTATGGGCGTTAAAAAATAGAGTTATAGGTCTTATATAATCATAAGCAACGACTGGTTGTTCGTATAAAAAATTTCACCTAGGCGCTACTTCTTCGGGAATTTTTCTATAAGGTAGTCCACAATCGTGACAAGTTTTTTTTATATTTTTTTTCCTTTGTATTATATTACTTCTAAAAATAAAGTTTATAGCAAATTGTACTTTATTAAGAATGTCTTCAAAAAGTGATAGACCGTCCTTTACAACTAAGTTATAAATATGGCACGCACATTTTATATGAAAATGATCAGGAAAAGATGGAGTTAATACATCTTTTAAAAGTCTAATAGCATAATTATTAGAAGAAGCATTATCTAACGCAATTGTCATTATTATGTCAGTTATACCATAATACTCGCAAATTGATGAATATTTTCTGCAATAAAACTTCCAGTGTGCTTATCATCAATATATCTATATGCTAAAATACGTTTTTGCATAGACCATTTATAATCTATCAAATGAAATGTAACAGTTAAATAATCATGGCCGTTAGTACGGCATATATCAGACGTGATAGATACTTTGCCAGGAAAATGATATAATGAATACCGTAAATATTGTTGATATTCATGTGCAAATTTAAAAACGTCTCTCCTAACAGTTGATCTAGAAAAACCGTTAAAAGCATGATTGTACATATCTAATGTAATAAATAAAATCAGGAGAGGAAGAAAATGAAAAAGGCAAACCATCCACCGCAACTAATTTTGCTATTGTTTCCCTATCTCTATGTTTATCGTATTTAGGACCTACAATTCTCCTGTCGTCTAGTTAATTTGACCATGTACTTGGTCCGGGACACTGTGAACCTTGTTCCGACTGAGAGCGCATTGGTGCACCCGATTTTGTAGCCTCGTATTCATCTCACCTAGCTTTGTGAAAATTTTGTACATGTCTCAATAAACCTCTCGTCTCACCCTGACCTTTTCCCATTTTAAATTTATAAACATTTTTATAAATTTGACATTTAACTACTTGATTCTCTTGGTCCATATCAAAAAAATCTCATGCAGCATATTTTAATTTTCGTTGTGTGGGCCCCGTCTCATAATAGGAGAATAGGAGGCGTTCCAGTTTCAGTTTGAGGTGCACTAGTGGGTGTGTCATCTAGATTAGTAGGTGTGTCATCTAGATTATCTTCTAAATTAAATTCTGGTTGAATTGCAGAATATATATCATCGTCTAATGGTATATCATTAAAAAATTCAATTTTATCTATATGAATGTAATCAATCAAATCATCCCGCCGAGGAATAGAATGACTATAAGAAGTACCCTTACTAGATGAAGCACCCTTATCCTTAAACATACCTCTTAATCCTTCTATTTTAATTATGCAAATAAATAGTTAAAGATAATGAAATTAAGTGTGATAATTAAGATAAAGTAACAATAATAATTTAAAGAAGGAATGAAGGTATCAAACGCCGACTTGTAATCGAGGTTGACAATTGAAACTCTGCTTGATGGATGATCCTCAAGCTAGTTGCCAACTTCACTCCCAATTTTTTAACTTTGATATAAATGAGCAAAAAAAATATAATATTTAGTAGGCAATGTAGAATTGTTGAGAGATAAACTGAGAGATTAGAGAGATTGTTGGAAGATTTGTGAGAAAAAATACGCATTGATTCTAAGAGATTGTAGGTCTTCTAAGACAACTTTCCACTATGTAAGTTTTGTTCATCTCATGCCTTTAGAAATGAGGTATTTATAGTTGAAAATTTGGGTTAAAGTGTAAATATATTAATTTAGGGGTTAAAATAAATATTAAGGGGGTAGGGGGTTGGGGGAGGCCAAAGATGGTTGTTGCACAACGACCAAAGTATAAAATGGCCGTTGTGCAACGATCATTTTTGCAAAGGGGATCGGGACGGGCCCGTACGGGACGAGCCCAGGTCCCGTCCCGGGTTCGAGTCCCGTTCCATTTTTTTTTGGCGAAATCGGGACGGGATCGGGGAGGGAGCAGGTCGGGATCGGGGCGGGGTCAGGTCGGGACCGAGCCGATCCGGCCCACTGGCCAGCCCTATATAAATATACTTTGCTCAGACATATGAAATAAATGGTGAAAATATGTATTTAATATTTTCCTCTGCAAATAAAATAAAATTTTGGTATATAGGTCAACAGGTGCGGAGTTAGCGTTCCGCTTATGAATTTGACAGAATTCAATAGCTTTGGCATAGACTTTTGTGTAAAAAATATTCATGTATAAATAATTTATCAAGAAATCAATAATTTTATTTTTCTAAAATCTAGAACCCATAAATTCAAATTCTTATGTATACAAGTTTAGTAACATATATATATATTTTTTTTAAAAGTCATGTTATTAAAAAAAGTTACAAAAAGGCAAGTGGTTGATAATATATGGTGAAATAAGTATTCAGAAAATTTAATTGAGGTAAAGAGGAGAAAATGTTGGTTCAAAGTTGGAAGATGACTTTGCTTTTTTAAAGGATGAATGCATCGACGGTCGTTTAAATTTGTCAGTAAATTACATTCAGCTACTTGAATTATATATTATGCTCTTAAATACATAATAAAATATTTTTATTAAACACTTTTAAATCATAAGACGTGTGTGCGTACACTGCCCTTGTGAACGCACACTAGAAATTGAAATTGATTGACAAACAACTTTCTTTAACGGTGGAGGTGGGTGGGGATAAAAAAGACGCACACAAAGCACTAAGGTCTAGTGCCAGCCCACAACCAACACTAGCACCATTCTCACCCTGCCGACACACACAAAGCACTAAGGTATTTTGATGTAAAATATATGAAAAAATTATTTATTTATATATATTTGTATTACTTAGTTAATACTGGTTTTTGGTATAAAGTTATACACAAGTAATACTCAGTACAATTAATCTGTACTAAGTACATAATTAGTTTCCGATATTAAACTCAGATAATCAAACGTTGTTTTACTTATTCTTGTATAATTTATACACAAGTCTTATGCATTATTTTATACCAGATAAATTAGAAATTATACAGAAATGTCATTAAATTAGGGACTTCCTTCATAGAGATTCATGAATTATAATTTATCGCATAACAGTTAGGGGTCATTTGGTAGCTGATTTGAAGGTGAGTTATGCAGGTATTAAATTCTGCATAAGTATCACATTTTGTAGCTAGTTAGAAGGTAAGTTATTTATGTGCAAAATTAATAGTGTTTGGTTTGTAATTTGGAAGTCCTTATAACTAATTAATGTATAAGTTATGAAAAAATCTATTTATTATTTTATGCAGAAGGTCGAATAACTAATACATGAATAACTAATCAGATATCAAACGACCCCTTCATTTTGCATAAACATGTCACCATTTGAATTTTAGTTGACATTATCTAATATTTAATATCGGATCATTTCTAACAATATACATGAAATATTGGTTACCGATTTAGGATTCTAAGGGAAGGGACGCAACAACTTTGGCAAAATTGCCAAAGAGCTCTAGCACGATTAGCACCAGTTGGTAGCCACATGCGAAAAAATCACACCCATTGTTCACAAATTGGAGTAGTTATTTTGTTGCTGGTCCCCTCATTCAGACAAAAACTGATTGCCTATTATTCGGATTCACATGCTTCTTATCGCCGTAACCGCCATTGAGGCAACTTGGGCTTTTGCACTCTACAATTTAAAGTGCACATTGTCCATGCAAGTTGAAGAAATTACAAATTTTTTCAAAGTTATCATCAGGTGTCAGGTATTTTCATTGGGTCCATTAAATTCAGATAAACTTCCACATTTCCCTAGCTAATACCCAAAACTAAAACAAGGATTACTTGTTACTCTATCAAATGCAACGCATCCACATTTACCCCTGAATCATTCGACAAACTAACAATCATTCAATTCAAAGATATTCAGCTTTCCCCTATAAGTACCGAGTCCAAGATTCACTCGGGCTCTTCATATGAGAAGTCGCCAGGGAGCCAATTATTGTAAATTCTCCCTCTCAATGCATAAAGAATATAAATCTAAATTAGCTTGCTCATTTAATGTATCAATTATGAGAATTTAACTCAGTTTTAGAGTTCAAACAAACAGAAGTTTTAACTTGAGCATTTTGTTGATTCTTCATCACATTCACACTACTGGTAACTTACAAATAACTAATAGCTCAAAGTAAGAAATCAAACCGAATTCTAAAATCATCAGCAAAGCATTTATTAAATGGTCAATCAAAAGTTAAATTTCCAATAATACACGATACTAATAAATCCAGTGAGAAAAAGAATCAAATAAATCTAATGACATTTTCTCGTACAAATTCCAAATGCAACAAATCTAATCGTGAAGATCTATCAATGCAGTAGACTTAAATATATATATATATATATATAAACTGATTGCATATGATGATATAGAACCAAATCAAAGAATTTCTCTCCTAGCATCAGACCCGAACTGCGTTCGTTGTATATTCTGCTGCCTCTTCTTATACACCAATGCACCGAGACCTACAAAACAGACGGCGGCCATAACTCCGACTGCTATTCCGGCCTTCTTCCCACCGGTCATTCCACCACCCGACGATTTTTCCTGTTGAAAACAATAATTCACAGTCGTAGAAAATCAATATATTAGTTAGGATTTGCTATTTAAATTCATATCTAGCTTAGATTTATAGTTAAATTTATATAGAAATAACTTTTATTTATTTTTAGTTAGAGTAGGTTTTATATTATAATAAATAAAAGTTATGCTAGCTATTTTCACAGATAGAACATAGGAAAATTGAGCTCTATGTCTATTTTTGAAAATATTTAAGCCACATAGCATATACTTTGAGTTTGTTATCCAATTTAATTCATATTTATAAACGCTTCTTGTACACTACATTAGGTATGATGTTTTCCTGTCAGGTATAATGTTATATAATTGTATGATATTTGTACATTGGGTTACGTAGCGAAATATTTTTTAAAATTTAAATTTCCCTAAAAATATAAATTGTAGAAAACAAACAATTCAAAAATTTATGAATTCTGAATAAAATATTTTCCTTCACCTTTGACGACTCGGAACTTTCGTGGCTTATATCACTGGCAAATTCGGAATTCGGTGCCGGTGCCGGAGTAGCAGTAGCAGTATTTACCGGTGATGGCGCCGGAGACGAATCTGGACTGAGATCTGACAGCGGAGGCGCCGGAGGAGATGTTAGATTTGATAAAGGTGAAGGAGCCGGACTCTCCGGTGGTGGAGAAGCAACATCGGCTCCGGATTCCGGTGCCGGACTTGGTGAACTTGCCGGCGGATCTGTACAGATACATTGTTGTACAAACAGAACAGCAAAGAGAAGCGTGAAGGTAAACACTCGAACTGTCGCCATTGCTAACAACAAAACCTTCCTTTTCCGTCTGTTCACACAAACAACAAAACACTAAAGTTCGAGTAAATCAAACAGTTTACAATGCAAACAAAATGCAGATCTGGAGATTTACATATATAATAGAGTCAGATCTCTCTATAACGACATCCTTATATAATAGAGACATCCTTATATAGTAACACTACGTTTAACAACTATATTTTTTGTGAAACCGATCTTTCATGTTCTATTATATTAGTATATATTTTCCATAACATCACAAATACTATCGGAACAAACAGACACCATTATAGAGAGGATTGAGTATATTTTGCAAGTAAAACAGGAGACTGAAAATTTGTGTTAGCGATAAAATTCTAGAGAGAGAAAGAGCATACCTGAGTAAGTGTAGAGAGAGAAAGGGGCGATGAATGAGGAACTGCTAGATTAAAGGGAAATGTTCCTAATTGTTGGTGGCCTGAAGGAGAAGGAAAAGGAATTGGTTGTGTTTGGATCTGAATTTGAAAGTCGCTTACTGTAGGATATAGAAGAAGAAAAGTTGAGTATTTTGGGTTAAATAAATACTCCGTAAGTAGTAGTAAGTAACTATCAAATCTCATGAGATATGTTTGGATTTTTAATTATTTTTTTATAATTTATATGATATAACTTCGTAAAATGATGATGTAGCGATGACATATACTTTTTTGGCGTTGAAAATCTGATTGTTCTATATTTTCTTAATAATTGACATATTTTGAGATTGCGAATGACATGTTTTGCAGGGGTAGCTGAAAGGTGATGCTAGCAAAAGTGTTTGTCTGAGGCCCCAAAATTTTGAGTTTTCAAAAAAAATTAATAGTGAATTTTATGATTTTTATTTTCACTTAAAATAATATTAAAAATCAAAAAGAAAAAGGTATAAATTTAGTAGAAAAGAAAGAAAGAAAAAATGTCTACTTTGAATCAAAAAATATTCTAGAACTTTGAATTAAACAACTCAAATCTTCATATTAATAAATAAAGTTTTTACAACTACATTCAAAGTAATGTATCGTAAATAAGTGGCTAACATCTTATTAACTCAAATTAATCATTACTTTTATATAAATAATCAATATTACTATGTGAATTAAAGACTTTATGTCTTTTGAGAATACTACACGAAAAACAAGTAATATGTAGAATAAAGAAGTCATATCTAAATTATTACATTATTTTTATATATATGTGTATATTTTTTTATAATTTATATGATATAACTCCATAAAATGATGATGTAGTGATGACATGTACTTTTTTTGCGTTGAAAATTTGATTGTTCAGTAATGTATATTTTCTGAACAATTGACATATTTTGAGATTGCGAATGACATATTTTTGCAGGGGTGGCTGAAAGGTGATGCTAGCAAAAGTGTTTGTCTGAGGCCCCAAAATTTTGAGTCTTCAAAAAAATTTAATAGTGAATTTTATGATTTTTATTTTCACTTAAAATAATATTAAAAATCAAAAAGAAAAAGGTATAAATTTAGTAGAAAAGAAAGAAAGAAAAAATGTCTACTTTGAATCAAAAAATATTCTAGAACTTTGAATTAAACAACTCAAATCTTCATATTAATAAATAAAGTTTTTACAACTACATCCAAAGTAATGTATTGTAAACAAGTGGCTAACATCTTATTAACTCAAATTAATCATTACTTTTATATAAATAATCAATATTACTATGTGAATTAAAGACTTTATGTCTTTTGAGAATACTACACGAAAAACAAGTAATATGTAGAATAAAGAAGTCATATCTAAATTATTACATTATTTTTATATATATGTGTATATTTTTTTATAGTTTATATGATATAACTTCGTAAAATGATGATGTAGCGATGACTATGTACTTTTTTGGCGTTGAAAATTTGATTGTTCAGTAATGTATATTTTCTTAACAATTGACATATTTTGAGATTGTGAATGACATGTTTTGCAGGGTGGCTGAAAGGTGATGCTAGCAAAAGTGTTTGTCTGAGGCCCCAAAATTTTGAGTCTTCAAAAAAAATTAATAGTGAATTTTATGATTTTTATTTTCACTTAAAATAATATTAAAAATAAAAACGAAAAAGGTATAAATTTAGTAGAAGAAAAAAAGAAAAAATGTCTACTTTGAATCAAAAAATATTCTAGAAATTTGAATTAAACAACTCAAATCTTCATATTAATAAATAAAGTTTTTACAACTACACCCAAAGTAATGTATTGTAAACAAGTGGCTAACATCTTATTAATTAAAATTAATCATTACTTTTATATAAATAATCAATATTACTATGTGAATTAAAGACTCTATGTTTTTTGAGAATACTACACTAAAAACAAGTAATATGTAGAATAAAGAAGTCAAATCTAAATTATTACATTATTTTTATGTATGTGTGTATATTTTTATAAACATTGACACATTAAAAACCCCACAAACCAATGATCCAAATCATTAACTTAATAACTCGATATTTATTTCGGGTTATCGGTTTAATCCAAAATTTGTACACTCTTTACTCTAATGTTATAGTATATCTGAAAAAAAAAATAAAGGAGCTTACATGGTGACACTATCTTCCAAAATAATTTTCTCATCAAGTTCAAGGTAGTAAAAGAAAAATTCCTCCATAATCAATGTTCATCCAATTCTTCTGCAACCAACAAATTAATTTGGATAAATATCAAATGCAATGAAATTAATAAATTCATAGAGATACTTACGTTATTAACTTGATATAGTTCTGACTCAATGTATTATGTGAAATCATCTCAAGTGTCTTCTACAAAGTAATGATCCACTAACTTTTTGAAGTTAAACAAGTAACTCATCTGATCGAACACAAAAAGTATTAAGTAGTCAATATAAAAAAAAATACATATACTTACAATCAAAAGTATTAAGCTCTCCTTTAACGCAATGGTTGCCAACTTCACCTCTCTCAGGTAAGAGTTCAAAGTATCAAACTTAACTAATTGAAAACAAGACATTTTGAATTGAGGAGTATTTCAAAGTTTTGGTCAAAGTGTGTTGAGCTTCATAATCGACTCCTATAATTGTTAGTAATTATTATATAACATGCACATCTTACTAATACAACAATAAACTCAAAGAGCTTCATATTTCAATTAATAAGTAGTAAAACAAACCTAGCTATGTTATCTAATGATTTCCACGTGAAATTCCAAAGCAGTGTAGTATTAGATCAAAAGATAATTCTAGCCATTTGGTGAAGTCAATTTATATCTTGCTAAATCATCTACTTTCACAAAGGTCTCGATAAATTATGAATATATTTTGACAAAGAATTTAATTTTTGCCGTATTGAAATTTACTGGATCGAACTTTTAAAAGTTCGGTATTTAAAAGTATCTATTTTTAATTATCGAATTAGTGAAATTGAACTTTGAAAATACCGAACGTCAATCACTAATGGCACCAATGTGTCTCACCAGATCGTCCATAGAGCACATGTGTAGCTTCCTCCAGAAGAAATCGTATGCATTGTTCAAAATAAATTTTAATTTGTGACAGATTTTAAAGGCAATTAACGGCAATTTGTAACCCCCACAATATAATCTCAAATTTTAAAAATTAATATTTTGTGAGCGTATTTGGGATGAGACACCAGATTTTGAAGGAGGGACTTGGTCCCTTACCCCAAGGAGAATATGAGTCACCTGCACTCAAGAAAGCTCATATTTAGGATGAGACACCAAATTTCTCACGGGTAAATCTGGACGTTGATGTTGATCCCAAACAGTATCTACTATTGTTGTGCCACTGGAGATCATTCTCCTAAGAAGGAACCAGGTTCTCCTAGTCCTACTCAGTCTGTTGATTCTAACGGCGATATTGTACTTAGCTTTGTGCGTCAATAGGCCACTAGTGGTAAGAAACATAAGAAAAATAGTGGTTACAAAAACAGAAAATACACTGTCCAAAAATCTCATAAAACTAGACAAGCGAAAAAAGCAGCAAATGGAATCTTTGGAATCAGCCTTGTAGGCAAGTAAGGAGAAAGGCAAAAAAGGGAAGAGAATCCAACCTATAAAGAGTAGGCTGATTGATGAAGACTTTGTAGATGATGAGGAAAATCCTCTTGTAAGAAAAAAATCCAGGAAAAGAGAACAAATGAAGAAAGGCTAGCATTGTGATGTCTGATGATGATAAGGGTGGGAAGTCAGTTGATGAGGGCAGAGTCGTTCCTATATTTTTAAGGGGCCGGTGCGAGAAACAAAAAGAGACATTTTTTATTCACGTGAAAAACTAAAATTAACTAATTAATCAATATTAAAAAAAGTTATTGATCAAAACATCAAATAAATGTATAGTAAACACTACTTGGAACTTGGGTCGACTGGTTGGGACTTGGAGCCAAATCTGATTTTGTGTTTTAAAAAAGTCTTTCACTTCTCATTGTATTCAAACACGCGACATCTCACTAAGAAGGACTTTTGAAGGGAGCCCTTAACTGTTAGGCTACAACTCTTACTAATAAGATTGGAGGCATTTTTAATACATATCTTAATAATTGAAACCAATAAAAGAAAAATGAAAATTCTGGGGCGGAGGCCCTGTCGGCCAGTGGCCCTGTGCGGTGGCGCCGCCTCGACCGCCACAGGGATGGCTCTGGATGAGGGCGAAAAGTCACAAAAAGAGGAGTAAGAAGAAGAGTAGTACCATTGAGGAACCAGGTTCCTCAAAGAGATATTTTAAAACTGTGATCAATGAGAAAATAAAGAAAGAGATCTTGATGAGTCAAAAGGTTTTGTTGGAAAGAGTGTTTGACTTTGACATTGCTGAGAGGTTTGACACGAAGGAACTACTTGAGATTTTTGAGTTCCAGAAATAGACTCATCTTTTTGTCCCACCGACACCTAGTGTATATGAAGCAGATGTGGCTGAATTCTATGCAAACCTTTGCTATATTGATGATCACACTCTGGTCTTGTCAGTACATATGACAGACTTTGAGTTGGATGAGTTGAAACTTGAAGAAATTCTGGAAGTCCCGATTAATGGGATGAAGACAGTGTCTGGAAAGGCGTTTGAGGCCTTTATGAATGTAATTGTGAAAAGGGAGGGGTCTACTACTAGAGCAAGGCTCTTCAAGAAGGAGCTTGAACTAGAATATCATCTCTTGTTTGCATTTATCAACAAGGTGTTGCTTCCAAGGGCTGAAGGACTTTTTATTGCCTCTGTAGCGGACCTGGTCCTTCTTGAGGCTTTGTCAACCTTTAAACCCATCATTCTGTTAGCCATCATGTTTGAGTACATCATAAAAGTTGTTAACGCAAGGGAGGGCAGGCATGGCCTTCCACATGGGTTTCTCTTGACGAAGGTACATGTGCATTTTAAAGTCAAAACCGGAAAGGCTACCATGGGCACCAAAAACATATGTTCATCATGGAGACTTTGGAAGAATGTGAATGTGTGCCAAAGAAAGGTGGTGTTGGCAGCGACTCTACCATTTCGCCTCTAATTGAGGCTCAAGAAATGTCCACTGCTGAGATTCAACAGCTTAAGGCTGAGAATGCTCTCTTCAGAGTCCAACTAGTTGAAAAGGCACAGAAACCTGATTCTCGTGGTGTTGTGGAGGCTGCAAATGTTGAGAATGAGAAGTTGCGGGCTGAAAATGAGAAGTTAAGACAGAAGTTCGATAAGCTTCGTGATCAAATGCTCCAAGATCAATGCACTAATAGTGAAAAAATGGATATGCTTCTCAAGGCACTGACACCTGCTCCTTAGTTTCCCTTCCAGCCTCTTAAGCCTCTGTCCTATTCTCTGTGTTCTTAAGACCCGGTCCTCCTCCTCTTTAACTCCCATTTTTTTCTTTCTATTTTTTTCTTAATGACATTGGCACTAATTGCAGTTTAATTATCATGTTCTGTACTGTTTTGGCTACAATGTTTTCTAATGTTATATCATATATATGCAATTATTCTATTTTATGCATTGACACTGGCTTGTTTGTTCATGTTTCTGCTCATGTTGTGTTGTCTAAGTGGCCCTAGTTAATGTTACTGAATTTCTTTTTGCTTATGCTACTTTGATTACTTTTTTTCAATGATGCCAAAAGGGGGGAAATAAAGGGGAATTTTGAATATGCTTCCTATGATTGAGGGGGAAGTTAAATGATAAATTATGTTTCCTTGATTAACATGTTGTTATGCTTGAAAGATAGGTTTGATCCGCAGGGGGAATATCAATTATGTACTTGTCATCATCAAAAAAGGAAAAATTTATAAGTTATGCCATATGGTATTTGATTATTTGACAAACATGTATGAGGTACCAGATTGCTTGGGAATCTGATTCTCATGGGGGAACAAGTGGGGAATTTGGTTCTCAGTGGGAATATAAAATATGAGTTTGTCATCATAAAAAAAAGGGAAATTGATAAGTTATGTCATATGATATTTTGATGATTTGACAAACATGTATAAGGTACCAGATTGCTTGGGAATTTGATTCTCAGGGGGAACAAGTGGAGAATCTGGTTCTCATGGGGAATATAAAATATGAGTTTGTCATTATTAAAATGGGGTAAATTGATAAGTTATGTTATGCTTTGTTTTGATGATTTGAAAAATATGTATGAAGAACCAGATATACTTTTGAGGAACCAGATACGCTCTTCAGAGGAACCAGATGGGATCTAGTTCCCTAGCTATTGTAGGGTCAAGTCTACAACTGTAAAGCTGCTGACACTGTACCGACTAGCAATAGTGCAGTAGCACATCATTTGTTGCAGACTTTCTCACCTACCCACTTGCTATTACGAGGGACCATATGAGGAACTGGGTCCATCTCTATACGAAAGTCAACTTTACAGTTGTAAAGCTGTTGACATAGTGCAGTAGTGTAGCAGCACAACAACAGAGTTGCTGCAGTTTGACCAATGGTCCAAAGGCTAAGATTTTGTCACTTCCACTCACTCCTCATATATAAACAACATGTTCTAAGTGAAAAATCTAAGCTTGTAGATTTAAAAATATCATATATCTCAAGAGCAAGCCACCGACACCTTAAGTGCTCTCAAGAACAAAGCTACAACAAACAGAAGGACCAGTTCCTTATCACTAAAGATGTTTTAAGTCCTTAGGTTTGTTGAGTCTTTGTCTTTTGTTATTTAATTTGTAAACCTACTCTTCTTATAAGAAGTTGTTTGTAGGTATTTTATTTTCCCAAGTATTTGAGTTGTACACTTGGTTAGAGTTAGTCAAGGTTTGTAGCTTTGCATTAGAGTTATTGTAAAGATTTTGCAATAGAGCTATTGTAAGGGGGAATGATTAAGAGTTTATTTCTAGGTTGCAATAGATTGTATTCTGAAGTTGCTCAATTATAGTGAAGTTTGAGGAAATCCTACTGTGGTGGGCCATGGTTTTTAATCTATTGAGCAAGGAGTTCTCCACGTAAATATTTTGTGTTAATTACGTTCTGCCTTGGTTAAGGAAACTGGTGCAGAACCCGGTTCTCTGCATTGTTTGGTGGAATATTTTATTCTATCAGAGATCGAATTAGTCATGCTAAAAAAATTCAACCAAAGGCTCATAAAGGGAGCACTTTCTTGGTATACTCACTTACCTGAAAATTCTATTAACTCTTTTGCTATTCTTGCAGATACCTTTATCAAAGACGAGGCGGGGGCCCGAAGAATAGAAACATACAATGAGGATATATTCACCATAAAACAGCGAGAGAGAGAGAGAGATGTTGAGAAGTTTCATCGAGCGGTTCCAGCGGGAAATAATGATATTGCCGACCATTTCGAAGGATTGGTTAGCGGCTGCATTCGCCAATGGCTTGAACCAGGGTAGTTCAGACGTGTATCGAAGGTTGAAAGAAAGTTTGATGGAGTTCCCGACCAAGACTTGGAATGAGATAAATTACAGATACACAACCAACATGCACATTGAAGATAATTTGAGGGGTGCAACATCTATAGAAGTGAAAGGTCGACCCTCGGGAAAGTCAGAGCATGTGGTCAACACAGGTCTTAGGAACCACATGAGCAGATTTGAATCATATCCAACTCAAAAATATGTCAAGAGCGGAGCATCAAATAGCTATAATAGGAATGCCTGAGGATTGATCGGAAATGATGTACAACAGTTCGCTAAACAGACGTCAAGAGGGGTTAGGACCTCCAAAATTTGTGGACCAAAACCTAAGTATTAACATATTGGAGCTGGTGGTGGTGATGAAAACCATAAATGAAGTCAGATTACCGCTAGAGAACCGGTCTAACCCAAATAAAAGGGACATTGGTTTGTGGTGTCTATTTCACAGCACACACGGTTATTCAATATAGGATTATGCGAACTTTGGGATCGAGGTGGCTCAATTACTCTAAGAAGGTCACCTAAATGAGTATATCAGGGACCGAGCAAAGCTCAATCTGAGCAGGAGTCTGGGGATAAACTGGTGGAATCGCCTAAATCGGTACATACCATCCACTCGATATTCAGAAGGAGGCAATAAATAAGGTTACATATACATCGATCAGGAAATAGAAAGTCTCAATCTCAACAAAGAACACATATCGGAGTCTCCACGAGGAATGTGAGATGACCTTCTTCGACAACAATTATGCAAACGTAGTCAGCACCCAATGATGCCCTGGTAATATCTATTCCAAGTCATGAATTTTTTAATTAAACGTGTGTTAATTGATCGAGGTAGTTCAATCGATATTATCCAATACCGTGTTCTATGAGAAATGAAAGTAACTGACTTGATCGTACCGGTTATCAAAGTGTTGTCATGATTCAACATGAAAAGTGAGATGACCCGGGGGGAATTGAGTTGCCCATGCGCACAGGTGATCTAGATCAAAGTACCATGTTTGACATCATGGCTGAAGACATGACATACGATATTATTATGGGAATACCTTGGATACATTCCATCGACCCTATATCAGGTCATCAAGTTTCCAACCCCATGGGGGATCAAAGAAATCAGAGGGGACCCAATAGCGGTCTGAGAGTTCGGTGGAGTGAGAGGTGCCTAGAGCATCCGATCCATTGCTTTCTTCAACTGCATAAGATGTCTCAAAATCCTAATCTTCTTCTTCATCTGGCTTGGTTTTGGTAGAAATAGCTAAATTACCTTCAGTTTTGTTGTACCAATAATCTCAAGCATAATATCCTTTCTTCCCACAATTATAGCACTTGTCCTTGCCGATTGTCGAAACCTTCATCTGACTTCTTGTTGGGTCATTGGCTTCTTTGATGTTGATTCTTATGGTCTCCACTATCCTAAGATTCTCTCTTCATCCTTTTTTCGGTTGTCTTGCATTTTACTAAAATGTGTCTTATTTTCATCTTTTATGAAAAGTCTTGATAATGGCTTCTCCAAGTCTTCTTCATTTTCAACCCAGATAAAATTAGTTTTGTGGTCCACCCGCATGTGACCGTGACTATGTCTTTATACTCCGACCTCAGATCACGAATAATAATTCTCCTTATTCTTCTATCGGTGATTGCATTCTCCGAATCTAATTTTAATATTTCATCATATAGATATTTAACCTTTGAGAAGTATTGGCTGATTGTTATGTTCCACTGTGAGATTGACAAAAGCTCAGTTTCAAGCTTTTGTAATCTCACATCATTTTTCTTTGTAAAAATCGTCGCTAGTGTGTCCCAAGCTTTTTTGGGTGTCTTGACGTTCTTAATCCGTTGTAAGAACTCATCTTTGATTGTTACAGTGAGAGCATACATGGTCTTTTCAGCTTTAATCTTTCACCTTTTTTGTGTTCGACATCAGTTGGTGGTGTAGTGTATAAGCCACCAACAATATCTCATAATTCCTGGTCAAAAAAATAATATTCTATTCTTGTGCTCCACGATCTGTAGTAGTTGCATTAAGCTTCTCAACGTTGTTGAAGATGTTTGCAAAATCTCCCATTGCACAGTGCCTCTTGACTTGTTGCCTATGATAGTAATTTGCTGGATCTCCTTGAATTGCTACCTATCTTGATTTGTCTGGCTCTTATACTACTCGTTGAGAATTGTTGGGCACAATTGGTTGCTCACAACTAGAATTTTACAATTGCAATGTAAAGACCAACTTTGGTCTAAGAATTCGTACACTCAATTTTTCTTGCACTGACACTCTAGCAACTATGTTTATTGCTTTCTATTATCTTTCACTTGAATATTCTATTATTGTTTGCTTGAGCCCCTACTCTTTACTTGATTACACACTCTTTCTTTGAACACTTCTTATTTCTAAAGCTACACTTCTATTTATTTCTAAAATTTTCTCTACTTCACTCTAAAATTCTCATTTTAGAATTCTTCTTTTAACTCTCTAGAATTACTTGAACATAATTAATTCTTCATTGTCTAAGAGATTAAGTTGGTGATGACTCTTCCAATATGATTGCAATGTTGTAAAATGAAAAGTGGAGTTCAAAAGTGATCTACTGGTATTTTTAACGTATAGAGATTTAATTCATGTTTGTGTTTGAATTGATGTTTCAAGCAATATTTCCCATTTAAAACTTTGAGCATTTAGAATTCAGTATAGTTGTCATATAAGTTGTCACGTGTGAAATTACATAATAGTAGTATAAAAGTTTGTTAGGAAAAAGTATGTTTGAAGTTTTAAATTTATAAAACTGTTAGCATATTAGTTACTATATAATTAATTTATTTAAAACAATCTTAATTATTTAAGTTATATAACTCTCCCAGAACCCAAATTCCATGCACTTATTAACTTGACGCCACTTTCTTTTAGATCCTTGTGTTCTATAGATTCAGAGCTACAATTTCGGGTAGACAGTTTTGTAAAGAATGGATCTTGAGCCTAACTCAACCTCAAAAGCTAGCTTGTAGGGTCATGATTGTCCAAGTCCATATAATGAGTCCATGTTTCCATTTCATTTTCGATGTGGGACTCTTAACACTCAACTCGCACGCCCAAACCTCGTTAACTGGAGCATGGACAATATAATTTGGGGGCCCAACATCGGTGAACAAAGAATTGGAATGCGTGTGGCTCTGATACCATGTAAAGAATGGATCTTGGGTCTAACTCAACCTCAAAAGCTAGCTTGTAGGATGAGGATTGTCCATGTTCCCATTCCATTTTCGATGTGGGACTCTTAACAAGTTTCTATCGGGTGTAGGTCTCCCCAAAGGTAACAGAGGTGTGCAAAGGTCTTCTCATGCGGGACGGAGATTGGCCCGTAGAAAGAAACCTATTAATAGTGATACTTTGATTCTTCGTCACCGTAGTAAATAGGAGAAAAAATTGAATTTAATCCTTCATTTTATTAGAATTTTTTTTCTCACTACGGATTTATCGAACCTCACTAACTAGTTTGAAGTTGAAGAACAAATTTCATGCAAATTGCAAAAGCTATAGACGGATCCATGATTTAAAGTTTATGAATTTCTATAATGACCTCGAGTTAATACACAATAATAATTGAATAATATTTATAGCTATTTAGTAAATTTCTTAATATATATACATAATTTAAACAAAAATTATTAGATTCTCGTGAACCCACATATTATACCGTAGATACACCCCTGCAGAGGTACATGTACGTATATATGTATGTAATTTGTAAGTACGAATTTAGGTGTCTAGTCGCTGAACATAGATGGTGGAAATAGTAAGAATTTAAACATATATCTAAGTGAATAAAATAATTCAGCATATATGTAAGTGGAGATGTGATTTTATAACAGAATAAATTAAACTACTCCTCCCATTACCTAATTTGAAGCATTACCAGAGATTTCACGTCAGCATCCGTTTTTTTTTTTTTTGATATATAGGTTTCCCGCTTATGTCAGACTATTCCTGGTAATAGTAGTCCCGGTCCCTCAGTACTACTATCAGTAAATCGCGGGATGTGCCTGAATGACCAGAGTTTGAGAACAGAGAACTGATATCACCTACAAGGTACTATACCAGAAGAGAACAAATTACTCCCACCAGGGTTTGAACCCACGCTGCAGGTCTCCAACTGGATTTTAAGTTTTACTCATTTGCCATCCAGTTATGCCCGGGGGACAATGTCTGTTTATTGTTAAGTGGTTTAGGTCTGGGACTAATATGTTTTAAGGCTTCATTTGCTATCACAACTTAAATTATTTTGTACTATTTTTAGTTGTATCAACGTATATATTTATTGTGATGACCAGTGTACTTTGGAAAAAAAGTATCCACACCAAATTACAATTATTTACAGAATGTATATCAATTAACTTTAGTTTAAGTGTTAATTACGTAAAGATACATATAGTTTGTTAATTAAATTGGTATAAACACGAAATGTGTATACATTTATATGATCTGTTAATTAAATTGGTATAAATACGGAATGTGTATATGTTTTTCACATTTACTTTATGAAAGAAATAATTCCTTGATTATTTTCATTAATTAAAAGAGTATATATATCATTTACATATTTCCATAATAGAAGAATCATATTCCTATTCTACTCCTAAAACATTATTCTACTTGGACACTAACTATACAATTATGGTAAGTATACAATACTAATTACACCCAAATATTACCTAAACTAAATATATACTATGTACCGCAAACCCGAGACTATGTACCGTATGATATACATATGATATATGGTATATCATATGTATATCTAACACACCCCGCAGTCAAAGAGGGCGGTCTTCGAACGCTGCGACTGTCCCTAAAATCTTCAAAAAGGACCGAGGGAAGACCCTTTGTAAAGATGTTGGCTATTTGATACCGGGACGGGACATGGCAGACGCGTACCTGACAATGAGCAACCTTTTCGCGAACAAAGTGAATGTCCATCTCGATATGTTTAGTGCGCTGGTGCTGAACCGGATTATCCGACAGATAGATGACATTAATAATATCACAATAAATCAAGGTCGCTTTCTGGATAGGACAATTAAGCTCTAACAGCAAATTACGTAACCAACATGATTCAGAGACCACATTAGCTACCCCTCGATACTCAGCCTCGGCACTGGAGCGGGACAAAGTCGACTGACGTTTCGTAGACCAGGAGACCAAGTTATTACCAAGAAACATGTAATAGCCAGACGTAGACCGTCTGGTGTCCGGACAGCCACCCCAATCAGCATATGTATACGAGACACGTGTGGACGTCGAGGAAGGATATAAATGCAAGCCATAGTCAAATGTATCCTGAATATACCTAATGATACGTTTGAGCACATTCATGTGCTCAACCCTGGGATCATGCATAAACAAACACACCTGATGTACGACATACATAATATCTGGTCTTATGAATGTAAGATACTGAAGGGCCCCTGCAAGACTGCGATAGCGGGTCGGATCCTCGTATGGTGTGCCGGTCGCAACACCCAATTTCGATTTAGTATCAACTGAAGTGGACGTGGACTTACAGGATGACATTACATCCCTCTCAATGATCTCAATTGCATACTTCCTCTGTGATAAGAACAACACACGTGCATGACGAGTGACAACAATCCCCAAAAAATAACTCAAGGGCCCCAAGTCTTTCATAGCAAACTCAGAACTGAGCAATGTCATGATCGACTGGTGTAATGCATCGGAAGAGGCAGTCAAGATAATATCATCCACATATAATAAGATATAAGGAAAGGACGAACCACGATGATATATGAACAAGGAATTATCCGACCTGCTGTGAGTGAACACAATAGTCGAGACATAGTCAGCAAACCTCTTATACCAGGCCCGTGGAAACTACTTAAGCCCATATAAGGAATTTTTCAATAAAAAGACATGATTATGATATTTGGGATTCCTAAACCCCAAGGGCTGATGCATATAGACTGTTTTCGTGAGATCACCATGTAAGAAAATATTCTTGACATCTAACTGATGGATGTGCCATGCTTTCGAAAGAGCCAAGCTGAATACAGTGCGAATGATAGCCGGCTTGACCACCGGACTAAACGTCTCCCCACAATCTACACCAACCTGCTGAGTCTTACCATCACCCACAAGCCGAGCCTTATGCCTTGCACACGAACCGTCTGAATTGTCCTTATGAGCAAAAATTCACATAGACCGAATAATATTAACAACGGATGGATGAGGAATCAATTCCCACGTCTTATTATCAATAAGAGCAATATATTTATCGGTCATAGCAATTTTCCAATTCAGATCATTTAAAGCAGACACAGGATTACGAGGTAAGGGTGATTTAAGAACATTAGAATTAAAATTAAAATGTCTTTTGGTGTAAAAATACCCCATTGACTATGAGTGATTGGCCTATGACCCGAGGAAGAATTGGGTGGATTTTGGAAAATATTGGGACACGTGATGGACTGGCCAGCAGGTAGTGGGCCTGCTGGCCCAACACGTAGATCGGGAACGGAGATCGAACATGGATCGGTCGAATCGGAAGCACGACTTGGGCGATGTGGACCCGTCAATCGGGAGCGAAAGTGGGCGTAACTTCGAATAGTTAGCCCAATTGCTGGACCCAAAACTGGAGGTGACGTTGTGGCTGGAGGACCAGAGAGCAGTGCGCCCGCTGGCGGATTTGGGGTGCGGGATAAGTCCGAAAAATGGTGAATAATGTACGGGGATATATCATCATTCAAAAAATTATACGAACTAGGCACGGGAGTACTAACCTTAGCAAACGGAAATTGGGATTCATCAAAAGTACATGGCGACTAATGATGATTTTATTAGACGACAAATCAAAACATTTGTAACCACGATGGTTTGACGGATAACCCAAGAACACACACGGGGTAGAACGGGCCTGAAGTTTGTTAATTATGGTGGACGAAAAGAGCGGATAACACAAGCACCCAAAGACCCTAAGATGGGAATACGAAGGTGTTTTATTATATAAAATTTGTAGGGGGGGAAGAATACATCAAACTTTTTGAAGGAAGAATGTTAAGAAGATATGTAGCAATTTGTAGAGCATGATGCCAAAAAGATGGGGATACGGAAGCATGAATCAATAAAGTGCAGACAATGTTATTGATGGTACGAATTTTTCGTTTGCCTTTCCCATTTTGTGAAGATGTGTGAGGGCAAGAAAAACGAAAATTGATCTCATTATTTGCACAAAATTTCCGAAACCCCCATTGTCATATTATTTGCCATTGTCACATTGGATATTTTTTATTTCTCATTCGAATTGAGTTCTAATGAAAGCTCTAAATTTTAAGAAAATAGAAAAAACTTGAGATTTTTTCGCTATCGGAAAAGTTCATAAAAATTTAGAATAATCATCCAAAAGAGAACATAATACAATGACCCAAAGAACTAAGAACATGAGATGTCCATAAGTCGCTATGAATAATATCAAATGGCATAAAAGTATGAGAATTAGAGTCTACAAGCGGCAACCTAACAATTTTCCCTAAAGAACAAGAATGACAATTCGAAGTACTACGTGTACCCTTAAATGAAATAAAATTATTTTTATCTAAGGAAGACAAAATAGACGATCTCGGATGACCAAGACGAGCATGCCACAAGGAAGGAGCAAGGGCTGCAAAAGCTGACGTCAAGGCTTGACTCGATGGACCGGAACTGGGTGTGATAGGATAAAGATCTCCCCTACTATCACACATCATGAGAGGACTCCCCGTCTTGAAATCCTTCACAGAGAAACCAAATGGATTAAATTCAATAGACACAGAATTGTCAGTGGTGAATTTACGGACAGACACGAGATTTTTAATCAATTTGGGGGCATGAAAGATATTTTTCAAGATAATTGGTGGATGGGGTGGGGTGGGGAGACAAAGAGTTATGACCATAACCACGAATTGGAACAGAATTACCATTACCAACGATTATGCCACGAGGGTTGCTCAAATTGGAATAAGACGAGAGGGTACCTGAATTGGATGTCATGTGGGTAGTGGCACTAGTGTCCATATACCAATTTGGGTCCGGAGGATTTAATCCAAGCGTGTGCATTGCGGCTTCGATGCCTGTAGAAGTGGGGGCCACTGCATGATGGGCCTGAGGGGACCGAGGCCCAAGTACCCCTGCTTGCTTCCTCGGTACTGATAGATTACCGAAAATGGGCCACTGCATGTTGGGCCGCCGCTGCTGCTGGCCAGCCCACTGCCAATGAGGCTGCATTTGGTCGCCTTGTTTGGCCCAAATTGTGCGACCATCGCATGCGTGGCAGGCTATTCTTCTTGCTAAGCGCCTGAGGGCACCACCGCCACCACCACTGCTCATTCTTTGCCATTGTTGCCGCCGCAATTCTTGCCATTATTTTTCTTATTTCCCCTCTTTTTGCCGTCACTATTGTTGCGGTTTTGGCCCGAGTTGTTGGAAGCAGTAGGATGAACAATGGACTCGGTCATCATGACCACGGGACTAAGACCGGTAGCCGCCTTTTTAGCCGTGCCCGCTTCTTCGAGTGTAAGCATAGAACAAACTTGATAAAATTGCGGAAGAGGATTGCTTTGACGAAGAAGCGTGCCAACACCATTATAGGCCTCAGAGAAGCCTGAAACCATTTGGAGGACCAAACGATCATTCGAAACCGGCGTGCCAACGTTGCAGAGTTGGTCCGCCAATTCCTTCAATCTTTTGCAATAAGCCGAAACGTTAGGGAAATCTTCCATATTGACATGAGAGAAATCCTGCTCAAGAGTGACAACTCTAGAATTTTGATTATCTTGGAATATATCACGCAGTCTATCCCAAGTCGCCTGTGCCGTAGCGTCAGGCTCAATAATCATTTGTAAAAGGTCGGTAGAAATTGTGGAATATATCCACTGAAGGACAGTGACATCAAGAGTCGTACACAACTTAGGATCATCCTCACGTTTTGACACCTCCGTATCCTCAGGAGCCGCGGGGATTATGTGATGGATGACTTGATGCGAGCGTGCGTGAATTTTGAACAGTTCGGTTCACGTCGCATATTGGACGTTTTCTATTTCAAGAACAAGAGGGATGTTATTATTGATGTTAGAAACTGCAAGGGCAGAATGAAACATGTTCTTTGATGTAGACATACTGCTAGAACAATATGTGATTGAGGGATTTGAAGAAAAAAATGGGAGAAAGATGAATCGTCGGCACAAAAACTGAGATAGAGGGCTCGGTTTTCGAGGCTTAGGACGAGAAGGAGGAAGAATTTTTGGAGAGGATTTTAAGACCTAGACTTCTGATACCATGAAAGAAATAATCCCTTGATTATTTTCATTAATTGAAAGAGTATATATACAATTTACATATTTTCATAATAGGAGAATCATATTCCTATTCTACTCCTAAAACTTTATTCTACTTGGACACTAACTATACAATTATGGTAAATATACAATACTAATTACACCCAAATATTACCTAAACTAAATATACACTATGTACCGCATACCCGAGACTATGTACCGTATGATATACGTATGATATATGGTATATCATATGTATATCTAACACTTTATTGGACATATTTTGCTTGTTATACGCAATACTAGTATATAAACATAGTCATTTGCTAGTTTTATTTAGGCTTAATACATAATTTACCCCCACCCCCACCCCCAGGCTATACCCAAATTCCCTTTACACACCTTGCGATCGCGGGAATCAGTTTAAGTGTTCATTTCGAGTTCTAACTCATTAAGTCAAATCAACAAATATATCATAACTCAAATTTGGTTAAACTTTGGACGCATTGAGGTTACTAAAAAATGAGTTATACCACATCTAAAATAAATCATATCTTTAGTGAGAAATAACAAAAATAGTCCCTTATTTTTTAGGGTAGGTTCAAATTAGTCTCTAAGTATGCACTGAACAATTTTAGTCTTTTATGTTTGTTAACAATTTACACTTTTAATTTTCATCAAATATTTATCGAACTCTGTCTGTTAGATTACATTTAAAGGTACAATATTTATATTTCTGCTATTTTTGATTTATTTCTAGAGTTTGATGCATTTTTTGGGATGTGATTTCTGCTATATTTTTATATCGGTTTAGTATCTTGTGTAGTTTTCTTGTGTTGCATATTTTAAAATTTGATGAGATTTTTTTAATGTTTATGATTAGATTTTTTTTCTTTTCAGTCTTACATCAAATTAACGAACATAAATTGTTTTTTATAAAAAAAATAACATAAATTGTAAAATATATTACAAAGACTAAAAATATTTGTAACTTTTGACAATTATTTAATGCACTTAAGAAACTAATATCTTTTATTCTATCTGTAGTTACCAAAAAATATATATTTTATTCTATTTGTACTTCTCGTGGGATGTTAATTGGAATTGGAGGTAGCTGTCCCTCATTTTCTCCCAAGTCTTGGCTACCTTGTTGTATTTCCTTCCTTGCTGTTTGATTTATCCAAAACTAAACATGCACAAAACATTTCGCGTTAACCTGCTCGAAAAAAAGGCTGCACTTCAAGGTGTAACCCGAATTCGTGACCTTAGGTCATACGGATAACTTTTCTGTTACTCAAAATCCCTCCCTCTGATTTATAAAAAATCTAATCAATAATTGCAAATGCTATTTGAAAATAATACAGACGGAATATCAATTCAGCCTTAACGTTTACATTGGCAAAGCCAAATCCACTTGGAAGTCTAATTGGGACAATATGTCGAACAACTTTAGTGCATAATCCTCGGTAGCCTATGGGGGGCAGAATTATATTCCCAATTCATTAGGCTCAATGAACGTATCTTCATCAGATCAATCTTACATGAAAGTTTCACCATTTCAAATTGCTAGTAATTGTTTTTCATTTTACTTATGTTGCTTCATGTTAACTTATCATTCATGTATGTAGTTCTTGGACATTTATATTTTGAGATAATGCTCAAAAACACACTTAAACTATCACTTTTTCGCGAGTTTCACACCCCAAATATCAAGTTTCCCTTTTCACGAGTTTTACACCCCCAACAATCAGGTGTTCCCTTTTTAACGAGTTTCACGCCCAACTATTAGGTGTTGCCTTTTTTGTGAGTTTCACATCCCAACTATTAGATGTTCCTTTTTTTTATCTGAACTATCACCAAACACACATAACTGAATAGATGATAGATAGTTCAGGTAGGAAAAGAGAATAGCGGATAGTTGGCTTAGTCAGTTTCGAGTTGTGTTTTAATACATAGACGGTAGAAAAAGTAACTCTTAGTTTTTTTTTTTGTTCTTTTGCAATTTGTCTTACAACACCGTTTGATTTTTTTTGTCAGAGAGGCTTGAGGGAACTCACAGAACTATATGGCCCAAGTTTAGCCTTAAGCTTAGGTTTGCATACTGTTCAAGAAATTCGCCAGAGCTTAGGCTTGGAGCAGAGTGCTCTTACTTGCTTCAAGGCTGCAAAAATTAGTGCTATACTAATTGATGATGGAATTGATCAGTTGGATAAAATGGTTGACATTGAATGGCACAAAAAAGTTGTACCAATGGTTGGTAGAATACTACGAGTTGAGCGTCTAGCTGAAAGATTCTTGACAAGGTAATATACCAATCATTTCTTTGTATATTGCATTGAGTTTAAATTTTGTACATCGACGGCTAGCATGTCACTTGAAGCCCAATTGCATACTCCCTCCGTCCAAAAATACTTGTCATTTTTCGCTTCTCGAGATTCAAACTACATGAACCTTGACCAATATTTTATGATGTAGTGTTTTGCCATAATGATATGAGAAAAATTGCAACTTATAATACTTTTTATATAGTTTTTGAATATTTAAAGTTTAATTTTAAAATATTGAATTAATCTAATCCAATTTAACTCTGAAGATTAGATAAATTGACTCTCGAGAGGATAATAAAGACAAGTATTTTGGGACGGAGGTGGTATATATTTAGACTAATAATCTGTTGGTTACTTGTTAGCTGGTAAAGTTATACTGATAGTGTAAAAATTCTTACTATCAGATTATAAAAGGTAAATCATATTGCATTTAGTATTTTTAGGGATGAGAATGTTCCTTTATATGGTCTTGGTAGTTCTCCCCTAATGAGCTAGCTTTTGGGATTGAGTTAGGATGAACATCCATTTATTATCATAATATCAGCCAGAACAATCCCAATTCTTGGTTTATCGAAGCTCTAATTGTAAAATCGAGCTCTTCCTTTATCATTGTATATTTTAGGATCTTCAAACAGTCAGGAGTTGGCAGTGTTAGGTTGCAATGGTGTCTTGTACATGTTTGATAAAACTCAAGACTCTGGTCAATCTTTTTCTTTGGAGTAAATAAGGATGTCGACCAAGAAATAATATAGTGTAATAGACAGTTGAAGTTTTTATCATTTTTTTGTTCTAAAGAACTAATACTCTAGTTTGTTTTCCATGACTTAGTTTGTGTCTTTGTTCTTTGATGCTTATGAGTATGCCAAACATGCAAATGACTCTTATCCTTTAAGCTATAATAAAAGTACAACTCCCTTTGTTACTATTCATTCTGATGTATGGGGTCCTACTCAAATAGTTTCTTCGTCTAGTATTCATGGTTTATTACTTTTATTGATTGTTGCACTATAATGACTTGAGTATATTTGTTAAAGGCAAAAGTGAAACTTTATCTTGCTTTCAGTCATTTCATAAGATGATATGTACTCAATTTGAGGCTAAGGTAAAAATCGTAAGAACTAACAATGGCACAGAATACATGGATATATAATTTGGTGCTTATTTGGAGTCCAATGGGATAGTTCATTAAACTAGTTGTCCTTATTCTAGTGCACAAAATGAGGATGCTGGGAAGGAAATTAGGTGTTTGTTAAAAGTGGCAAGGTCTCTTATGTTTACCATAAATCTACAAAGATCTTACTGCGGGATGTCATTCTAATAGCGGTCTATTTTATCAACAGAATGACACTTAAAACCCTCAATTTTCAAAGTCCTCTCGAAACCTAAAAGGTAAGAGTGGATATACTATTCCTCCAAAGGTTTTTGAGTGTGTCTGTTCACACTATGAATTTTGGGAAACTTGATCTTAGAGCCCTTAAATGTGTTTTTATTTGATATTCTCCAACAAAAAAAAGATTACAAGTGTTATCATCCTTCCTCCAGGAGATCCTTTGTTAGCATGGATGTTACTTTTCAAGAATCCGAATCCTATTTTAGTATTACCCCATCATCTCTTCGAGGGAGGAATATATGATTCTCTCTAGTTCCATCGTTGAATCTCTTGATGTCACTACCACAGGGGAGAGTGCAATTGAAGAAAGATGTAACAATTTCAATTTGAAAAAGTAAAATTGGGGCAAATTTCTGGTTTTCTTATTAAATTCAACTACGATTACAACTGAAAATTGAAATGCGAAACTGACTAGAAATGAATTGAAGAATGAATCTAACTAGTCCTCAGGTAATTGCGATGAACACCTGCAGATTTGAGAAGGAAAGTGTGTGAGAAATGAGGAAGAAGAGAAGAGGGAAAGAAAGCGTGAACAAGAGAGAGAAATATACCAGAATTCGTTATACCCAACTCAGCAGCTCGTGGTCGTTATATACACCTCAGCATGAAGATTAAATCTGGGCCGTTGAAGCTCATTAAACTAAAATTAAATCCCTTGCGTCCACGTGTTCATTTCTTAATAATTTGAGTTAATACGAGCTCATGACAATTCCTCCTGCTCCAAACAAACATTGACCTCAAGGTTGAGAATCAAAACCAGGGAATCGAGTCCGCATATCTGCGTAATTCTCCCAAGTTGCATCCTCTGGGGGAAGATTGGACCACTGAACCAAGACCTTAACGACTGCAGTATTTCGCACCTTCACCATTTGGCGCCATAAAATAGAAACAGGCTTCACAGTAAATTGACCACCTTGAGTAGTGGCTGGTAGTTCAGTCTGCACCATTACTCTAGATCCAACCTTGCGCTTGAGAAGGGAGACATGGAACACAGGATGAATGCGCGAAGTAGCAGGCAACTCCAATTTATATGCCACAGAATCAACCTTCTCCAAGATCGCCAAGCTTTAAGTTCCTTCTTAAGGCTAAAGAAGTTTGCCTATAAGGCCGAAGCTTCAGAAAAACATGATCACCAACTTCAAATGCCCTCTCAGTTCTGTTTTGGTCAGCATATAGCTTCATCCTATGCTGTACTTGCAATAGGTTATCCTTAAGCAACTGCTGAAACTGTTGCCTTTGCATTACCAAATCACCTGCAGCAGGAACTATTGAATCTAGCATAGGCCCCATGGATATATGAGCAGGTGTATACCCATAAAGAGCCTCAAATGGAGTGCATTTCAAGCTAGAGTGATAGTTGGTATTGTACCACCACTCATCAAGAGGTAACCACTGTTTCTATAAGGTAGGTCAGCTAGAAGTCATGCACCTCAGATATGTCTCAATGCATCTATTAACCCTTTCAGTCTGGCCATCAGTTTGGGGATGGTAAGCAGTCCTAAACTTCAACTGAGTGCCAACTAATTTGAATAATTCTTGCCAAAAGTTGCTCAGGAACACTTCGTCTCTATAAGATACAATTGACTCAGGGAATCCATGCTGAGAATGAACCTTTGCAGAAATTTGTGAGCCACCTTCAAGGCTGTATATGGATGGGAAAAGGGTATGAAATGAGCAAATTTTGTCATCCTATCCACCACCACAAGTATGACCTCCTTGCCATTAGATTTTGGTAGTCCTTCAATGAAATCCATACTAATATGCCTCCAAGCTTGATCAGGAAGTAGTAATGGTTGCAGTAACCCTGTATACTGTACATTCTTCTCCTTGTTTCTTTGAAACACCTCACAACTAGCAACATATTGATTCACCATCTCCTTCATTTTGGGCCAATAAAAAACTTGGGACAACCTCTTCAATGTACCTTGTTTCCCAGAGTGACCACCTACTGATGAGTCATGGAAAAAGGACAGTAGTTGTTGCCTAAGATTGCCAGCAGACCCAATCATGACCTTTCCTTTCCTTCTTAGGATACCAGAAGAAAAACTAAACAAACTGGGACCTTGTTGACTCACTGAATGTTGAGCAATCAACTCTAAAAGCTCAGGATCACCCTCATAACTAGCCAGAATATCTTGCATCCAACTTGGAACTGTCATGCCTATGGTCATTAACTGGACCTGATTCTCTTGAGTTGCACCAGCAGTGAGGTCTTCATACTTTCTTGACAAAGCATCAGCTACTCTATTCTCAGTTCCCCTCTTAAATTGGACTTCATAATCCAATCCCAACATCTTAGTTAACCCCTTCTGTTGGATAGGTGTTGTGACTTTTTGCTCTAGAAGGTATTTCAGACTGTGATGATCAGTTCTCACAATGAAATGCTTGTACTGAAGATAGTGCCTCCACCTTGTCAATGGCAGTCAACAGTGCTAAATATTCCTTCTCATAAATGGACTTGCCCCAATGCCTAGGAGCCAAGACCTTGCTGTAGTAGGCAATTGGCCTGCCTAGTTGCATGAGCACAACTCCTATACCTGTGTTGCTAGCTTCAGTTTCCACTACAAACACTTGAGAGTAATCAGGCAGAGCCAAAATAGTAGTAGTAGACATGGCCTGTTTGAGCTTAACAAATGCTTCTTCAGCAGCACTGGACCATTGGAATGCATCTTTCTTTAAAAGATCAGTGAGTGGTTTGCAGGTGTTCCCATAACCAGCAACATATTTTCTGTAGTAACCAGTGAGACCAAGGAAACCCCTGAGAGCCTTGACAGACACAGGTCTAGGCCAGTCAACCATGGCTTGCACCTTACCAGGGTCTGTTGATACTCACTCTGCATTGATATTGTGACCTAGGTATTCCACCTTAGGTTGCTAAAAGATCAAAGTGTTCCTTTGCTAAAAGATCAGTACTACCTTGGACCTCTTTCTTCCAATAGTTACACAGTTTCTTTCATGATCAAACTTCACTGGGTTATACTTCTTCATTCAGTCATTCCCTAGGACTATGTCACATCCCCCTAGGTTAATGATTTCCAAGTCTTCCCTGAAGGTTTTACCCTGCATGACCCAAGTAATTCCTTGACAATGAGAGGTGCAATACATGTAGTTACCATCTGCTACAGTAACTCTACTAGGTGGAGTGTAAGTGGCTCTCAGACCAGTATCCTTCACGGTTAGAGCATCAATGAAACTGTGAGTGCTGCCAGAATCAAGGAGTACTGTCAAACACCTGTTCTTAATGTTGCCCTTAACTAGAATAGTGTTGACTCCTTTGTTACTACCAGATAAGGCATTAAAACACACAGCTCTTGCATCACAGTTTCCTCTCCTTCATGTACTACTTCCTCAACTAGTAATTCTTGCAACAAGGTCTGCACCACCTCCCGTTCCTCAATAGCTTCCCTAGTTTCACCAATCATACAGTTAAATTGTTTCATTTTACACTGATGCCCAGGGCTATACTTTTCCCCAGATTTATAGCACAAATTCTTAGCCCTTCTATGATTGTATACTTCCTGACTAACTCTATAGGGAGGAGGTCTACTAGCAACACCACTACTAGCAGTCATTGCAGTGCTAGTGTTAGAAGCAATAGGATTACCTGCTGAAACTAAACTCCTGACTTGGCTTTTGTTCTTTTTCTCCACAGCTTCCAAGGCTTGTTCCTGCATCCCAGCCATCTCAATGGCTGCCTTCAAGGATTGTGGCTTGAGCAACTTGATAGTCATCTTAATCTCATCCTTCAGGAACCCAATGAAATTGGATTGAAAATGTGCTTCATTCAGATTAGGATTTCGGATAAGCATTTGAGCCTTCATGATCTCAAATTTCTCCAAAAATTCATCAACTGAACCTGTTTGCCTCAACTTGTTGAAACTTTCAACTACATCCTCAGCTGTCTCAGCTCCAAATCGATCACAAATGTCATCTCTAAACTCATTCAATTTGTCAGATCCTCCATCTAAATAGTAGGATTGATACCACGATTCTGCAGTTCCAATTAGGTGAACAACAGCTATTCCCACCTGCTGTTCTGCACTAATGTGAAACACACCAAAGAACTTCTCGCACCACCGAACCCACAATTTGGGATCTGTCCCATCAAATGGTGGAAATTCTAGTTTAGGAGTGGGAATTTGCCAACCTGCTGGTCTATTCCCCCGAGCATCAGGTATAACATCACGATCCTGTCTTCGAGGAGCAGCACCTCTTCTGCGCAACTCTGGCATAGGCAGAAGTCCATCTCCCAAATTATCTCTATCCACTTCTAATTGCTGATGCCTTTCTATATCTGTCAGTCTCTCCGCTATGCGATCCAATGCTTGAACCACACCAGTATGATCACGAGCTAAAGCCACATGCGATGCAGCGATTTCTCCAATTTTAGTAGTCAACTATTCCATCACTTTGCCATGTTTGATCATAGCTTCTTCACTCTTCGTTGTACGTTCATCCAACACCTTTAACCTAGTTCCTTCGTTCACGGTCATGGTCGCAGGAAGGTCGCTTTGACACCAATTGTAACAATCTCAATTCGGAAAAGTAGAATTGGGGCAAATTTCTGGTTTTCTTATTAAATTCAACTACGATTACAACTGAAAATTGAAATGCGAAACTGACTAGAAATGAATTGAAGAATGAATCTAACTAGTCCTCAGGTAATTGCGATGAACACCTGCAGATTTGAGAGGGAAAGTGCGTGAGAATGAGGAAGAAGAGAAGAGGGAAAGAAAGCGTGAACAAGAGAGAGAAATATACCAGAATCCGTTGTGCCCAACTCAACAGCTCATGGTCGTTATATACACCTCAGCATGAAGATTAAATCTGGGCCGTTGAAGCTCATTAAACTAAAATTAAATCCCTCGCGTCCATGTGTTATAATCTGGTCCGTGTCTTCGTTTCTTATTCATTTGAGCTAATACAAGCTCATGACAAAAGAATTAAATAGGAGACTATTGACGCTTAGATAAAGCTAAATTTGATAAGTTACTCAAGGAGAATAGGACAGAGAAAGCCATCATGCAATTTGTTGAAGCTAAACCATTTTCTGCTAGTGAATTATCTACATTTCCCAATGAATTAGATTTTTCTATTGTTCACAGAAAATGAGTCAGGTCTTATACCAAATGTCCTTTATCTAATTTTGCCTACTGTAATATTATCACCCTCTTATAGAGCCTTTGTATTGTCTATTTATTCTATGTATATTCCACAGAACTGGAGGAAAGCTACTGCAGATCTTAAATGGAAGCAAACTATGATTGACAGAAATGATGCTTTGTCAAAAAATGAGATTTTGGAACTTGTCACTTCTCCACAAAACAAGAAATTGGTTGGCTGCAAATGGTGAATTTACTGTGAAACATAAAGTTGATGGCTCGATTGAGAAATTAAAGAAGATTAATGATCAAGGGATCACTTAAAACTTATGGAGTGGATTATCAGGACATTTGCCCCTTTTGCTAATATGAAATTATTAGAATGTGTTAGCATGTGAAGCTAAACTTGATTGCGACTTACACCGATTTGATGGAAATAATGTATTTTATGGGGACTTAGAAGAAGAGGTGTATATGGAGATCCTTCATTATAATGAACAAAGTAAAGGAAAGGTGTGTAGACTGAAGAAAGCCTTGTACGAACTAAAGCAATCCCCTAGAGCTTGGTTTGATAGATTCTACAAAGCTATGATCTTTTTTGGCTACCGACAAAGCATGTTGATCATACCCTCTTTACAAGACACAACAGGGGCAAACTCAGTCTTCTCATAGTTTATGTTGATGACATAGTAATGACATGAAGTAGATGGCCTGATTGAAGAGGTTGTTGGCATAAGAATTTGAGATAAGAATCTGGGAAAGTTGTAGAACTTCTTGGGAATTGAGGTTGTCCGGTCAAAAAGAGAAATCTTTATCCGAGAGGAAGTAACATTTTGGATCTCTTATAAGAACCTGATGTGATAGGTTGCAAACCAGCATAATTACCCATTGAAATCAATCACAAGTTTTTGGGATAAATTGCGTAATCCCTAGCACTTCTCTGGGGCTTCTAAGCAGTTGGTGGAGTGTAGGGAAGAGAGGTGGAGAGGAGGAATGGTGGAAGATAATCCCTGCTTGCATCCGGTGGAGTGTGTGGAAAGAAAGCAGTGCTAGATTTTTTGAACAGTCTAGTAGTTCTATCTAGAAAATTAGGATGAACCGTCTTAGTCTGCTCTTATTTTTGGTGTAAACAGAATCTTGGGGGAAGTAGGTGGTTTAGTTGACTTAATTGGCAATTTATAACAGTATAGGAATATAGGTTTTTTGGACAGGGGTTTTTTGTACCCTTTTGCTGCTTTTGTAAAGATCTAAGCTTAGCACCTGTTTTTGGGGTGTTTTTGTTTAATTGGAATACAACTGTTACCTTCCTCAAAAAGTTCAATTACAAGTTACAAACAGGAGTTGAAGAGTCAGTTGATAAGGAGAGATATCAGAGGTTGATAGAAGACTCATTTATCTCTCACACTGTACTAAACATAGCCTATCCAGTCAACGTGGTGAGTCAGAGATATCAGAGGTTGGTTAGCAGACTCATCTATCTCAAACTAGACAAGACATAACCTCTCCAGTCATCTTTGTGAGTCAATTCATCTATGATCCCCAAAACTTCCATATGCAAGTTGTCTTCCATATTATCCGGTATCTAAAGTCTATCCCGCAAAGGTCTAATTTTTTCCAAACATGGTGACCTCTGGTTATTGTACACTCGTAGGAGGGAACTTAGTTACTTGGAGAAGCAAGAAGCAAAGTGTAGCTGCTAGATCAAGTTTGAAAGCATAATATAGAGCTATGACCTAGGGTGTTTGTGAACTTCTTTGACTACAAAAGTTATTAGAGGAATTGAGATTGCGTGAAAGGAAAACTTTCCTTGTACTGGGACAACAAAGCTGCAAGCAGTATAGCATAATCCCGTTTAACATGACCACACAAAGCATGTTGAAATTGATCGACACTTCATCAAAGAAAAGGTTATAAGTGGTATGTTGAGTTTGCTTCACGTCTCGTCAGAGAAACAACTAGCTGATGTGCTTACAAAAGGTCTCAGAAAACAAACTTTTCATACATTGGTTTGCAAGTTAGGCATGTGTGACATCTTTGCACCAACTTGAAGAGGAGTGTTGCTTAGCTTGATTCTAGGAGATTTTTCTTTCCCAGCTTACTTGTAGGAATTTTCTTAATTGATTGTAATTGAGTGTCTTTCCAAAATTAGTCATAGGGCTCATTATATAAGTACCCTTGCCATGGGATGTACAGAGATACAAAAATACAAAGAAGATTTCTTCTTTCTCAAAAGCTTAGGGAAGAAGTGTAACAATCAGAACCATGAACTAGTAGTAGTAAAAAGTATGCTCATGCATGACTCTTGCTTGTTCTTTCTCTGCGTTTCCTGAAGGTAACTAGATGTGTGTCAATCATATCAAGATGGAATTAATCTTTTTACCTCTGGGGCTCTCCCCCCCAATTTCTTCTTCGTGCCAATAATGTATTGTGTCCCAACCTATATCCTCCGAAGAAATCTGTTGATGTTCATAGGCCATAGCTAAGACAACCATATCTCTTTAATCAATAGAAACTCTTGTGCTCCTTTTTTCTTCTCCTTTTTACTATTAGATATAGTTTCATCTGTGGTGTGTATTGGTTCATATCCTCCATAAACCTTGACATACCTCTGCTTGTATTATAATCATTTGATTGCTGAGGAATGAGGGGTGCTGAGTGTTGTTTAGACTTTTCTTTCACCATTTTAGTGCCTCCCAATTAGTAGAAACTGATCCATGGTAGATATATCTTACTTAAAACATTATACTGACTTTGCTCTTTCTTAATAGGGTTGCTTTCCTCCTTGCTTGTTTTCGTCAGACCTTTGCTTTAGAATTTGATTAATGTAAAAGGTTCTCTTCATGAGGATCTATAACTGTTTCAAACATTTTGTGTGATATAGTTTTGGCATTGCTGCTGGAGGAAATAACAGCTTCTCTTAACTTAAGCAAAATTCATGACATTGATAGGGAATGCATAAGTTTATAATTGCTGCTATTTCTTTCTATTCAATGAAATTCATTTCTGCAAGCAGGGAGGATCCAGAGCGTTGCCCCCTCCTATTCGAGGCCGGATGGCCGCGCCCCACAAGCACCCAACCTTCCTTTTGCTCTCCTGTCAGACCAAAAAACTTGAACTCAGTTGGATTGCTTGTTGCACAGAACTTGGATGTCAGTGGAACTGCTAGTTCCTCTCAGTAATGTTTTACATTTTTATTGTGAAGAAAAGTAGATACTCTTGTTTTCAACCTGAAGTGTAGTCAATGATTCCCCTATGAATATCAAAGAAATTGGTAGGACATAGGAAAGACAAGAAAATGGGAGCTAATCAGGAAAGTGAATGAACTTATGTGACAAATATAAGTGAAATCTTGAAATTCTTCTTAAAATTAATTTTATTGCTCAACTTGAACCTCTAATCTATCAGGAAAAGAACCTGAATTTGTAGGCTGTCATGTATAAAGACTAGTTTATTATATCATCATTTATGTAAAACTGTTTCTACTGCACCGTTTGTTTAATTATTTTACAGTATTAACTTATTGACAGCAATTTTACTTTTAATGACTATGGTAAAGTGGAGGGGCTTGAAGTTCTTGAATAGTTGGGGACTTGGGGGGTTAGTTGTGGTAACTATTGTTATCACTGGCACAAGGGAGTGGAAGCTCATTTTCTTGTCATGCTAATCATCTCAAGAATATTCTGTCTTCGTCATCTCCTTATACCCCTATTGGATCTGTTAATCTCTTTCTCCTATCCTGTTCTATTCTAGGGTTCAGATGGAGCAAATGGACACTGGATTCATTCATGGAGATTTTCACTAAGGAGTTGAAGTCATATCCTTTAGATTTTCAGTCAATATATTCTAGAGTAGTACAAACCATGTTTCTTTTGATGTGTAAAAACTTGTGGTTCCAAAAGTTTTTCCTATTTGTTTCACACAGTAGCTGATAAGGTTGTTGCCTTCAAAAGTATGGTTGCATGTCGTAGCGGCCTTGCAATTAATAAGAAGTCACTAAAAAGGAGGCTGAAGAGGGCTTGAGTGATGTTTTACTCGGTGAGTCTTGCACGATGTGGGGTTGTAATGATCCATGATTGAGCAGCTGATTCTGATAGTTCCTCTCTTTCCAGCTGGGAATCCCGTGCGAATCTCGAACAAGAGCTTCATTTATTATATCTTTATGCATGCTTTGGAGGTGGCTCAGAGTTATGACTTGCCCATGCAGATACACATGGGGTAACAAAAATAATGTTTTGATGCAGATAGCTTGACCACATTTTCATCTAGCTCCTCGAGTTTTGGATCAAGTTTATAGTCTTTATTCCCTTTGTTGCATGTTAATTTTCTTATTCAAAATTAGAAAACCATTGAGAGACGTGTATTTTCTTTTTCTTTTTATTTATATAGTATTTTCCCAGTCTTTATAGGAATGATTATTCTGTTTCTTCATTTCAGTTTTGGGGACGAGGATTTTGATATGTGCTAGCGAATCCCCTTCATCTTCACAATCTTTTTTAGGACAAGAGATTCACTAATAGCTGATTAGTACTTTTGCATGCGTCCTACCCATTCTCAAAGGAAGCTTCACATCTAGCTTCTGCATACCCTCAAGTAAGATCATTAGTCCTCTATCTGAAGCTATTAACATGTCGATCTGATGTTAAGACATGGATTTTACTTGTGCATTAGGAGTTACCAGCCAACTTAGAGACTTTTTCACATCTATTGCTAATGATGAAGTATCTTTCTCTGTGTCTCCCTAACACGGCCATTGGCTTCTAATGTAGGTATATCTTGATTTTGGGTTTGCAATTCCTAAACTTAGCTTCCATGGGATGATATCCTCAGTGAAAGAACTTCTGAAGCTTGCTCCAATTAATAAGGTTGTTGATGTACTTTAAGATACATTGTTTTCCAGTTCAGGCTACATATTTCCATTTATTCTTAGGTTGACTACTCTTTCAGACACCATATAAAGAGCAAATATTTTCCTGTCTAATGTTTGGATATCAACAGGTTATGTTCAGCACTGATGCCATCGCGTTTGCTGAAGCCTTTTATCTAGGTTTGGCCAAAGCTATTCTTATCTTGTATCCTTGAAGTATGACATGACAAGCATTTGAACTGTTGGTTTCCAATATATTATATATACAGGGTTTTGCTTCAGCTAATCTAAAATCCTGTTAAATTTTGGCAGCTAAGAAGTAGAAACAGTCATCAGAGGATGTCTTGTCCTTTTCCCACACTTTGTCTAACATAATTTCATCAGAGTTTGGACAATAGTGGATGTTTGATACACATTTGACTCTGTCCATATCTTTTTCTGGTGTTTGATTGTCGACATGTGTCTTTGCTAATCCTGAATGTGTAATTTTAGGATAATCTAAATTTAGGTTGCATAGTCAGATTACCCAATAAAAAAGAATAGGAAGTGTAAGGAAGAAAGAGGATACCAAACACCATCTATCTATAACACCTAGGCAAATCCCACAACAGCAAAATATGGGAGAGATGCTACGTATATAAGGAAACAAGACTTAGACCCTAGTGACTCGTTTTAAAGCTGTGCGGGCCTAGGCCCAAAGCGGACAATATCACTAATGGGCTTGTCTGTTACAGATGGTATCAGAGACACTCATGGCAAACCTCAACGTTCAAATGCATTTAGGAGAATTCTACATCTTTGAGGTTATAGTGTGCCAAACCCCAGCGAGGATGTTGAGTCTCTAACGAGGGGGATGTATGTGACACCCTAGGAAATCCCACATCGGCAAAGTATGGGAGAGATGTTGGGTATATAAGAAACAAGCTTTAGACCCTAGTGACGGTTTTAAAGCCGTGTGGGCCTAGGTTCAAAGCGGACAATATAACTAGTGTGCTGGGTTGGTACATTATCACAAACTGATGTGTATAGACAATTGGTGATAGATAAAGTTAGAAAATTTTATAAATGTATTGCAGACTATACCTCAGAATTAGACACAAATATGATCCTTAAATTATGTTGTGCATGTGTATAGAGACATGAACAACATACAAAAATTCTACTGTAAATGCATTCATATTCTGCTCGTATATTGCCATGAACCATTTTATGAGCAGTGTTCTGTCCTGTTCATTCCATGCTAATTGCTACCTAGCTAGATTGTTTTACATACTGGAAAATTGAATTTGTATTCTTAGTTTATTAAACTGCTTTTTTGAGTAATTAAAAGGAATGGTTAATCTTATTTGCTGGTCGGAAAATGGGCTGCAAATATTCCTTGAGGCGTGTTGTCACTTTGATCAAGTACATTATCATTCAGAAGCTTCAAGGAAAAGAAAATTATTGCCAAACAATAATATCCAGCTTGAGTTGCATGGTAGCTAAATGAGAGATTCCTTTTGTATTTTCTTCCCAACTTGTTATGAGTATTTTTTAAACACGATTCTAATACCTTTCAAAAAATAATCTAAACTTGGTTCTAATGCAGGTGCAAAGAGAGCATGTGAAGTGGTATTCTCTGTTCTACGTGATGCGATGGTTGAGGGTGATCTTTCAATTACAAAAGCTATTGCAGCCGTTACAGATATTTTTGCAGAAAATGCAAAGAAGTTGTACAAATTACACAAACTTGATGTTCCTTCAAACGATTCTGATATAGAACCTCATATACTGTCTCCCTTCATGAAGGAAGATTTACATGGCTCATTAAAGGATTCTTCAATAGATTCTGATGTAGAACCTTATATATCATCTTACTTCCAGAATGAAGAGTTAAATGGTTCATCAAAGGATGTTACCCTTGTTCGTATTATATGGATAGATGCTTCTGGCCAACATAGATGCCGTGTGAGCTTTACCTTTGCTTTTAAGTTACTGCTTTAGCCTTATGATAACAAATTATTTAATGATATGCTTTACTAAGCCTGTGACAGCCCAAATATTTGGTCCTCTTTGAGAAAATTCGAAGCTGCAATAGTATACAGTGAAGTGTTAAGTTTCTATCAACACCAAAAGGCAACTTTACTGCACAATTAGCTTAAACTAAATGGTGGTGTACTTTAGCGTTCAATATCCGTGCAACACGATCACGTCAAATGGCCTGTATCCTGATGTTTTAAGAAATGATATTGGAGGACTACGAGTGGTCACAAATATGATAGGCAGTTGAATAGGGGAGCACATCTCTGTGCTCTATATAGTAAGAAACTTGGCGCTCCTGTGTGTATACAGTGACAAGCATGTCTTTGTTCCATATCGAGAAAGGAAAGGAGTTTGAACCTCATATGATGAATTGCCCAAGCTTTTTTTTAATATACATTAACCTAGATATCTCTTATAAAGCAGTTGGTTTATCAGCCTGTTATGGTTAATAAATTGTGTTGACAAGCTTGACCATGAAAAGTTTTATAGGGCTTAAGCAGAATATCAAGGATTTAGTGGTAAAGAATGCGATCACTGTCTTATAACAGATAAATATATGTTAATTGATTATAAGGTAAGGTTAAGATATACAATTAAATTCAAAATTTGTGTAATCTGAAGAATAAACTAAAGTGTTTTTTTTCAAGAGCACTTTGTATACAAGGAGAAAAGGTCATTATTTACCTTCTGAAAATTTCACTTTGCCTAGCCTGTCTTTGGACAAGCAGCATACTGTGCCTCTTCCTGTTCAATTAAGAGCATATGTGGAGATTAGGCCCTTCAAACCAAGTAGGGATCACATGTTTAGCCTTAACACAAACGATTGGACTTGGACTACAGTTATTCCACCAACCTATCAAGTCTGTTGAGTTCTCCCACATCGGCTAGGGATGGGGGACTTGGTCTCTGTATATGGACTTGGGCAATCCCCCCCTCATGGTATCAGAGCCGGACTCATCCCAGTTCTTTGTTTCACCGATGTTGGCACATTGGCTAGGGATGAGGGACTTGGGCAATCCTCCCCTCATGAGCTAGCTTTTGAGGCTGAGTTAGGCCCAAGATCCATTCTTTACAAAACATCATATCGCTTTGATAGTCAGTCTTTGCTTCATTGATGATAGATTTTCCTTCGTCACGAGAAAAAAATGAGGGAGTCCTAATGGAAGTTGTTTCATTGGTTTATAGTTCATTTTTCGATTCAAAGATGGGAAAGCCTAGACTTTTCGCTAGGATCACATTTGGGAAGGTTAATAACTACTGGAATTGAGCTCAATATTACCTACCTCCGTGTTCTTTTATTGAATCAAAGCTCTCAGACATACTGGTTAGAGAACTTTGACTGAAGCATGAAGAAACAGGTGAAAGGTTGTTTCACCATAACAATCTGTAGACAAATATCTACCCAATTTTGCTATTTCATCTTACCTCAAATAGGAAGTTGTAGTCAGCTTATAGTAAGATGATTATTTATTTGGTGAAATTTGAGAATTTGATTTTGTGAAACATTGTTATTATGATTTCAACAAGCTTGCTAGTGTTATTCTGCTTTTAGTAAGAAAAGGATGTAGGCCAAAGCAAGTAGTCCAGCGATTAAAAAGCTCAATAGGTCCAATTTCCGAGAAGAGAATCCCAATTGTATCGAACTTTCCATTTTTGGAATAGTTACGGAATCTCCATGAATAGGATCAAACCTTATTCATACCTACTTCTCATTGTTAATTTTGAATTATTGTTTTAAAAGTCATGCAAAGAATATTCCAATAGATTATTAATTATTATTTTGGTGCATTCTGTTTCTTGTGGTGTTTTGCCCATGATTTTAAGGACTTGGTGGTTATTTTGAATATTCAGTTGACTATGATAATTTGAATGTTGAAAATACTGTTGGACATTGTTTCCTATACCAAACATCTGCAATTGTATCTTATGTGTTTTTCAGATCAAATACAACAAGCTCATTCATCAGTATTATTTTCTGCTATTTTGTTTACCTTCACTACATGGTGTGGGCTAATTCTTGGTGCTCCCTTGCTCTGGCGAAAAAAATGTATTGAGCTTGATTATTTCTTCTGCGTCACTTGCAGGGTGTCCCACGGCAGCTTTTCTATAGCTTTGTGAAAAGCATGGTATAGGCTTACCTCGTGCGTGTATGGGGATAAGTTCAGTATCTCATTCACCGGTAGAGGACACTAATCTCACCTGCTCGGGTTTGATAACAATTATTCCTGATTTATCAACCAAATGCAGAATTCCATGGTACTGCTCGGACACCTGTCTATTATCTTCATCCTCCTGGATTTATGTGTTTAGCTTCTAGACTGTAGGTTGTCTATATTGATTTTTCCTCAGGCCATGTATTATAAGATTAGGGAAGACCTCTTTTATTCGTTCAATGTTTGATCTTGGGGAGTTCTCAACTTTGTTTATATTGCCTCTTAGAAACAATACAAAACCTTTTCAATATTGTCCAATGTGTAGTTACCAGACCTAACGGGCAGAACTCCATTAGGTGCACCTGCAAATCATGGAGGAAAGGATATCCGCTATAGGATCAGTCTTCCTAATACCATGTGATAACTTTGAGAACGCGTAGGAAAACTGATGGAACATAAAGCTAATACTTTCTAAGTGATTTGTCTAAGATTGTGTACACACATTGATGTCTAATGCTTTTGTGTTTCTGATTGTCTGCAGAGGCGGATTAAGGATTTTATTTGAGTTGTTCAATATGTAATTTTGAAATTGTGGGTTCAGAATTTTAGTATTTGTTGAAATTTTAGTGATTTCACACACACATATATATATATATCTATATATATATATATGCTCTGTGTTCAATTGAACCCATATTGCATCCACCTATGCCAGTCTTAAGAAGCATATGGACCTTTGCATGGCAACCATTCAATGAAGTTACCCATATTGCATCCACATGTGTACTAAATCTGGTGAAGCATGGGAATATTGTCCAAGAGAAGCTTTATGTAGAATCTCTAAAATCTGAAAAGATGAACTCGGCTTGGTATGTTTAATATCTTGTGTAGCAAAGAGTTGAAAATTTTATTGATCTAATGTGTATCTACATTTTTAGGTTATGACTGCAGGCTTTGAAGTTGAATTTTACTTCCTAGAGAGTGTAATAAAGTATGTTAGAGAACGTCTTCCCATAATATTTTTGTTTCTATTTATCCGTCATATATGTTTTTGGAGATAACATGTTACACTAAATATGTATAACTAAATCACACAGGGACGGCAAAGAAGAGTTTGAATCATCAGACAAGTACAGGAAGTGCCATACATCAGCATTTGTATTGCATCCCCAATGCTTGAGGAGATGCTCACTTATCTTCAGTCCATGAATATTACAGTAGATTACGTAAGTCCTTATTTCCTTGAATGTTTGCTTGCAAATTTGATGTTTCTCGTACTGTTGCAAACAGTATTGTAGCTAATTAGGAGATTTTAGCATGTATATCCATTTATTCCGCTTGAGTTGGAGCTTCGGACTCGAGGTATTTTGTTCTTTCCCTATTGAGAGTTTCTTGCATTCTCTCTTCACCAGACAAATAGAACTAATTTTAACAAATTTCGTCGCTTCGACACCCCTAATGTTAGCTCCTATTACTCCTCTCACTGAAAAGGAATATAGCCTTGGGTGGGAGTCTATGATGTGATACTAAAGTATGACCATGGAGATATATACTAACTATAGGTAGAAAGAAGGAACCAAATGTAGTCCATGAAAATGTTTGACACCATATCTAAGAGTAGAGCTCAACTCAAGGATTGCAGGCAACATGGTGTACTACTATGACCTGTGTTTCATTGACTCTTCCTTCTCAAAGTAATTTTTTCTTTGCGTCACACTTATGATGACGCAATGTTAAAAATAATAAGAAAAAAAATTACTTTTATGCTTTCTGTTTCTAATATCCCCCAGCTAAATGAATTGTGTTTATTTCTTTTTATTAGGGTGTCATACATTGGTTTGAGGGAATGAGTTGTTGTCTCCTTATATGGTCTAATGAGAGAATGGTTTGTTGTCTCCTTACATCGTCTTTGCAATCCTCATCTCGTGAAACTAACTTTTGAGGTTGAATTAGACTCAAGGTCCTTTTCTTTCACATTGTATCAGAGTCAGATCCATCTCTAGCTATTCTTGGTTTACCCAATATTGAGCCCCATGTTATGTTGTCCATGCTTCAGATGTTCAATTCTAGGCATGCGAGGGGGTGGGGGTGGGGGTGGGGGTGGGGTAGTGTCATGGGAGTGGGGGGATATTCTTGGTTTACCCAATATTGAGCCCCATCTTACTTTTGTTAGTGTCATGGGAGTTGTTTTCCTCGATTACCTTTAAAACTGTTTTTAACTTTCAAAAGTCAATCTCTTTGTCATTATCCTTCATATACTGAAGAACTATTTCTAGTCAGATCATCATGCAATAGAAGAAGCATAGAAGGTGAAGTATCGGGATCTGTCAGTTTTTCATTCAGAGACAAAGTAGTCTTTAAAAAAAAAACATGTTTGTTCGATGACATGATTTACATGAATAATTGCTTCATGAACAACATCAAGCACCCTGGCCTAAATCCCAGATCTCAGGGGAAAATGAAGGAAAAAACAAAACAGAAGAGAAGTATAAAAAGAAAAAGAATTATAAACCTCATGTGACATGTTTTTTTCATACATATAATGGTATCATGGCATTTCACTGTCCTGAAATAATATCTTTCTTTTACCTAAAATAAGTAAGATATATCTAATATATTTGATCCTTCTATACGCTCATACTTCCTTGTCCCAAAAAGTATGAAGGAGTTGGGATGTAAGGGTCAAAGCATTCAATTTTCTCGTGAATATGGACATTGCTCAAGTTTTATGCGATAATATTTAAATAAAAAGATAAATCACAATATTTCTATTAAATATATTTTATCAGATACTCCATCCTTTTCATTCTATATAGTGGTATTTGATTGGACACAATCTTTCAAAGAAATACAGACTTTTGGCGCATACCAAAAGTTTCTCATATAACTTGTGGTCTTAAACATGACATGATATTTCTATGGCTATAAGAGTGTGTCATCAGACTCATCACCGGTAATATGAAAAGTTAAACATTAAAGAGTTTCTAAACATAGAAAAATGTCATTCTTCTCGGAACAGAGTAAAAGGGAAGAGTGCCATGGAACAGAGGAGTAATATGTTTCAATTTAATGAAGATTGCTCCCCTTGATGTTGTCTTTTTCAAATATGCAGCTACATAAAGAAGCTGGGAAAGGTCAATTTGAGATTGGACTGGAATATACAGATTGTTTTGGAGCAGCTGATAGATTAATTTATACACGTGAAGTCATCAAAACAGCAGGAAGGAAATATGGATATCATCCAACTTTTTTGCCGAAGTAAGTAGCATATTTTTCCACAGTATTTTTAGGTGCAGTTTTCTTTTCTACGTACTAGTCAGCGCAGATATGCTTTTGCTTCTTTTGAAGTACTATCAAACCATGTTTTCCTATTTCTGCTTTTTTTTTTTTTTTTTTTTTGGTCGTGAAAGCATTATGTATGAACTTTCAACTTATAGACATGACTGAAAAGCATAATTTTCTTGTCATACAGTTTCACCATTTTCTTACTTTCTCTCATACATATCTGCATATCGATTCGTGTATCTTTACCTTATTGACTAGACCAAGATGTGGTGAACCAGTGTAATTTAGTTCATTAGGTGTGGTTTCTCTTCCTTTACGTCATCCACCATCCGGTCTGGTCCATTCTCTCCAAATGTCTACTCATAATTTAAGAAGAAATTAGGAAAAAGTCTTTTTCATAGCCAATTGGTTGACCCTTGCTGGTTTTAGTATAATCACGTTCTTTGGGATCTTCTCTTGTTTGCCTTTCAAACCTATTCTCTCATGATCTATGGTAACTCATAAGAAACTCTATTATGGAAACAATTGTTACTTGTAAAAGAGTTTCCAGCGGTTCATATAGTCGAGTCAGTTTTTCGATCAACCATAGTAATTTTTCATCCTATTATATGCCTTTTTACACACCCTAATTAATTCCAATTAAATTCTGCCAACTCCATCTTTCTTTCTCCCTTCACAACCCTTTCAACCGCAGAGCGAGAGAAATTTGTGATGAGTTATATCTACATTGGAAAATGCAAAAAATGAGCATGTGCTTTCCTTAATAAAGAAAAGATAGAGATGTTTCTCTACTGGAGAAGACATGCAAAGGATATATTTCCTCTGTTCCATTTTATATGCTCGCACTTTTCATTTTAGTATGTTACCAAAAGAATGATACCTTTCTATACTTCAAAATTTTTTAACTTTAAACTTCTCATTTTACCCTTAATGACATGCTCTTATACATAGAAATGTCATGGCACGTTTAAGAGTACAAGTCCTAAGACATATAAAAGTCTTTCTTTAACTCTGTGTCCAGTCAATTACCGCCATATACAATGAAACTCGGGGGAAATAATTTAGCTAAAAGAGCAGTGATGTTCCTTTCTGCAATATTTTCTGATTCTTGGGGGATTCCTTGAAGGACTAGTTTCAAAACTTTCTACTTCTTAAGCCCAGTTCTTTACAATTTGCTAACCTTATGTCCCCTTCTGTATAGGATCACATGTGCATATTAGTTTGTCCAAGAATGGAATAAACGTTTTAAGGCATCTGATGGATCAAGTCAATATGGTATTTCCAAGATTGGGGAGGCATTCATGAGTGGGGTGTTGGATCATCTTCCTGCCGTATTAGCATATACTGCACCACATCCTACAAGGTTAGTGGTTTTCTATACTTATGATTAAGATTTAACTTGTATGAACTGACAATGTAAATAATACTTTTTCACTATCAGTATAATTTAGCCATGTTAAACCTTAATTATCAATGTCCTACTTCCTTTATATATATGTATTGGTGATTGGTTTATGATTTCCCTCGAATGCCAATTGGTTTGCTTTGGCGATGGATGTACTAACGCGACACATTTAAGGGGAGGTGCCATGGTGCATATTATTTGCAGATGACATAGTTCTGATTGATGAGACGCGAGGCGGCGTTAACGCGAAGCTGGAGGTTTGGAGACACACCCTGGAGTCAAAAGTTTCAAGTTGAGCAGGACCAAAACTGAATACTTGGAGTGCAAGTTTAGCGAAGTGACCCATGAAGCGAATGTGGAAGTGATGCTTGACACACAGGTCATCCCTAGGAGAGGTAGTTTCAAGTACCTCGAGTCATTAATCCAAGGTAATGAGGAGATTGACGAGGATGTCACACATCGTATTGGGGTGGGGTGAATGAAATAGAGGCTTGTATCCGGTGTTCTGTTTTATAAAAATGTACGGGCAAAACATAAAGGTAAGTTTTACAGAGTGGTGGTTAGATCGACTATGTTATATGGGGCGGTTTGTCCAGTCAAGAACTCTCATGTCCAAAAGATGAGAGTAGCAGAGAAAACGATGCTGAGATGGATGTGTGGGTATACCAGGAAAGATAAGATTAGGACAAGTTTTGGAAGGATGCTTGGAATGATCAAATTCCACTGATGAACTCTATTCCAGATCTGTTTATCTTGTGCAATAATCCTGAGGCTACAATCAATGATTGTGGGACTGCACAGGGCTAGAATTTATCCTTCAGGAGATTTTTTTATGATTAGGAGGTGGACGGAGTGACCAATCTGCTAAAAGGGATTAATGAATTCAAGGGGATCAATTCTAACCCTGACACTTTAATATGGAAACATAGCAAAGATAGGAAATTCACTGTTAATAGGGCTTACAAGAAGGAGAACATGATGCGAAATGGGGTGTACCAGAAAGCATGGAAAATTATATGAAAAAGGTTAGCACCAACTAAAGTGAAGTGCTTCACATGGCTGGTAGCCAAAAGAGCATGTTTGACTCATGAAGTTTTGAAGAAAAAGGGTGCCATCATAGTTTCCAGATGCTTTCCTTGCAAAGAAACAGATGAGACTAACAACCATCTATTTCTGCACTGCAAATTCACATCACAAATATGGGCTCTTTTTCTCAGCCTCGCAGAGACAAAGTGGACCATGCCTGAGTACACTGCAGATTTACTAAGTTGTTGGATCAGGAAAGGAGGTAGCAAAAGCCAGAAGAAGTGGTGGAGGATAATACTCCAATGCATTTGGTGGACTGTTTGGAGAGAAAGAAATGGGAGATGTTTTGAAGATAGATCCAATTCCATTAAAAAAGTCAAGTAAAATTGTATAGTATCTTTTTATTCTTGGTGTAAAGAGATAGGATTAGAAGATATAGATCAACTTGTAGACTTATTAGAATCACTGTAAGTATTTCTTCTTACTCTGTTTGCTACTTTTTGAAGGTCTCCAGCATGTCCTTAATGCTGAGGAATACAATATTTACCAGCTTAAAAAAAAAAAGATAAGATTAGGAATGTAGATATTCGGGCCAAGGCTGGAGTAGATCCCGTGAATGATAAGATGAGGGAAATGAGGTTAAGATGGTTTGGGCATGTGAAGATGAGATGTGCAGATGCCCCGGTAAAGAGGTATGAGAGGTTGAGAGTAGCGGGCTTGAGGAGGGGTAGAGATAGACCTAAAAAGTATTGGGGTGAGGTGATTAGGTAAGACATGACACAACTTCCGCTCACACATGACCTTTGATAGGAGGGTGTGGAGTTCAAGAATTAGGGTAGAAGGTTAGTAGGTAGTCAGACATGTTTCTTTTCCATTCTCATAGTATTATTATTATTCTTGTATTTTCGTATTTTTAGATTTCTATTACCACTTATTGTTTCTTTAGCCTCGATTGCTATATTCTTAGATTTTTTTTATTATTTTGCCATTTTTTATGCTTGTTGCTACTGCTTTTTTCACCTTTCTTTGAGCTGATGGTTTATTGAAAACATCTTCTCTACCTTCTCAAGGTAGGGGTAATGTCTGCGTACACTATATTTTCTCCAGACCCCACTTGTGGGATCACACTGGGTGGTTGTTGTTGTGTAGTTCCATGATGGCAGAATCTCATCGTGTTGAGGCTGCAGCATGTTGGCTCTAATTGAAAAAAAGAGAACTTATAACTACTGGCAGCTATATAGCTTCCTTTTTCCTTTTTTAAATTATTGTTAGCATAATGGAGAACTTGTAATTTTCTAACCTCAAATAATAATAAGTTTAAGACGTTTTTTCTTTCTTTTTGGTATAACAACTGTTCTTTTTGTTAATGGTTTTCAGTTATGTTAATTCAATGATTGAAATGACTCAACGTTTAATACTTGAATGATTTTCCTTTTCTATTTGTTTAAAAAATGTGAGAAAATATGAGAGAAAAATATTATTATTGAATTGTGTATCTACACTATCACATTGAGCCTCATTTATAGATACTATATCCCAATCATTTTTCATGTAGGATACTATATACAAATCCTATTTATATTTCTATTCTAATACTCCCCCTCAAGCTGGTGCATACAAGTCATATGTACCGAACTTGTTACAGATGTATCTAATACGAGGACCACTAAGTGACTTGGTGAAAATATCTGCAAGCTGATCACTCGACTTCACAAGATTAGTAACAATATCTTCGGAGAGTATCTTTTTCTTAACAAAGTGACAGTCAATCTCAATGTGCTTAGTCCTCTCATGAAATACCATATTTGATACGATATAAAGGGTCGCTTTGTTATCACACACAAGTTCCATTTAACTGTTTTCTCCATATTTTAGTTCTCTGAGCAACTGCTTAATCCAAACTAGCTCACAAGTTGCTACAACCATTGCTTGATATTCTAATTCAGCACTAGATCGAGCAACGACACTCTGTTTCTTACTCTTCCAGGATACCAAATTACCTCCTATTAACACACAATATTCGGAAGTAGAACATCTATCAGAGGGTGATCCTACATAATCAGCGTCTGTATATTCAACAATCTGCTCATGGCTTCGATCTTCGAAAAACAGTTCTTTACCTGGAGTTGACTTAATATATCACAGAATGCGGATAACTGCATCCCAATGACTATCACAGAGAGAATCCATAAACTGGCTTACAACACTTACAGGAAACGAAATGTCAGGTCTAGTCACTGTGAGATAATTCAACTTACCAATCAGCCGCCTATAATTTTCAGGATCACTAAGTGGCTCCCCCTGTCCTGGCAGGAATTTAGCATTCGGATCCATATGAGTGTCAATGGGTCTACATCCCTTAATTTCTGTCTTCTCAAGAATGTCTAAGGCATACGTGCGTTGCGAAATAACAATATGTGACTGGATTGGGCAACCTCAATATCTAGAAAATACTTCAATCTGTCGAGATTTAGTCTGGAAATGTTGAAAAAGATGTTGCATTAAATTAGTGATACCATCTTGATCATTGCCAGTTATAACGATATCATCAACATAAACCACCAAATAAATACTCATATCTCGAGCAGAATGTCGATAAAACACAGAATGATCTATTTCACTGTGAGTCATGCCAAACTCCTGAATTACTGTGCTGAATTTACTAAATCAGGCTCGAGGAGACTATTTCATATCATAAAGTGATTGATGCAATCAACACACCAGATTAGACTCCCCTAAAGCAACAAAATCAAGTGGTTCATATAAACTTCCTCTTCAAGATCACCACGGAGAAAAACATTCTTAATGTTCAACTGATATAGAGGCCAATGGCGAACAACCATGGATAGAAAAAGATGAACAAATGTTATTTTAGCCATGGGAGAGAAAGTATGACTGTAATAAGCCCAAATATCTGTGTATACCCCTTCACAACAAGATGAGCCTTAAGCCGATCAACTTGGCCGTCCGGACCAACTTTGACTGCATAAACTCAACGATAATCAACAATAGATTTACCTGAAGGAAGAGGAACAAGCTCTCAAGTACCACTCGTGTGTAAAATAAACATCTCGTCAATTATAGCATGTCGCCATCCGGGATGGGAAATGGCTTCACTTGTAGACTTAGGAATGGGGACATAGAACAATGATGACACAAAGGCATAATGGGATGATGATAGACGATGATAACTTAAAAAGGTATAATGTGGGTTAGTATTACGAGTGGATTATTTACCTTTCCGAAGTGCAATCGGCTAATCAGGAGGAGATAAGTCCGCAATAGGTGCAGGGTTTGACACAGGACATGAATCATCTGTACCTGATGTTGGATCTAATGCTGGACGAGGTCGACGATGATAAGTCAGAAGTTGTGGCACCGTGACCGAAGATGTAGAAGTAGCTGTAGATTCCTTAATGGTCGGTGTAGGTAAAACCTGAGGTATAGGTAAGACCTCAGAGATATCAGGATGATCAAAAGGAGACCTAAAGTTAGGTTGAGACTAAAACACTGTGACATCGACAGACATAAGATATCGACGAAGATCAGGTGAGAAGCAACGATACCCCTTTTGAACTCAAGAATAACCAAGAAAGACACATTTAAGAGAGCGAGGGGCTAATTTATCTGTCCCCAAAGCTAGGTTATGCACAAAACATGTGCTTCCAAAAACACGAGGAAGAGAGTATAGAGATATCTGAGGATATATTATGGAATATGGAGTCTAATTCTGAATAGAAGAGGAGGGCATTCGATTAATTAAATGACAAGATGTGAGGACTGCATCACCCCCAAAAACGCAGCGGAACATGGGATTCAATGAGAAGAGTGCGAGCAGTCTCAATGAGATGCATATTTTGCTTTTCTCCTACCTCATTTTGTTGAGGGGGTGTAGGGACAAGATATTTGATGAATAATTCTTTGGTAAGTTATAAACTATTGAAACTGGAAGGATTTGTATTCTAAGGCATTATCACTACGAAAAGTACGAATAGAAACACCAAATTGATTTTGCATTTCAGCACAAAAACTCTTGAATATAGAGAATAACTCAGAATAATCTTTCATTAAGAATAGCAAAGTACATCTCAAAAAATCATCAATGAAACTAACAAAATAACAAAATCCTAAAGGTGAATTGACTCTACTAGGACCTCAAATATCATAATGAACTATTGAAAAAATAGACTCTGCACGACTCTCAGCACTACGTGGAAAGGTAGCACGAGTGTGTTTCCTAAGTTGACACGATTCACAATTTAATTTGGACAAACTAGACAAATTAGGCACCATCTTTTATAGCTTGAATAGACTCGGATGTCCCAATCGTTTATGGATTAAGTCTAGAGGATCTGTAACGGAGCATGATGTGGAGGCATTAGGAGAGGTAAGATAGTAGAGACCTTGTGATTCATTTCCTGCACCAATCACTTGTCCCGTACTGCGGTCCTGCATAACAAAAGAATCATCAAGAAATATTATCTGGCACAATTTAGGACGTGTCAAATGACTGACAGATGCAAGATTAAAAGGACAACCAGGGACAACTAATAAAGTTTAGAGTGACAGAAAGGGGATTAGCTTGTCCAACCCCTTTTGGTTTTGTTTGGATCCCATTGGCTAAAGTAACCGGAGGAAGAGACTGTGGATAAATAATATTTGACAAAAGTGATTTGTCACCAGAAATATGATCAGAAGCGTCCTAGTCAATGACCCACGATGGAGGGATAATAGACTGTGAAACACAAGCGAAAGAATTACCAGCAACAGAAGTATCAGAGTCTCGAATTTCCTATAGTGTCAGTCTGAGCAACATGAGCATTGTTGGTGGTTGGCCATGCAGAGTACGACATACGTCATGAGTGTGTCCAAACTTATGACAATAACTACACTGAACATCATTGGGTAGTGGACCATGTAGAGCACGACATATGTCGCGAGTGTGTCCAAACTTATGACAATAACTACACTTAGTTTTAGATTTTCCAAAATAACCTCCTCATTGATTATCCATAAAATGAGATGTTCGATTCTCTATGGTTTGAGATACGAGAACAAAGGAGTCAACGGTTGGTGATGAAACCACTGTGTGATTAGGAGGCGCAACAAGACAAAGAAAACGAGAAAATAGTTCATCAATTGTAGGAACCGTAGGACTAGCCAAAATCTGAACACGCACCGAATCAAGGTTAGTAGAAAGTCCAGTAAGTGTAAGAACTAGAAACAACATCCGTTTTTGCTCCTGTTATTTTTCAACGTTCGTAGTGACTGACATCAATTGCTCAAATTCCTTCATGAATGCATGTACCTGTCCCAATTAAGTAGATATATCTGATTCTTGTTTCTTTAAGTTGGTCATCCGATATATCACATTATAAAATTGAGATATGTCATTAGTGTATAAAGCGTGAGCCTTTTCCCAAATTGAATAACATGTCTGGAAGCAACGAAACAAGGGCATCAACTAGGGATCAATAGATCGCCACAGAAGGCTATAATTGAGCGTCGACCTTCTCCCACTGTGCTTTGGTCTTTCCATCTGTCTCACTAGCCTTTTCCTTTTCATCAACCATAATAGCCTTTTACATTAAGTGATCTTGAACACCTTGACCCTTGCACCACAACTCAATCGAGAAAGCCCAAGCTAAATAGTTTGAACTTCCCATTAACGGTTTAGAAGTAATCATAGGGCTTGAAGTTCCGATTCCCGTATTTTTGGAGTTAAACATACCAAATTCGAGAGACATAACAAAATATGACTGGAAGAATAACTTAGGATCTGAAATCTGATTGGAAAACTTGCCGGAAAAGTAAAAAATGAACGGATCTTGAAGAAAATTATATGAGTCAGCTTAGAATGCTCAGGTGACCCGGATAGGAAAAATAAATCTCGAAAAACCTAGCCGGAGAGACGCAAATCTGACGGAAAAGGAACTGTTGCGCTGGATTAGGGTTCCGATGATCGGAATTTGACAACAAATGTAGGGACGGGTCAAAAATATTGGGCGATTCCTTCAGGAAAAAAAATCAGCTCCAAAAGATGTCAGAGAACTGGTTCATGCGCCGGCGTGTGTGACAGACGCGTCGCCGGCGACAGAGTCTCGAACAACGCGTGGAGGCGCATGAGAAGACTTCTGCCGGAGCTCTTTGCTGGGGTTTGCTCGCTAGAGCTTCCTGAACCTTGTGGTAGTGTTGGTTTTCGCACAACACTTACTGGAAGAGAGGAGATTCAAAATAGTCGCCGGAAAAGAGGCACAACGACTATTTTTTGTCCCGATGTCTCACTGTAGCTCTGATACCATGTAAGAAAATATGGGAGAAAATATTATTATTGAATTGTGTATCTACATTATTACATTGAGCGCTATTTATAGATACTACATCCCAATCCTTTTCCATGTAGGATACGATATACAAATCCTATTCCTATTGCTATTCTAACAAAAAATGTTTTTTGATAAATGCAACTCTCCAAATTAAGGTCTCATCTTTGTCACGTGATAAAGGACTATTGGTTCATCATTATTTGACCTTGAAGTCTCTTGTTCTGCTCAAACCTGTCTGGTCTTTCCAAGAATTACACAACATATTCTATCTTAAAGTTTCTGCATTATGGCCTATTGCATGAGAGATGAAAATCGCTCTCTTCGGGTTCGGTCTCCTCTTATGAAAAATATACGTCATCTGACTTTGTTTGTGCGAAATTGCACTTTCCATCAACCCTGAACCACCTGACCTGATCCTTATTTTTTTTACGTATGCCTTATTTTAGTTACCATTCTAAATTTATTTTGCAGTTATGAACGCCTATTTTCTACGGATTGGAATGGACGAGTTGTCAGCTGGCAGAAAGAAAACAGATATGCAAAAATTAGTACTTGTAGACAACCTGGAGCTGATGTTGTAAGCCATTTCGTATGTCCTGCATTTGATGCGTGTTCAAACCCATACTTGGGACTTGCTTCTATACTTACTGCTGGGATTGATGGCTTGCGGAAAAATTTGAGCCTTCCTGCACCAATAGGTAAGTTAGACAATTATTTAGGAACTTTCCCTCTACTGTATCTTCCCTAATAAATTGCCTTTTGAGTCTTTTTTCGCCCTGAATTTTATGGTTAAGCATGGAATGCATATCATTTATGTTGGTATCTGCTACTTTGATCAATAGGTTAGGACAAGATTATCTTCTCCTTTTGATATCACCGAAAAATGTCCTTGAAGGATTGAGCTGCTTTCATCAATATAATCCCTGAAGGCTAGTGGAGCAAGACTCTAAATACGGTGGATGATGGGACCACCTCTTTACCCTTCTCCACTAAAATTTCATGCTTTTGTCTATGGCAGAACCCGTGATGTGCGCCTAATCCACACATCACTCTGCTTCATCAATATATTTGAAAGTTGCCCTTATATTCACTTACTTTTAGGCAGAACAAATAAAAATGGAAATAGAAACAAGAAACTAAAGTATGTGCAATTTCGGGAAAAGGGAAATATAATAAACTTGTACCAGAAGTTGAGTTTTCTTAGTGTGGTTAGAAATGAATAAGATGAGGGTTATTCTTTTTCTTCTACAAGTATTCTTGCACTTTCGGAATAACATGGATTAAAACTTCCATGAACTTTATAATATAATGTTGAATTTAACTTTTATACACTAGGAGTATAAATAGTTTTCACTTTCAGTGCATCTTAATCAAGGCAACATGCTTTTTAATTTTCATGTTACTGAACACCTGTTATAGACTGTTACTTGTTATCTTTTACGTGATCTGAGAATTCTTTTACATAGTGTATAGAAGTTAAGCTCTATAATACGTAGTCAAAAGTACATGCTGTTTGTGAAAATCTAATTTTGGTTCAGTGAGTTTCTTGCTAATGCTTTATCACTTATCAAAGAGAAATACATAAAAGCTGATGACGAGATTTCTTTGTCCATAAAGGAGATAATTCATTTTATATCTGACATTCTACTTGCGTTTTTTGTGAAACAGATAGACAGAGTCCTGTCAATCAAGAGGATCTGAGTCTTTAAACGCTTTAGAGGAAGATACTTTGTTTAACAATATGATGGGTGAAAACCTTGTAGTTTGCATAAAAGCAATTCGCAAGGTACGTTTCAAATTATGCTTTCTTCAGTATATGAAGGTGTATATATTTGATAGAATATTTCTTTCTTCTGGAGAACTGGTGACTCTAGAAAAGGTTTATCAGTTGTAATGTAATAAGAATGAATTGGCTCATTAGTGTTCATAGTAAAATTCCTCAATGCAGTGTGTCAGTTACAAAAGCAATTTTAAACTATCAGTGCATTTTAACATGTTACGTTGTAGCAGGTTACTTGTCTTATATTCTAGGTTACGGATTTCTCTTTTCACAGACAGTCACCTGCAAATATCTTTTAGGTGATCGGATAGTGTGAATTTTTTTTTACCGTAGTGTATAGAAGTTAAACTCTTAGAATTATCCTAGCACCCGTATTTTCCTTATGTGCAGTCAATAGGATATGATTCCCCTTAACCAGTTGGACGTTCTACGGTTCAAAAGGATGATATAAGGAATAGGAAATGCATAGGATTAGTTTATGCAGTTGAATCGTGCTGAGTATTCAAGATTTTCAGATTATGCATGTTCATTCTCCATTTTACATAGTTTTGATACAGAACTGATATAAGTAGCTAATAACTTTGTTTCTTTGCAAACTAATTGCCAATGTATTATGAATAGTAAATGACTAGCAAAGTGGATAATATCATATATTGTTACTATGACTTGTAATTGCATGAGTAACTACAAACTTTTGACAATAGCTATCACGCTCAATCCCAAGCTAGTGGTAAACTCGGACTGGCATTAATGCTCACTATCCAGTTTCCTCCTCGGCCCGTTTCATTCCAATGTTCGATAAATTTTGGGATCTCTACCACTAAGTTTCTTCTAACTACAGGAACGACAGGCTTTTAACTTTTCTTTTTCTTCATATTCAAGTATTTGGATTATCATTTGGCTTGCTGAAATCAATAAACTTTTGACATAAGGGTCACTATTTTGAGCTTTATTTGTAGTCAAGTCTTTTGATTCTTTGTGGAAATGCTGAGCATGATTTTCATGTTTTGCAGGCTGAGATCAATCACTACTCTGAAGATGATGAACCATACAAGGACCTTATACATAAATATTAGGTTGATCATGTGTACCTGTGAGAGTAGGATATTTTATATTGTTTATTATCACAAATATGAGCTTATTTTGCTATATGCACTTCTCCTGTTGCTTCATTTTTGCACTTGTTTATTTAAATATTTTAGTACTTTAAGCTCAATGTTGGTTTAAGTGCATCAATGGAATTGAACCCTCTTGCAGACAAATGTATGATATTTAAGTGGAAAAGAGTAGAGGCTGGTCATTAAGTTTCGAACCGTGAGTTATTTTCCATCGGGGATATCATGGCTATTGAAAAAAGAAATCGTTCCTCACGTTTGTATAACTCTGTATTATGCATGATGCTGTGCTTTCTGAACAACATTATTGGCGGTTTGATGGACATCATTTGTTTTCTTTCCTCCCACATGCCAATAACCCCCATTTTGCCTTTCTGGTGTCTTAACAAGTTGTCTGTAAATTGTCGACAATTTGTCTTTAATTTACAGCCAATTTTCCAAAACCCAAAACCTTGTTATTTTGTTTAAAAAGAAGATCCAAATCTTAATTACGGAGTAGATCTAGGATTTTAATTTGATAGGTTCGACCTTTGGTGTTTTTAGCACTTAATTCATTATACTTCTAATATTATGAGTTTAGGTAGAGGGTTGTTTTAGGGTGAGTTGGATTTCAAATTGGTCCGGATTTTAAATTGATGCTTTAATTATTTTTTCAGAATTAAATTTTTCATGTCATTAACTCGCACAGAAGAAATACAAAATTCAGCTAAGATGACCATTGAAGTAAACTAGATAAAGTAAAATGAATTAGAAAACAAAATAAAGAAAGGTGACTTTTTTTTTGAAGATCAAAGATACTTATACATACGAGTACGTTCTAAGGAACTGATTTGGTGTCACATAGGACACTTTGATTGTCAAAGCTTGATAGGAGATTACATATATCTTCCTTTACATATTTAACACAAAACATACTAGCCGACATATCATAGGTTAATTGTTGTGAAACAAAAGCTGGGGGCATTGCATAGTGCTGGACTCGAGTGGATTTGGACTGAGCTGCCTCTTTTGCTAGTAGGTGTGCCACTTGGTTCCCTTCCCTAAAGTTGTGCTGGAGGAGCACTTGACTTGCCTGGTGCATGAACCATCTGCAAAAGGAAATGAGAAAATTATAAAAATCAGTTCCCTTATATAGGGTAGCTAGTGAGGAGATCAGTGCTATCCGTTTCTATCTCCAGTCGGTAGAAATTATGATCATGATTCATGAGCAATGCATAGTTCATATTCTAATGCCATCAGCTGAGTGAGAGAAGAGAGGGGATGGCATTTTTGAGTGAAATCGCTGACTAGGGGTGTATATGGACCAGGTTGGTTCGGGTTTCTCAAACATCATAACAAATCAATTGTGTCAGATTTTTAAATTTATAAATCAAACCAAACCAACAAAAGTCGGGGTTTTCAACTTCGGATTTTCTCGGGTTGTTTGGATTTTTTCTGATAAAGTCTTTATACAAAACATAACTTGTGCTTCGAATATTTCTTTAGTCCTAGTAAGATACACCTATCTAATTAAGGTGTTTCCAAAGAAAATGACATAAAATGTGAGATAAGTGATGACATTGTACTAAAATATTCAACAAAAAAAATAATGAAATCGCTAAGCAATAATGACAATGATCATAATCTGAAAGTACTAAAAGAAAAAAGTACGGCTAATTATTAATTACATGATTATATATTAAAAAAAACTAAATTAAGTTATGTTTTGTCACTGTTTAACCAATGCAAAACTAATAGTACGTATCCGACATTATTGTTATTCCTAGCGTTAGAATTGAATTTCTTTTGTTAGCATTAGTATTGATTTGGGCTTTATTTGAGCTACTAACATCAATGGGCTATAAATTTATTGTACTCTTACAAATTTTAAGTTCAAGCTTGAAATAATATGTTAAAAGAGAAAAATTAAGAAAAAACTTAAGAAATATACTTGCGGGTTGGGTTGGGTTGGTTCGGTTTGACTTTTTTTATCAAAACCAAACCAAACCACTTATGGTCAGGGGTTTTTTCTCCAATACCAAACTAAGTCAAACCAGACCACTAGTCAAAAAAAATTCACAGTTTGACTCGGATTATCGATTTGGTGCGATTTGTTGATCTTTTTTGGGCACCCCTACCGTTGACCCATGCACCTGCATGATTACGAATAACACCTCCAATTCCTCCACTATATTGTTGTGATATGAATGATCCATCAGTATTTGTTCTCGCCCCGAATTCTGCCTTCTGTCGTTTTATCGGCTGATGGAATCGGGAGACAAATTGATTCCTTAACTTAAGCGATTTGGGTTGGAAATGGAACTTTAATTTCCAGCAATGGGTTCCCCAACTACTCCAGAAAGCGTTAGGACGGTGGTGTGAGTAAACTAAGAGGTAAGAAACATGAATATATCCGAGTAAAGTAAAAGTAAAAGTAAAGGATAAAGTAAGGGATAAAAGATAAAGATAGATAAGATTTGAGTTGTTTGATTGATCGTGTGTGTTTATATACAAAAATGCGTTCTATTTATAGTACAAAAAGAGAAAAAACTGTACAAACGTGCCCCCCCGCCCTCCATATCAGCCATCAAGTAACCCACCAATTTTAATGGCCGACTATGGGGGAGGTGGTGCCAATTTTCTCTCCCTATACTCCTCTTGCTCGGATAATGGCCCCTTTCTTTTAGCTGTCGTTGGCCGTTATCGCTTATGGGGGTCTGAAAACCCTTTTGACTTGGTCGTTGAGGCGTCTGCGTCTGAGTGGGTCCCAGTCATACCTCTAACTGATAACTCGACTGAGATTCCTTGGTAACCGATGAAGTTATTGTAGTCCAGGGTTAGGAGTAAATTCAGCTCCGGAATAGTTTGGCTGTTACTGAATTCGGCTAATCACTTAGCTATTTTTTTAGTGTTAACAATTACCCCCCTACATTAACTCGAGTGTGATTGTTGAGTTGATGTATCCGAAAGTAGCCGTCGTTTCTGTCTGACAACCGCGCATGTCACTTCAATCATCTTGTCTCTAGTGCATGCAATGATGATTACTTTTTGAGATGTGTTTCCCTTCTAACCGAGGCGTCTTCATTGCCACAAGTTGGATCTAATGATTTTTTGCCGTGCTTTTAAAAATAATAAACTAATCTCAGCCGCGCCTCTAAAGGTTATTTAAGAAAAGGTATCCCCCATAGGTTTCTCACTTAATCTTTGGCCCTTTTCTAAGCCGGAAACCATGGCTTTATCTGTTTTATCTCGGAGATCAGGAAAAATTATTCTAGCCGATAGTGACATGACCTCCGCCTTGGCCTTCGTTGGTGAACAACTGGTACTGACTTCGTATGGTAGATCAGAACAAGGTGATTCTCTTTTGTTTCAGTACCTCAACCTGATAAACCACGACTTTCTTTCGGCTAACCTTCGTACTTGGCCAACCAAGGTCGCTCATTATTCGGGTTGGTTGTACCGAGTGAAGTTAGTCACCGTAGCCGAATGGAGGCGCTTGGGTCCTTCTGCTGCCCCCGTACTATCGGAATTTGATTTCCGTTGTAACGCCGGGTTCGGGTATGCGCGGCGTCTCTATTTTTGTGCTTGGTTTACCTGGATGTGGGAGTCCATATCCCACCCTTTAACTTCAGCATTGCTCTCGGTATTCTTGAGCAAATTTAGAGTAAACCTTGTAGATTTGATGGGCCATTATCTTTGGCCACTTGGGATGACGTTTCTTTACCTGAGCAGTGCGATCAACCTTACGACACATGCATGTGAAAGAAATGGCATTATATTTTGTGATCAGCAGTCGGTCTGTGGTTGTCATTTAGCCATACATCTCCCATCGGAGGGAATTAACTTATTTTATGCGACCAGACAGCCGGTTTGTGGCTGTCATTTATTCATGCATGCTCCAAATCTAAGGATAGTACTTTTTCAGATACTTGCCATTTACATTCCTGTCTATTTCTTCGTCATGTATGTTTATTAGTCGTTATGCATTACCGGCGGTCCGTTGGCTTACTACGAAAGGTCTTTCCCAATTTGATGATCATCTGCCGAATTTATGATCTTTCATCCTAATCGGCAAAACGGTTTTCCAAACTAAGTCTCCTTCGATAAACCTCTTAGTCTTACCATGTTTGTTGTATGCTTTATCCATTTTACGTTTATCGGCTTCGATTTTCTCTAGGGCCATCAGTTGATCTTCATCTAGTTGGTCTAGCTCCATTAGCATGACCTGTTGATACTCCTCTAAACTTAGAGAGTTCAGCTTGGCCACCCGTAAGGATTTGACATTAATTTCCAACGGCAATACTGCATCTTGGCCATAGGTTAGTCGATAAGGTGTCGTCTCGATAGTTGTATATTTAGAATTCTTGATCGCCCAAACGACTTCATCCAGAGTGAGATGCCACATTCCCTCCACGTTCTTACTAATTGTGTCCACAATAAGTTTGTTGGCTGTCTCGGCTTGCCCATTCGCATGTGCGTAATAAGGCGAAGATGTGATCATTTTGATCCCGAATTTTTGAGCAAAGGCTGCCACTTTAGAACCAATGAACACGTCCCTTGATCAGTTGTAATCGTCTTAGGGATACCATATCTATATATGATCTGATGTTGGATAAACTGAATAATATTTGTCTAATGAACCCTCTTCATCGGCTTAGCCTCCACTCATTTAGTGAAGTAATCGGTAGCCACGATAATGAAATTGTGGCCTTTAGCCGATTGTGGGTGAATCTTGCCGATGAGGTCCATAGCCCATCCTCTGAAGGGCCAAAGTTTTACGACTGGGTGCAGTAATTCGGCTGGTACCCATAGGATTGGTCCGTGTCTCTGACATTCTTCACATCCTTTGGCATACCGGAAGCAGTCAGCTCTGATAGTAGTCCAATAATAGCCGTGGCGGTAGATTAGCCACTTCATCATTGGCCCCGCTCTGTGTGATTCATATACTCCTTCATGGACTTCTCTCATGACCCTCAAGGCCTCTGCTTTGGCGATGTACTTAAGTAGTACTCCATTCACGCTCCTTTTATAGAGATCATCGTCAATTATCACATATTTCAAGGCTTTCTTTTAACCTTGAGGTCCTTGCAACTGGAGGGATCTTTTAGGTAGTTAATTAGTAACTGCCTCCATGAGTCGATTTGATCAACGGCTAACACTTCAGCTGGCAGTTCGTCATACTCTAAAGTGAGTAGCGACTTTCTAAAGCCAGAAGCTTCTTGCACTAAGTTCTTAGCCTCAACATTCATGCCTCTGGGAATATGACTTAATGTAGATGATGCGAACCTACTAAGTAACCTGCTAGCCGTTTCGTGACGGGCCAACAAATTTGGATCCTTGCAATCATATTCCCCGGCCAACTGCTTGATAACCAACTGAGAGTCTCCGCGAATCTTGATGTATTTTTCTTTCATAGAGACTAGGAGCTCGAGTCCTATGATGAGAGCATCATATTCGACTTGGTTATTTGTCAGGTCAGAATCTAGCCGATAAGAGAACCTCCATGTTTCATCTCTAGGATCGGTTATCGTTATCCCGACTCCGACTCCGATAACGATACCGCCTGACCTTTGATGGCCCTGAGTGGATTATACTCGAGAGAAAATACAGTGAGCTTGATTGTCCACTTCATTAATCGTCCTTGCAAAACAGGTCTGTTCAATAAGTACCGGACAATATCAACTTTGAACAAAACGTATATAATTTGAGGCATTAGATAACACTCGAGTTTTGTGAGTATACAACAAAGACAGACAAAGCTTCTCTAAGGGAGTATATCTAGTTTCGGCATCATTGAGCATTCGACTAAGATAATAAACCGCTCTTTCAGTTCCATCATCGGCCTCATGTGCTAGCAAGCAGCCGATGGATAATTCTGCATCCGAAATATACAATTTCAACGGCTTTCCTGGCACAGGAGACACCAGTACGGGGGGAGTAGCTAGGGCCAATTTAATTTGATCAAAGGCCTCTTGTTGTTCCGGGTCCCATACTAGCTCTTCTGATTCTTTGAGTCTGAGCAAAAGTGAGAAAGCCTTCATCTTGCCAGCCGAATTGGATATGAACCTCCTTAAGAAATTGATCTTTCCCAACAAGCTTTGTAACTCATTCTTTGTCTTGGGTGGTGCGGATCCCATTACTGCTTTGGCTTTGTTATGATCTATCTCGATGTCTTTTTTATGTACCAAAAAGCTAAGGAAGTTGCCAGCCGATACTCCGAACATGCACTTGGCTGGATTCATTTTGAGATTATGAATCTTCATTCTTTTCAGTGCTTGTTCAAGATCGGCTAAATGACCCTTGAAGTCCTTAGACTTTACTACTACATCATCGATGTAGACCTCCATAGTCTTGCCTATCAGGTCATGGAAGATAGTGTTCATTGCCCTTTGATAAGTGGCACCAGCGTTCTTTAGACCAAACAGCATAACTACCCACTCGTAAATGCCCAACGCTCCTGGATATCTGAAGGCCGTTTTATGAATGTCGTCCTCGACTACCGATAACTGATTATAGCCAAAGTATTCATCCATGAAGGTCAATACATCGTTAGAGGTTGCTGAGTCGACTAGCATGTCGGCTATCGGCATGACGTACTCATCTTTGGGAGTGGCTAGATTTAGGTTCCTATAATCAATACATATCCGAACCTTGCCATTCTTCTTCTTGACTAGTATGACGTTTTCCAACCATTCTACATACTTAGTCGTTCTGATAAACCCGACTTTCAGCAGTCGTTCGATCTCAGCTTTGATTTAAGGCATCAGTTGAGCGTGATACCTTCTGGGCGGCTATTTTTGGGGTTTGAAACCCTCATTGATTGGAAATCTATGTTCTACCAAAGTAGGTGTCAGCCCAGCCATCTCATGATAATCCCATGCGAAGCAGTCTTTATACTGTAGTAGAAGGGCCATTATGCCTTGTTTGTCTTCTTCTTTCAGCAGACGACTAATATGTGTTAGCCGAGGGATTTCTTCAGTTCCCAAGTTGATATCTTCCAAAGGATCTTGAGACACAAAACTAGGCATAGTCCTTCTTATGGGCGATTCAAGTTCCATCGGCAGCTCAACTTCATCGGCCGCAAGCGTTTCTTCGATGTCGTGGTTCCCCATCTGCGATGCCTCGGCTATTCTTGCCTCAAAACTTAGGGTGGTCAGCTGATGCCACAGATCACATATGACTTGGGTTTCCTCAACCATTTAAATCCTCCAAGGTAAGTCGTGGTTCGGCTAATTATTTTATTTCAAACCCTCGTGAGGTAAGATTACAGGATTCCCAAGATCCTTCTTCATACTGCTCCGTGATAGCTATGAGAGCCACATAGAGTGAGTACAGGATATCCTCTATGTTCTGAACCCCTGGCTGGAACGGGTTATTATCCGCTGGGACGATTTCTATCTAGTCTCCTTCCCAAAAGATGAGCTTTTGATGCATGGTAGAAGGAAGGCATCGGCTGGTGTGAATCCAGTCCTTGCCCAGCAGAATGTTGTAGGACGATTTTTCATCTATTACAAAGAAGGCAGACCTGACCGTCTTAGGACCTACAATGATTTCTGCTACTAAAATCCCCAATGCTTCAGAAGCCTCTCCCATAAAGCTAGCCATTTTTATGTTAGTTGGGATGAGATCTTCTCTGGTTTTGTTGAGGCTTTTCAAAGTTAGCAGCGGCATCACATTCAGCACATCCCATTATCGACGAACACTCGGCTAATAGTTTTGTCGTTGATGTACGCCTTCACATAGATGGGCTTGAGGTGTTTAACCATCTCTTCCGTAAGTGCACCAAACGCAGTGCTCAAAGCGTCCTTAGCCGTGGTATCGACTATTGTTGCCCATTCTGTGTTTTCTACGCAAACATCACCTTCTAGGCTATCCAACGTAGAACGACTGGCCCAGAATTCACATGGGATTAGGCTGACCATTTCAATGTCTTCCCGCATCTCATCAACCAGGTCTTGGCTAAATAAATAGAGGACAGAGTCTTCTCCTTTATTCGATTTGGCTTACTATGAGCTCATATCTTCCATTTCTTGGAGACAAATGGGGATCGGCTGAAGATCCTTTGACTGAATCCTCTGCATGATCTATGGGTTTGCTCAGTTGGAGGTCCATCCGGGGCCACGTTCTCTTGTCGGGGCTCCTCCGTCGGGTTTTCAGTAGGTTGTTCATCCAACTCTGGTTGACCCGACGTCTCTCCTTCATGTGACATTACCCCTGAAGCAACTGAGCCGAATGCCCACTCGATAGCCTCAGCTACGGCAGACTCAGGAATATCTTAATTTTCGGCTGCCTTGGTGTTGGAAATTAGATGCAATGTTTGTTGCATCTTATGCAAGGCATTGGCACGTTGCATCCTTCTTTTCTGAGTTCTGGATGCGACTCTCAGTTGTGTCTCTTTCTTTCTGAGATCCTGATTGATAGACCACTTTCCATCTTCTGTGTTGGCGGTTGGTTTAATCATTCTCTGGGGTCTCGTCTCATCCTTATTTCTCGCCATGATACGCAAAGATGAAACACCCTCATTGATATTAAACTCGACCACCCTCTATTTGGTTTTAGGGAGTGATTCCTCATTTATTAGAGGCATGCTCGGTTGCCGATTGGTTGACATCCGCACTTGCCCCCTAGGCCTATGACTGACATCGATAGGGACCCTTCTAAACCTCATGGTTTGTTCTTGAAGTTCTCATTCAATGTCCCTCGAGTATTTAGGCGGCCATGAAAACTACTCCTAGTTGGCTGTCTATCATCACGAATGTCATGTAGGCTGCCTAACCGGTTGAACACAGAGGTCCTTGTGGCCTTCTCCCATTCGGTAGGTTTTTTGGGACCCACACCCTTTTCATCGGTTGTTTGCCTTTGGTGTCTCTTGATTCATCGGGCTTAGCAAAAGATACCATAGATATTGGTACCGCGAGAAAGGGGTTGGTATCAATAGACATTTCAGCCATACTCTTGTCGGCTAGCTTAAACCTCCTATCCTTAATGCCCTGTTGGATCGGCTTTCTGAAGATCACACAATTAGAATTAGAGTGACTGTATGAATTATGACACTTACATTATTTCTTATCTTTAAGTTCCTCGGCAGGCGGAATCATATGACCATCAAGCAGCCGAATCTGCTTATCTTTGAGCAGATGATCAAAGATCTTATCTGCCTTCGTGATGTTAAACGAGTAACCGATCCTGTCATCGGGTGGACTCGTCTCCTTTCCTTTTACGACTTTCAAGGCTGGCAAGAGTAAACCTTACCCCTAACAATATCGGCCACCATTGCATCTGACATACAATCGGCTGACTCTGTGTCGGACTCATCCGCTTCAATGATGGATACCAAGTGGGAGCCTCGACTTCGGGTTGGCTCTTCTACGCTCATTTTTCTGGACGTACTGCTCTATTTGGATAGCCTTTTCGGCTAACTGGCTCAGGTCAGAGCAAGATTGTCCTACCAACTTCTCCTTTAACTGAGGGTGCATGTTGTTAATTATCATATGGGCACACTCATACTCGGGGAAGTGTATGGTGCATTTTCCAACCTTCTTTCTGAATCTCTTGATAAAATCGGCAGCCAATTCATTGATATGCTGCTTGAGATTCGTTAGACCAGTCACGGTAACCTGAGGTTGGGGCCAATAGAACCTATCATGGAAGCAACCCTCCATGTCGGCCCAGCTCTGTACGGAATCAGGAGCCAAGGAGGATTACCATGCGAAGGTTGTTCCCGTTAGAGAGAGAGGGAATAACTACAACTTGTCATACTCATTCTGTCCAGCCTCACCACATTGGGCAGTAAATCTACTGATGTGCTCGATAGTGGATTTACCGTCGTCGCCAGAGAAGATGACGAACTCTGGTGTTTTGAAGCCTCTCGGCAAAGGTGTTATCCGATCTACCCAATCGGGGTGGGGCTTCTTATAAACAGGCATGTCCAAAGGTTTCAGTTGGATATCGAAGTACCTCCGCATGGTATTAGCAATAATATCTGGGTTTATTAGTTGTGACGTCCCCTGCCGATTCTCTACTGGATTCAGCTGGTAGGCGTTCTGCACTGGCGGCCTCCATTCTGCACTTTGTTGGATAGGGTTGTGAAGGTTGTAAGTGGTTTGCTGGCTATTACCAATAGGTGGGGTAATTCCACATGGCTGTTGTTGGGTATGGCCACTAAAGCCTGCAACCTGAGCTCCTAGAACGGCTAACGGAGCCTGAGGATAAGGTGGAAATGTGTTCCATGGCTTCTCTCCTCGGACGTCAGCCGTTCTTAGAAAGTCTACGCTTCTTGGAAGGTATGGATTGGGTACTGACAATGACTGCTAGAATGGTATTCCACTATAAACAGTATCACCAAATAGACGAGCTAAGTCATTGCCAAGGGTCATCGGCTGCCAATTCGGTTGGCCAACATTGTTCGCCTGCATCGTAGGGCCGTTTGTAGAAACGTACGGCATAACGGGCGGAAATCCAAAGTGTCCTGGAGCTTGAAATGGTCTCCGAGCCATGTTGATCTGCCCATACTGCAGACTCGCTTAGTCAAGTGGCACATTTTGCCCCCCAAGGTTCGGCGGCGACCATGCAGTGTGCTGGTTGCCAGGCGATAGGGCTTGTGTTCCTAGGTGCGCTATTAGATGTACATGAGTGGGCACTGGCTAATGCACATGCGACTGAGGAACAACATCGAGAGTCACGGTCTCATGATGAACATCACCGCTCGTCAGAGGGATGACAGAACTAGCTGAACATTCTCCTTGGTGCATTCGGTTGGTTTCCATCTCCCTCGATTGCTGAACCTCATTATGTACTATCGGATTCACAATGTCAGCCAACTATTTTAGAAACTTGGGTACATAATATCGTGGATGCCCAAGTCAATCTGTTGTCTAATAAAAGACGTGGTCATTATGGTTGGACTTTCAGATTGGCTAGATTCTACCACAACTTGGGTTGATGGAGGAAGTGGATGGGTATCCACCGATGTAAGCATACCCGTGGAGGATGCTGGTTCGTTGTTCCTTCTGGGAGGATTTTGTTTAGGATGTGGACTAGACTCTAGGTTCATTTTCTTACCGGACCTTAGGCGCATATGCCAAGAATGATCCTGACCTGGAGAATCAAACTTTGCTATTAATTCACCTATGGTCCCACTAGGCGTGCCAAATTTGTTCTCTCCCCGAATTCTACCTTTTGTCATTTTATCGGCTGATGAAATCGGGAGACAAATTGATTCTTAACTTAAGCGATTTGGGCTGAAAACGGAACTCTAATTTCCAACAATGGGTTCCCTAACTACTCCATAAAGCGTTAGGAATACAGTCGAGTAAAGTAAAAGTAAAGGATAAAGTAAGGGATAAAAGATAAAGATAGATAAGATTTGAGTTGTTTGATTGATTGTGTGTGTCTATATACAAAAAATGTGTTCTATTTATAGTACAAAAAGAGAAAAAAAAATGTACAAAGGTGCCCCCCCATGTCAGCCATCAAGTAACCCACCAAGTTTAATGGCCGACTATGGGGGGGCAATTTTTTCGCCCTCTACTCCTCTTGCTCGGATAATGACCCATTTCTTTTAGCTGTCGTTAGTCGTTACACTTATGGGGGTCTGAAAACCCTTTTGACTTGGTCGTTGAGGCGTCTGCGTCTGAGTGGGTCCTAGTCGTACCTCTAACTGACAACTCAACTAAGATGCCTTGGTAGCCGATGAAGTTCTTGTAGTCGAGGGCTAGGAGTAAATTCGGCTCCAGAATAGTTCGGTTGTCACTGAATTCAACTAAACACTTAGCTATTTTTTGGTGTTAACAGTATTTAATTTAAACATCCTTTTGGAGGGTAATGCTAAGACACCTTAATACACTTTGTGGGATTATGGACAGGTTCAAAAGAAATGACTTTAATGTAGGGCTGGCCAGTGGGCCGGGACGGCCCGACCCCGACCCGAGCCCGCCACGACCCCGCCAATAAAAAAAAAATAAAAATAACGGGGGCGGGACTCGAACTCGGGACGGGACGATGTCTCGTCCCGCCAGACCCGAGCCCACCCCAGGCCCGCTTGACCCGACCCCGTCCCGAGCCCGACCCCGACCCCGCCCTTTTCCTCCCTTTGCAAAAATGGTCGTTGCACCAACAGCCATTTTAGATTATGGCCGTTGGCTAACCGCTATTTTAGGCCCCCCCTCCCAACCCCCCTACCCCTTAATATTTATTTTTAACCCATAAGTTATTATATTTACACTGTAACCCAATTTTTCAACTATAAATAACTCATTTTCTCTTCATCTTTCTCACAAATCTTCCTACAATCTCTCTAATTTCTCAATATATCTCTCTACAAGTCTACATTGTTTGCTAAATATTCAATTTTATTTATTCATTTGGGAATTAGGAGTTAAGTTGGCAACTAGCTTGAGGATCTTCCATCGAGCAAAGTTTCATTTTTCAACCTCTCGATTACACGTCGACGTTACGTCGGCGTTTGGTACATTCGTTCCTTCATTAAATTATTATTGTCTGTTTATTTTATTTAGGGCACTTAATTTTATTGTCTTTAATTATTTATTATCATAATTAAAATGGAAGGATTAAAAGGTATGTTTAAGGGTAAGGGTAAGGGTGCTTCTTCTAGTAGGGGCAAGGGTACTTCTTCTAGTCATCTTATTCCTACACAGGATGATTTTGTTGATACTCAACATTTTCCTACAATACCATTAGATTTAGACCAGGAGCTATTTTCTGGAACTCAAGAAGACTTTAATTTAGACGATGATCTAGATGATATACCCACTAATGTTGATGACAACACACCCACTAGTGCACCTTCAACTGAAATACCTCCTATTCCCCCTAGTATGAGACGAGGTCCAGCAAAACGACCATTAAAATCATATGCATGGACATTTTTTGATAGGGACGTAGAGAATCAAGTAGCCATATGTAAAATTTGTAAAAATGTTTTAAAATTTAAAACTGGAAAAGGTCACGGTGGGACGGGGGGTTTAATTAGACACGTAGTAAGTGATCATCCACTAGGTATGCCCAATACCAGGACTTCAAAACCGGTGCGCAACGCCCGCTCCATCGGGACAAGGTTCACATATCGACATCTTTGTCCGGACCAAATCTGGTCAAATTAACCCTATGACGGGGAATTGTAGGCTCTAAATACAATAAACATAGAGATAGGGAAGCAATATCAAAATTAGTTCTTGTGGAGGGTTTGCCTTTTTCATTTCCTTCATCTCAGGTTTTATTCATTACATTAGAGATATATATAATCCTCGCTTTTAATGGTTTTCCTAGATCAACTGTTAAGAGAGATGTATTTAAATTCGCATGAATATCAACAATATTTACGTTTTTCATTATATCATTTTAATGGCAAAGTATCTATCACGTCTGATATAGGTCGTAGTACTAACGGTCATGATTATTTAACTGTAACTTGTCATTGGATAGATTATAAATGGTCTATGCAAAAACGTATTTTAGCGTATAGATATATAGATGATAGGCACACTGGTACTTTTATTGCATAAAATATTTATCAAGTGTGCGATTATTACGGAATTACCGATAAAATTATGACTATTACATTAGATAACGCTTCTAATAACAATTACGCAATTACAATTTTAAAAAATAGTTTAACTCTATCTTTTCCAGACCATTTTCATATAAAATGTGCGTGCCATATATATAACTTAATTGTAAAGGATGGTCTATCACTTTTTGAAGACATTCTTAGTAAAATACAATTTGCTATAAACTTTATTTTTAAAAGTAATAAAGTACAACGTAGAAAAGAATATAAAAAAACCTTCACGATTGTGGATTATCTTATAGAAAAATTCCACAAGAAGTATCCACTAGGTGGAATTCTTTATACGAGCAACTACTTGTTGCTTATGACTATAAATTACCTATAACTTTATTTTTTAACTCTCATAATAAAAAGCCAGCTGATATGATTTTAGATAGTGATTGGGTAAAAATTTCCGAACTTATTGTATTTTTAGAGAAATTTTTTCAAGCAACAAAAGAATTTTTCGGTATATATTATCCTACTATTTCAACTATGTTATTTTATATAACTCTAATATTTTTATTACTTAGTGAATATATGGAAAAACCAGCTTATAAGGCAGCTATTAAAAAAATGTTTCTCAAAATAAAAAAATATTTTATTCCTATTCCCACTATTTATATTGTTGGTTCTGTATTAAATCCTACTATTAAAATAGACGGTACTAAATCACTAATTGAAACTATTTACGATTGTATAGAAGTACTACCACCTCCAAGTCCCAAAAATCTAAATCACCCACCACCTATTGAACAAACTAAAGAAGAAGTGTTGTCTAGCGTAGAACACCAATGCAAAAATATATATAGATTTTATCAACAAGAAAATGCTAGTAACTTACCAGCTTCCATACCATCTTCTTCATCTTCAACACAACCTCACAAAAGACATGCTGTTTCTGCGGCTAGTATTGAAAGCCTCAGAAATAGAATGTGCGGCCGTACCTCTACTACTAACCAAATTAGCGAGTTGGATATTTTTTATTTTGCAGGGTTCTGCATCGTATCAAGAAGTTATCAATGAAGATGGACATGAAGACTTGCTTTGAAATCTTTGGAGGGAATGAGAAGACATTTCCGACACTTTCATTGATGGCTCGAGATGTTTTGAACATTCAAGCGTCGTCAGCTGCGTCTGAAAGCGCTTTTTCTCGCAGTGATATCAAATAGGAGACCACAGACACTCATTAGCCGGAGCGACTTGGAAATTGCAGTATTATTCAGAGATTGGATACGAGCGGAGCGGAGAAGGTGCGGTCAACCGGAGATCAACGAAGAAGATGATGAAAACTCCAACGAAATCTTAACCGAAGGTAGTGAAAGCGACGTGGATCAATTTGACCAACAAATACCAATTCCAACCGAAGAACCACAGGAAATCATCAAGCAATTAGAACAGGTTTTTTTGAGAATGTAATTTTTTTAATTGCAATTTTATTATGTAATTTGCAACTTTTCGACAACACCACAAAGTTGCAATTTAGATTTTAGACAATTGTATTTGTATTACAAAAAAATCATATGTCTATTAAATAATATAAGAGGCACAAAAACAGCCTTGGGATGTTTTTATTACACTATTTTTTTTTGTTTATTGAGTTTTTTTTATACATATGTTATTTAAAAAAAAAGGAAAACCCGCCGTATCCCGCCCCGAGCCCGCCCCGCCCCGATACCGACGGGATCGGGATCGGGACGAGACTTGCTCCAGTCCCGCCAGACCCGACCCCGCCAGAGCCCGCCGACCCCGACCCCGACCCTTCTCCCGTCCCGCCCCGACCCCGCCAGACCCGAGCCCGGCCCACTGGCCACTCTTACTTTAATGGTTAACTACAAATTAAGTGACTATTTAGGCAATCGACAAAGTGAGTTCAAAATACAATTTAGGTCGTGAACTCAACTCCCAATCGTGACATTTGTAGCTTGTTTCAATTTCTTTTATTTTCAATAATTCTTCTTCTGCTCCGGGTATATCAATAAATATTTACTCGATCAAAGATGAAAACCTCTTAAATGTTACTAATTAATATAAAAATAAAATAAAAAATATTATTTATTTTTATCTTAATTAAATAAAATAATAAATATTTTCAGGGAGAACCACAAAAAAGGTATCATTTATGTTCAGCACATGTTTCAATATATACCTAACAGAGAATCACTTATCCACTGTCTGTTCCTCACTTGAGTCAACAGTATCTGTCAGAACTCAGAATAAGTAAAGAAAAATCTTTTTTTTTATATTCGATTTTTTCAGGTTACGCCATACTATTTCTAAAAATAATAGTCACGGTTCATCAGCATTATTATCAGTAAATCGCGAAATGTGTCTGAATGAACAGGGTTTGAGAACAGAGCAACCGATATCACCTATAAGGTCTTACTTCAGAAGAGAGCAAATTGTTCTCACCAAAGTTTAAACTCACACTGCAGGCCTCTAATTGTATTTTAAGTTCCCCTACTTTGCCGGGACCAAAGCAAAACTTTTCTTCTAACACGAGCAACGAAAACTACTACTATTTGTTTCTCAAGCCCTAAGAAGGTCCTTAAAATCTTTGTTGCTGTCTTTTTAATTTTTTATTTATCCCATGAGTGACTCTTGGTCGTCTTCTAAACCATAGAAACTTTTTATTACCTAATGACGGGGCATACTTTCTCTAAAATAGTATTCCTCCGTTCACTTTTACTTATTTCTTTATTAATTTTTCACATCTCTTAAGAAAAATAATAAATAAATTAAAATACATAATTTATTATAATATTTATATTAATTGGTGCATAGTTTTAATGTATTTAAAAAATGATTTAAAATGAGTAATTAATATTATGGCTAAAACAGAAAAAAATAAATTATCTTCTCCTAATATGCTAAAAGTGACCAGTAAAAGTGAAAATCTATTTTTAATATAGTGAATAAATAAAAATAAATGGAAGAAATATTTAAAAAATATAAGAAAAATTAAAAAATTAATCATATACATTAATATAGATAAGAGGGTGTCAATTGATACTCCTTGAGCAAAGATGGCTCCGTGACTAACCCCTATAGTGTTTTTATCGTCTTATTTTGTTGCACACTTTTATTTTCAATCTCTTTATTAAAAGAGCATCACCTTTTTTATATTTAAGAGTAATTTAATTTAAATTTTTTTATTTTATCCTTAATATAAAATTTATAATCACATGATTATATAGATTTATTTTATCAATTTTAAATAAGTGTATTGTAAACTTCATGCTCAATGAAATTACCCAAAATTAAGTCTGAAGGAGTTAATTATATTGAGGAGTCAATGATGTAATTAGATAGTCAAAATTCATTATTAAAATCATTGTATTAGGTGAAATTTATTGGTATTAAATTGGGGGTGGAAATCGAGTGATGCAATTGATACGTGTTGGACGTTAACACATAGAAGGAATAAAACAGTCATGACAACTGTCCATTCAAACAATGGCTGGTCGGTTATATAGTATACTGGCTTTTGCTTAGCTATCACGGTGCATTATACTATATTAGTAATTAAAGATAGCACTGGATTCTGGATTCGGTCCGGATTCGGTATCTTCAGATCCGTTTTATAAGATATGAATTTTTAAAATTTGGATCGGATTCGGATCTATTTTTGACGGATCAAATTTGGATCTGAATCTTGTATTTGAGATCCGTATCCGGTCCAAATCTGACCTGTGAATCCATTTTTTATTAAAGATATCCATAACCTAAAATGTAATTTTATAAGTATTTTCTTAAAAAAATTCATAATCTTATAAGGAAAGCAGAGACGAATTCAGGAAACAAGTGAAAGGGCCATTTAGCTCATTAGGTGCATTTTGAAAGTATATGTATGTCCTAGAGACAATGTGTATTAGGACAAATGTATTGTTTATAATATTCTATAATATGCATCCCTAGAGGTTACGTTGTTATTAATAATGTGAGATATTAATATTATAATATAACTCTTAAAATAGTCTCGACTAATGATCATCGAGAATGGGATATCGATGATATGTGATAAGTCGACATGTGGTCTGCATCACATCCTTAGATGATGTAGTATGTCTCACCTGCTACGAGTAATGACTCCTCATGATTGACACATGGATATTTTGGAAGTATCGATATACCCTGCTGATATACTGTTTGTTATACTTGTCTAAAGTATGATCAACGTGTGGGAGATAAAGGTCCTTAGACTTGAGGTCAATGCGCACCTTGTCTACAAAGTAATATACTTTGATCATGTCCTATTCTCAAATGCCTTATAGGTTGAGATACGGCTTGTATTGGGTACATTACGATGTGGATTAAAGGTGGTGGTTGAGCTAAGATTAGGATTCATTCCTCGAATGTATATTCGAGAGAACACTCAGCTTCTCAGTGATATTAGGTTGACTAAGTCGTTGGTCAACGCAATAGACATATTTAGAATATGGTCTAGTTGTCAACTAATATAGATGAGATACAATGATTAAGCCATTTGGATAGACACTTGACAAATCTTAAGCTTGATCAGGTGTGTCGTGAATGAAAAGATTTTATCTTACCACATAGATGTTAAGTTTACTGGATTCTTGTAAACGTACTTCACATATTGAGTTCGTCTTGCAGCGCCGTCTAGGAGTTCTGCATAGACCTTAATTTGATTAATGTCAATATGTGAAGGCATGCAGGGTCACACTATGTCGATTGTCTTTTCGATCTGAGGATGTATTGAGAGAGTATTAAATATTCGATTTAGAATCGAGATATTTAAATGAATAATGATTATTTTAATTAAGTCAAAATTGGATTTTGAATTTAATTAAGAATGTGCAGAAAATAAAATATGATAGTATAGGGCCACGTCAGCGCTGCGGCGCCTACACCATAGGGTCGCGGCGCCATGACCTAATTTATCTCGAATTTTAGGCTAGGCCCAAGGTCAAACCCTAATCCGATTTGACCTAATATTTCACCTATAAATACATACCTACACTTCATTATTCATTACACTTGATTTTCATATCATTATTCTAAGTCTTAGAGATTCAGAATCAAAACACTCTCTCGAACTTCTGCCGGATTTTCTAATTTTCCAAAGGAGGAATACATTGAAGCTTGGAGCTTGCAACCGAAAGGGCATGCATGCGCACCCACAATTGATAAAGATTTTTCAGATATTGTAAACATGTAAGTACCATTCAAGTCTTATGTTTACAGTTTTAAATTACCCTATAGTCAAACAGTTCTATGTTTGTTGGGTTTGAAATAAGTTTTCAATATCCGCTGCGTACAACAACCCAGCAGTGGTATCAAGAGCCAGGGTTGTTTTGTATGATTATAAGGTAATTAGTTAATAATAATATGGGTTAGAATTTGTTTAAGTATGAAATTTATATCGTTTAAAGCTTCAAAACCTAATATCTTAAAAGCACATCATCCTTGTCTCTCAAACTATTAAACAATGATGTAATCGAGGAAGTCATTCTGCTCTAACTCTTCTAAGTCAATGTGCATAACCGGTTCATTGCGAACATAGTGCACTGAAGGGAAGAACGAGAAGGGATTGGATGATGGTCGATGAACGTGTTGTTTGATAGTGAAGGGTAACGAAGATGAATCTGCAAATCTGACCTTGAACCAGTTTTAGAGTTTCAGAAATGAGGATTTTGTGCTTCTGAGACGGAGGCGCCGCAACTCCACGATGAAGCGTCGCGGCACCAAGGCTCCAATTCTTTTTTAAAAATATTTTTTTTCGGAACAATAACCGAACACTTTGTTCGGCGTGAGCAGTCGCGTCGATCCTTGTTCAGCGACTCAATTTTAAAAAAATATCTCAAAGCATTGAGCGATGGCGAACATTGTTACGGCGAGGCGATGTGGTTTCTAAAATTGCAATTTAGCCCTTGGGACAAATCTAAAAATTTTAGAAGTTTCTGGAATTACAATTTGGTCCCTGGAAAAGTTTTTAAAATCATCAGATTTGGTCCTTGTGGCAAATCTGAAAATTTTAGAAAATCAGATTTGGTCCCTTGGGCCAAATCTGTAATTAATTTAAAATTCTGGAAATTACAGACAAGTCCCTGAAATCTGAAAATATTTTCTGAAAATTAAAAAGATTTTCAGAATTTAAAGGGGTTCAAAATTAAAATTTTAAATTCTTGAGGGACTAAACTGTAAATTCTGAAAGTCTGGAACTTACTGAAATATCCTGAAAATCAGTTTTTAAAATCAGAAAATGTTTAAGGGACTGTTTGGATTAGACTTAAATTTTAGAGTTTAGACAAGTTAACACATGATTATTATTAATTGTATATTATTGAATAATATACGAACTATATGCTAAGTGTTTAAATGCTTTCATTTAATAATTAGCATAGTGTCCGCTTATAATCGTCATGTGTGCAAATACCAAAGATTTGATTAAACCATCTTATATCATGCCTATTGGGTTGACGGTTCCCAACTATATGTGTCATTAGTTTTGCATGATATTAAGATGTCATATTTGATATGGCGTAAAAGAGTTGATCTTAGTTAAAACCCTGAATTAAAATGTTCCCCAAAATTTTAAATACAAGTCTAAATTAAAATGTGTCGTCCATTATAATTGTTAGAGTGCAAAATCCTTTTCGGCGATACGAGTACTTATGCCAAAACATTTGCTCTAAGTCTACGAGGACTCAGACTCTTTTATAGATGTGTATTAAATGTAAAGGTAAACGATAAACTTTTGTGGGTATTTACACCAACGTGTTTGCTCACAAAGGCCAAATTTACTTAGATACATAAACGCATTCGTGTAATGGGGTTGACTTGCTTAGATAAATCTTGACGCCAAAGTGTCAGACTAATCTAAGGACGCAAGATTAAATATAATATTTGATCAACCAAGAGTTGCAAATAAGTTTTGTAATTGGTTTAGAACCTACCAAGATGTGTTATTAAAGCTATCAGCCAAAGCAAACGCGGAGATAGCATAGGCTTGGATCTTGGCCCATTATGACCTTAATTAATATAAGTATGTATTCTACCATGGGGTCGTAGAAGTATGTTAAAATAGTGGGAGCTAATTAAACAAAAGACCATGTTGATTAGCCTAAACGAATGTGTATAATAGGAAATAATTTTTTAGTTTGATTTCCAGTTTATCTAATTCTTCAAATTATCAAAGATGTCGAGCTTATCATTGAAAATATTGATTTAAATGAACAAACTTACTGGACCTAAATACCTTGACTGGCTAAGAAATTTGCGAATAGTGCTGAGACAAGAGAAATTAGAATACGTGTTGGACACGGTGTTCCCAACAGTCTCTGCGACAGACTCTGCTGAATATGCATCTTTTGATAAGGATGCTTATCAAAAAACACCTAGATGATGCCACTTCTGCACAGTGTGTGATGTTGTCTTCCATGTCTATGGAACTTCAGAGACAACATAAGAACATGGGTCCCAATGAGATGCTCGAACACTTGAAGATTCTCTATGACTCATAATCCCAGACTATGGAATATGAGTTACTGATAGAACTTTTTAAGTGTAAGCTCAATGAAGGGGGCCAGGTCTCATAGCATGTGTTGAAGATGATAGGGCTGATAGAGAGACTTGCTTCAATTGGAACGAAGCTGCAAAAGAATGTCGCTACCACCCTCATCCTTAACTCTCTCCATTTTTCCTTTGAAAACTTCATAATGAATTACAATATGAATGGAACGAAGACGAGTCTGCCGGAGCTGCACAACATGCTCAAGACCTTTGAGTCTTCCACTTCCAAAGTCAAAGCTATGCTCATGGTGAGCTCTACTAGCCGACCCAAGCCGAAAGGTAAGGAATGGCATAAGAAGAAGGGCATAGCAGTCGCTGCGCCCTCAGCTATAAAGTCTAAGGGAGGTGTGAAGAAGAAGAAGGTGAATCCGGCTAAGGATGTATGCCTCAATTGCAACAAGAAGGGCCATTTGAAGAACGACTGCACTGCACCAAGAGGAGGAAAAGCTCCAGGTGCTTCTACCTCTGGTGGACAAGGTATGTACGTCATTGAAATAAATATGTCTATAAATAACTCACATTCCTAGATATTAGATACCGCTTGTGGCTCACACATTTGTACCAATGTGCATGGGATAACTGATATCAAGAAGGTTGGACCAAGAGAGGTGGACGGAAATGGAGCACGAGTGGATGTTGAGCGCGTAGGAACTTATAGATTAAATTTTCCTTTTGGCTATTGTATAGTGTTAAATGTTTAGTTACTATGTACCCTCGTTAACGAGGAATATCATTTCTATCCATGTTTTGGACATGAAGGGTTTTTCCTCATATATTTATAATGGTAGTCAATAGTATCTTTTGATAATGTTATATATGGAACTGCTCCTCTTGTGGATGGATTATATACACTAAACTTTAGTCGAGAAATATTCAATGTACAAAATAAATGAGCTAAGATAAGTAATAGAAACTCTACCTACCTATGGTATTGCAAACTTGGTCATATCAACGAATCAAGGATAGCAAGGTTGAGGAAGTTAAACTACCTCGAACCATTTGACTTGGAGTCTTATGGTAACTGAGAATCTTGCTTGAGAGGAAAGATGATCAATAAGCCATTTTCTGAGAAAGGTGTGTGAGCCAATGAGGTGCTTGAGTTGGTCCATACTGATGTATGTGGGCCATTATTTACTCAAGCTAAAGGGGGTTTCCCATACTTCATCACTTTTACTGACGACTTCATAAGGTATGGATATGTGTATCTTATGAGACATAAATTCGAGGCTTTTGAGAAGTTCAAAGAGTACAAGTCGGAAGTAGAGAAGCAACATGCAACAAGTATCAAGACCCTTCGATCGGATCGAGGATGTGAATACTTGAGCAAGGATTTTCTAGATTACTTAAAGCTACATGGAGTCCAATCAGAGTGTACACCTCCTAGAACACCACAGATGAATGGTGTTGCCGAAAGGAGAAACCGAACCTTATTGGATATGGTTCGATCCATGATGAGCTTCTCAGCTATACCGACATACATTTGGGGACATGCTATACAAACCTCAATATATATTTTGAACAGGATTCCTTTCAAGTCAGTAGAAAAGACACCCTATGAGATATGGTATGACAAGAAGTCAGCTCTTAAACATATGAGACCCTAGGGGTGCCCTGCATATGTTAAGAAGATGCTCACTGACAAGTTGGAATCCAAAAGTGAGAAATGTTACTTCGTGGGGTATCCAAAGAAAACTAAGGGATACTACTTCTATCTTCCTGGAGCACGTAAGGTCATTATTTCTAGGAACGCAACTTACTTTGAAGAAGAATATGTTTACAAGGAACATAGTTGCACAAAGACAGAACTTGAAAAATTCAAGAACCTCAAGATAACATAGATGTTGAATCCTTGCCGAATGACCAAGGCAAGAATTCAGTGGGAGTATTTGGTGAAGATTGGGTACTTCAAGTACGCAATTCGGACAGTGGGAGTGTTACGAGGAACAATGCAAAAATGCAAGATCCTCCTACACAGATTTTAGAAGTAGATGCAATGGTTGCACCTCCTCCCATTCAGGAAATACATGAAAATGATATTCCTGAAAGCTCTCAAGTTAGTGGATTATCCAACACACAAGAACCCTCTCACAGTCAGAACATACCAAGCACTGAACTGCAAAACAATCAACTCCGTAGGTCCACTAGGACTCATCGTCCTCCTGAAAAACTAAATCTACTTGTGGAAACACACAGTGAGATAGATATTCCCGATAACGATGAGCCTACAACCTATAGCGAAGCAATGTTGGACATTGATTCGAAGAGATGACAAGAAGCCATGAAATCCGAGATGGAATCTATGTACATCAATCAAGTGTAGAACTTGGTTGATTTGCCAGCTGGGGTTAAACCCATAGGATGCAAATGGGTCTTTAAGAAGAAGATCGATGCATTTGGAAATGTACAGACTTATAAAGCAGGGTTGGTGGCTAAAGGTTATAATCAACGGCCTGTGGTCGATTATGATGAAACATTTTCACCTGTTGCTAAGATTAAGTCCATTCGGATTTTGCTTGCAATAACTACATATTATGACTATGACATTTGACAGATGGACGTCAAAACCGCTTTCCTCAATGGTAATCTAGTTGAGGAGGTGTATATGAAACAACCTGAGGGTTTTTCGCTTGAGTCCAAACCAAATGTTGTATGCAAACAACAAAAGTCCATTTATGGGCTTAAGCAAGCCTCGAGGAGTTGGAACATTTGCTTTGACAAGGCTATCAAGTCATTTGATTTCATCAGAAGCAAAGAGGATCTTTGTATTTATAGTAAATGCGAGGATGGGAGTACTTCCTTCATTATTATATATGTAGATGACATATTGATAATGGGAGACAGTAAGACTCTCATGCAGTCAGTCAAGGAGTGGTTGTCCAGTACCTTCATGATGAAGGATTTAGGTGAAGCCTGCTACATTCTGGGAATTAGGATCTATAGAGATAGACCTAATAGATTGTTGGGGCTGTCACAGTCAGTCTACATAGACAAAGTGCATAGACGTTTTTCTATGGAAAATTTCAAGAAAGGCGGTCTACCTATGGGACAAGGCATCAAGTTATCTAAGAAGGACAATCCTTCTAATGCTATAGAACTTGAACGCATGAAGAGGATCCCATATGCTTCGGCTATAGGATCGATCATGTATGCCATGACCTGTATTAGGCCAGATATGGCCTTTGCACTTAGTATGACTTGCAAATTCCAACAGAATCCTGAGGAAGAACACTGGAAAGCAGTCAAGAGTATTCTTAAGTATCTTAGATAAACTAAAGATTACTTCTTAGTCTATGGTGGGGAAGAAAAGCTAGCTGTTATTGGGTACACTGATGCTAGCTTCCAGACGGATCTTGATGACTTCAAATCTTAGTCTAGGTACACGTTCATTTTCAATGGTGGAGTAGTGAGCTGGAAAAGTTCCAAACAAGCTACAACTGTTGATTCGACAATAGAAGCTGAGTACATTGATGGATCGGAAGCTGGTAAAGAAGTTGTCGCAATTTCTGAGTTCCTGAAGGAACTAAGGGTAGTTCTGAGTGCCAGTTGTCCAATAACTATTTATTGTGACAACACTGGTGCGATTGCATAGGTTAAGGAACCAAGATCAACAAATAGAAACAAGCATGTACCAAGGAAGTACCATATACTCAGGGAGATGGTGGAGACTAAAGAGATTAGATTAGATTGTTCCCACAGACGATAATCTAGCTGACCCATTCACTAAACCATTAAGCTTAGTCATGCATAATGGTCATTTTGAGAATATGGGCATTAGATATGTTGGAGATTGGCTCTAGGCCAAGTGGGAGATTGAAAGTATATGTATGTCCTAGAGACAATCTGTATTAGGACAAATGTACTTTATACACATTCGTATTATTATTAATGGAGATTAATATTTTGGCATTTGCAATTATTGAATTATTAGTTGATTATTTATAATATTCTATAATATGCATCCCTAGATGTTACGTTGTTATTAATAATGTGAGATATTAATATTATAATATAACTCTTAAAATAGTCTCGACTAATGATCATCGAGAATGGGATATCGATAATATGTGATAAGTCGACATGTGGTCTGCATCACATCCTTAGAGAATGTAGCATGGCTCACCTGCTACGAGTAATGGCTACTCGTGATGGACACATGAATACTTTGGAAGTATTGGTATACCCTTCTGATATATTGTTTGTTATACTTGTCTAAAGTATGATCAGCGTGTAGGAGATAGAGGTCCTTAGACTAGAGATCAATGTGCACCTTGTCTACAAAGTATTATACTTTGATCCTATCCTAAGCTCAAATGCCTTATAGGTTGAGATACGACTTGTATTGGGTACATTATGATGTGGACTAAAGGTGGTAGTTGACCCAAGATTATGATTCATTCCTCGAATGTATATTCGAGAGAACACTCAACTTCTCAGTGATATTAGGTTGACTAAGTCATTGGCCAACACAATAGACATATTTAGAATATAGTCTAATTGTCAACTAATATAGATGAGATACAATGATTAAGCCATTTGGATATACACTTGACAAATCTTAAGCTTGATCGGGTATGTCGTGAATGAAAGAATTTTATCTTACCACATAGATGTTAAGTTTACTGGATTCATGTAAACGTACTTCACATATTGAGTTCGTCTTGCGGCGCCGTCTAGGAGTTCCGCGTAGACCTTAATTTGATTAATGTCGATATGTGAAGGCTTGTAGGGTCACACTATGTCGATTGTTTTTTCGATCTAAGAATGTATTGAAAGAGTATTAAATATTCAATTTAGAATTGAGATATTTAAATGAATAATGATTGTTTTAATTAATTCAAAATTGGATTTTGGATTAAATTAAGAATGTGCGGAAAATAAAATGAGATAGTGTAGGGCCACGTCAGCGCCACAGCGCCCACACCATAGGGCCGCGTCGCCATGACCTAATTTGTCTTAAATTTTGGGCCTGCCCAAGGTCAAACCCTAATCCGGTTTGACCTAATTTCTCACCTATAAATACAGACCTACACTTCATTATTCATTACACTTGATTTTCATATCATTATTATAAGTCTTAGAGACTCAGATCAAAACACTCTCTCGAACCTCTGCCAGATTTCCTAGCTTTCCAAATGAGGAATACATTGAAGCTTGGAGCTTGCAATCGAAAGGGCATTCGTGTGCGCACCCACAGTTGATAAAGATTCCAGATATTGTAAACATGTAAGTACCATTCAAGTCTTATGTTTAATGTTTTAAATTACCATATAGTCAAACAGTTCTACGTTTGTTGGGTTTGAAATAAGTTTTCAATATCTGCGGCATACAATAACCCAACACATTTGACACATGTTTCATATCACCAAATGAGGCAGGGGCACCAGCCATCACATTTCATTTTGAGGGAATGGATTTGAAATTGCCAATAGAGAACACTTTGATTCACAGCAGTGCTACTCCGCTGGCATGTTTGGCAATTGCAGCAACACCAAATAATGTTAACTCAGTGTTAAATGTGATAGCCAATTTGCAGCAACAAACTCTCAGGATTTTGTTTGATACTGCTAATTCTCATGTGGGAATTGCTCATGAAGTTTGTAACTAGATTACAAAGAAACATGTTATTATCAATGTTGTTAGGACCCTTAAAAATGTTAATGCACTTGAATTTGGAAGAATTGTGTCATGTTTGTGTAGGTTGATTTTAATCAGATTGGGTTTCATTTTGGCAAAAAAGTTTCAACAAGTGGGAATATTATTCAAGGCAAAATTGTTTATATGTGGATCCAGATCCGATGGATTCGAATTTGGATCTGATTTTTATGGACCCGATAGATCTGAATCCGGATCTGGATCTGGATCCGGGTATGAAAAATGGATATGAATCTCGTTCAAGTAGGATTCCGTCCAGATCCGATCCGTTGTCATCCCTGTTAGTAATATTTTAGATTAAATCTTTCTTTTATTGAATAAAGAAATACAGAAATTCAGATTTTGGGGACACTATGTTTAAGCTGCATTGTACATTTTAAATAGATTACCCTATTCTACTAATTGTAATGTTCCCCCTATGAAAAATTGAACAAAAGAAAACCTTCTCTCATGTCTGTGCTTTCCCAAAGTGCTTAATGACATATAAACTACAATCCAGGTCTAGAAGTTCTATTCATATGGGCTATTCTAAAACTGAAAAGGGATACATTTTATATGACATGAATCAAAGATGCTTCTTTGTGCATAGAGATGTCATTTTCAAGGAAGAAATATTTACTTTTACTTAGTCAAATACTGAGTCATTTACCAAATCCCTACTTCTTCTCCTTCTGTGGTTGATAATGATATACCTGATATACATGTGGCTATTAACTATGAATCAAGTGTAGTGCAGGATTCTATAGACAGGTCAATCGTAGTTGAAGCTGTAAGTTTAGGAGGAGATGATCATAATGCTGCAACACCTGAAGTTCACAACAGTCCAGTGGTTGATATTTAAACAACGAGATTAAGTCTTTCAGGCGGACAATGAGTCTTAGTGGTCCTACGGAGTTAATTATTCTGTGTTTCAGTGTTTGTTGTATTCTGACTGTGAGAAGGTCTTTGTTTGATGAACAATCCACCACCTTGAGAGCTTTCAGGAATGTCATTTTCATGTATTTCCTGGATGGAATAATGTACAACCATTGTATCATCTTCCATTGGTTGTGTATGAGAGCCTTGCATTTCTGCACTATCTCTCACAACACTCCCACTAGCTTAAGGGCGTACTCTAAGTACCCAATTTTCACTAATACTTCCACTGAATCCTTATCTCGATCATTTGACAAGGGTTCGACTTCTGTGTTATCTTGTGGTTCTTGAATTTCTTCAAGTTCTATCTTATTGCAGCTATGTTCATTGTAGACAGTCTTTTTCAAGGAAAGTTGCATTTCTGGAAATAATGACCTTATGTTCTCCAAGAAGATAGAAATAATATCCATTAGTTTCCTTTGCATGTCATTATTATCTTTTTTACATATGCAGGACACCCCCAGGGTCGCATGTGTTTAAGTGATGGCTTCTTGCCATTCCATATCTCATATGAAGTTTTCTCTACTGACTTTGAAGGAACTCTGTTCATAATATAATTGAGTTTTGCAATGCATAACCCCAAAGGTACGTTGGTAGAGCTGAGAAACTCATCATGGATCTAACCATATCTAATAGGGTTTGATTTCTCCTTTCAGCAACACCATTCATTTGTGGCATTCCAGGAGGTGTCCACTGTGATTGGACTCCATGAAGCTTCAAGTAATCCAAAAATTCTTTACTTAAGTATTCACCTCATCGATCTGATCGAAGGGTCTTGATACTTGTTTCAAGTTACTTCTCTACTTCTGACTTGTACTCCTTGATTTTCTCAAAGGCTTCGGACTTGTGTTTCATAAGATACACATGCCCAAACCTTGTGAAATCGTATGTAAAAGTGATGAAGTAAGGGAAGCCTCTCTTAGCTTGAGTTGAAAATGGCCCACATACATCAGTATGGACCAACTCAAGTACCTCTTTGGCTCGCACACCTTTCCCAGAAAGTGGTTTGTTGGTCGTCTTTCCTCTCAAGCAAGATTCACAGTTACCATAGGACTCCAAGTCAAATAGTTCCACGTAGTCTAGCTTTCTTAATCTCACTATCCTTGATTCATTCATGTGACCAAGTCTACAGTGCCATAAGTAGGTGGGGTCTCTTGAATTACTTATCTTAGCTCTTTTATTTTGCACATTGAAAATTTTATGACTACAGTTTAGAACATACAAACCATCCACAAATGGAGCATTTCCACAAACAAAACCATTAAAAGACAGTACATAATTGCCATTGGCAATAAATTAGGAAAACCCATTAATGTCTAACACTGGGATAGAAATAATATTCCTCATTAATGAGGGAATAAAATAACAATTATTTAGTTCTAAAAAAAAGCCTGAAGGTAAATCTAGTCTATAAGTTCCCACGCGTTCAGCATCTACTCGTGCTCCATTTCCATCGCGTAGGTCTACCTCCTAAGGTCCAACCTTTCTGCTGCCAATCAGACCCTGCACATTATTACAAATGTGTGAGCCACAAGCGGTATCTAATACCCAGCAATGAGAGTTACTTATAGATATGTTTATTTCAATGACAAACATACCTTGTCTAGTAGATCTAGAAGCACCTAGTGTCTTGCCTCCTCCTAGAGCTGTGCAGTCCTTCTTCCAGTGCCCATTCTTCTTTCAGTTGAGGCACACATCCATAGCTACATTTGCCTTCTTCTGAACACCTCCTCTAGGTTTTAAAACTGTGGGTGCAGCAACTGTCTTACCCTTGGGTTTGAACTTGCTAGATGAGCCTACCATGAGCACAACTTTACCTTTAGAGGTAGATGATTCAAAGGTCTTCAACATGTTGTGAAGCTCTGGAAGACTCTCCTTGGTTCCATTCATATTGAAGTTCACAATGAAATTCTCAAATGAACCAGGGAGCGAATTCAGGGTCAGATTGACAGAGACATTTATAGGCAGCTTCGTTCCAATCAAAACCAACCTTTCTATCAACCCAATCATCTTCAGAACATGCGTCGACAGTTGGCCCCCTTCGTTCAACTTACACTTGAAAAGGTCTCTAAACAGTTCATACTTCATTGTCTGAGACTGTGAGTCATAGAGACTCTTCAAGTGTTCTAGCATTTCATTGGGGCCCATGTTTTCATGTTGCCTCTGTAACTCCATAGTCATAGAGGATAACATTACATATTGTTCCGAAGTAGCATCGTCTAGATGTTTCTGATAAGACACTTTGTCAAACAGGGCATACTCAGCAGGGACTGTGGGGAACACTGTGTCTAACACATACTCAATTCTTTCTTGTCTTAACACCAATCACAGATTTCTTAACCAATCAGGGTAATTTGCTCCAGTCAATTTGTTTGTCTCGACCAACATTTTCAGTGATAGATTCGACATTTTATATAGTCTGAAGAAATAGGTAGACTTGAAATTAAACTTTAATTTAATTTCGATTGAACACATTCGTTAACTAATTAACATGGTTTTTAGTTTAATTAGCTTCCACTATTTTAACATACTTTTCGACCCCATGGAAGAATACAAACACATATCAAATATAGTCATAATGGGCCAAGATCCAGGTTTATGATATCTCCGTGTTTGTTGTGGCTGATAACTTCAACAACACAACCTGGTAGGTCTCCAAACCAATTACAAATAATTTGTAACTCTTGGTTGACCGAATGTTCTAAACAATCGATATGCGTCACTCGGCTTGTTCGACAGTGTGGCGCCAAGACAACCTAGCAAGTCAACCCCATTATGCGACTGCAATTATGTATCTAAGTAGGTTTTGCCTTATAGAGCAAACACTGTAGTGTAAATACTCATGAAGGTTTATCACCAACTTCTACATTTAACATGCATCTATGAAAGAGTCTGAGTCCTCGTAGACTTAGAGCAATTGTTGTGGCATAAATACTCATCTTACCGAAAAGGATTTTGCACTGCAATCAATTATAATGGACGACGCGTTCATTTTAAATGAGACTTGTATTAAATTTTGGGGAACATTTTAATTCAGGATTTTAACCAAGATCAACTCCAGCATGCTATGTCCAACAAAGCATCTTAACTAAACACATACTGGGTGCCGCCTACCCAGACATGTATTATGTGGTCTAACAAATACTAGGCGCCGCCTACCCATACATATATAGTGCGGACACTATACTAATTATTAAAATGACAAACATATTGACATTTAGCATATAAATAGTATACTTATCAAATAATATACTATATAATAATAATCGTGGGTTAAACATTCTGAACTTAAAAAAAAAATTAGACAGGTGGGGTCGCGGCGCCAATGAGGCAGAAGCCGAAACCAATGCATTAGAGTCGCGGCGCTGGTAAGGCAGAAGCTGAAAGGCTTCTACAGTGCATTAGGGCCGCGGCGCCTACTGTCCAACAAATCCAAAATTTTAAAACGAAGCTTTTAATCGCGGATCTTCGGACAGGAGCCGCGACTCTTGCCTTTCACCGTGACCGGCGCCGCGGTGCTCCACCATGGAGTCGCGGCGCCGCCATTTGAAAAACCCTAGCAAGTGTCGCGGTACCGACGTCCTAACATAACACATCTGTGTTGATTTTCTAAAAATCGTTCGAACTCTAAATCCAATTTAGGGATCAGATCATAGATCATTTATCATCACCCACCATTATCAATAACACATATCAACCATCATCCATTCCTACCCGTTCTTCACTGTGCACCATATTCGCAATGAATCGGTTGTCTGCACTTTGGCGTAGTTCGAGTTAAAACGGAATGACTTCCTTAATTTAGTGTAGTTGATAGTTTAGAGTGACATCAAAAGGTTAACTGTTCAGTCAAGATATGTAGGATTTCAAGAAGTCTTGTTTTAATTCAATTTGAAAACCAATTTTATGTTTAACCCATATTATTATCTTATTCAATTGTCATATAACCATTGAACCAGCTTGGGCTCTGATATCTCTGTAGGGTTTTTGTTGGGTTCAAAACATGTAAGTAGGCACAACGAAATTTTAAATTTTTTTCTACTTACTCCAACAATTCCTCATTTCTGGTATGGCTATATGACAATCAAAACCTATAAAGAAAACCTGAACAAAAACTTACAGGTTATAAAATCTAGAGTATTTACTCAGGGTGAACACGCGATTCTCTTTTCGAGTACAAGCACAATGCTATGGTGTATTCCTCTGTCATGAAAGCCAGGAAATCTTGGCAGAGGTTTGAGAGAGTTTTATCCTAGACTCTAGTCTAGAATTTGCTTATGAGAATTAGTGTATAATAACAATGGTTTGGTGCTGTATTTAGAGCTGATTTTAGGTCACAAATCAGATTAGGGTTGGGCTCCAAGCCTGACCCAAAACCGAGATGAAGTGGGCCAGTTTGACGGGGCCCACTGCCTGGTCGGCGTCGCGGCTCAACCTAGCAGGCGCCGCGGCCCCTTACGTCCAACAACGTTTCTCATTTTCGTTTAATATATATATTCAACACATTAAATCCAAAATCCAATTTTGATTTAATTAAATAATTTTCATCTAATAGAAATTATCCCATAGTTATTATCAATTTAAATATCTCGATTCCAAATCGAATATTTAATAATTTCTCAATACACCCTTAGATCGAAGAGACAATCGACATAGTGTTACCCTATAGGCCTTCATATATTGACACTAATCCAAATAATGTCCATACGGAACTCCTAGACTGCGTCGTACGACGAACTCAATATGTGAAGTACGTTTACATGAATCCAGCAAACATAACCTTTATGTGAGATGATAAATTCCTTTCATTCACGACACATTCGATCAAGCTTAGGATTTGTCATGTGTCTATCCAAATGGCTTGATCACTTTATCTCATTTATATTAGTCGACAACTAGACCATATTCTAAATATGTCTCTTGCTTTGGCCAATGACTTGATCGACCTAACATCACTGAGAAGTTGAGTGTTCTCTCGCCAATTGAGGAATGAATCCTAGTCTTGGCTCAACTACCACCTTAGTTTACATCATAATGCACCCAACACAAGCCGTGTCTTATCCTATAAGGAGTTTAAGCTTAGGACAAGGTCAAAGTACATTACTCTATAAACAAGGTGCGTATTGACCTCAAGGCAAAGGACTTTTATCTCACACATGCTGATAACACTCCAGACATGTATAACAAATAGTTTATTAGCAGGGCATACCAATACTTTTCAAAAGTATTCATGTGTCCATCACTAGTAACCATTACTAGTAGCATGTGAGACATAGTACATTCTCCAAGAATATGATGCATACCACATGTCGACTTATAACACATCATCGATATCTCATTCTTGATGATCATTAGTCGAGGCTATTTTGAGAGTTACGCTCTATCATCAATATCTCACTCTATTAACGACAACGTAAGCTCAAGGGATGCACATTAATGAATAATTACAAACAATCAAATAATAATTCAATAATTGTAAAATGTCATAAATATATTAATCTTATTAATAATACGAATGTGTTCAAGTACGTTTTGTTCCTAATAATGATTGTCTCTAGGACATACTTACTTTTAAGATTTGGGGAGACTGTGTTTAAGATGCATTATGCATTATAAATAGATTACCCTTTTCTACTAATTGTAATGTTCCCCCTATGAAAAATTGAACAAAAGAAAATCTTCTCTCATGCATTTAAGAGTATTAGGATGTATGTGCTTTGCCAAAGTGCTTAATCAAACAGATAAACTACAATCCAGGTCTAGAAGTGCTATTCATATGGGCTATTCTAAAACTCAAAAGGGATACATTTTATATGACATGAATCAAAGATGCTTCTTTGTTCATAGAGATGTCATTTTCAAGGAAGAAATATTTCATTTTACTTAGTCAAATACTGAGTCCTTTACCCTATTCCCTACTCCTTCTCCTTCTGTGGTTGATAATGATATACATGATATACATGTGGCTCTTAACTATGAATCAAGTGTATTGCAGGATTCTACAGACAGATCAATCCTAGTAGAAGCTACAAGTTTAGGAGGAGATGATCATAATGTGGGGTTACAACAATTGCAGAGAACGGGAAGTAAGTAAATATTACAATTGCTAGAAAGGATAAACTAAAGATTACAATAAAACTGGAAACCAAGAATGGAACAAACTCCTTGTGTGATTTGCTGAGTCGAGTGATGACACTCTGTCTTTAAGACAAGATTGCCTCGTATATCTCCTTTTACGTTGTCGGGCAATAGTCTCCCAAGATACAACAGCAACTTAACAATTGAGCAAAGGAAACTCAAGTGTCACTCTTGAAGAACTTTGAGTGTAGTAGACTTGCTAGAGAGGAAGAAGGTGAAATCAGAAAATTCTGGAGTATTTTCTAAGTGTTGACTGTTGTGTAGTGTTCTTCAATTGAGCCAAATGCCTCAATTTATAGTGTAAGGAGAAGACCCATCAACTAGCCAACTAATGGCCTTCAATAGCCATGTAATAGCACTTAATTGAGAGGTTACATTCAGCCAAATAATGGTTGAATTCATGTGTCAAGTAATGGAGAATCAATGCTCCAAAACCAGCCCAAAGGTCAGAACTTTTCAACTTTCCGTCGCAACATTCTGCCTACGAAGCGCCGCGGCTCTGTGAATTAGAGCCGCGGCTCCAGTAACTGAAGACCCAATAGTGTCGTGGCGCTCCGGCTCCGACGGGGCTGCGTCGCGGCCCTTCGCGGCTCCGCGATGATTTCCAACAGGTTTCATCTTACACCTCTTCCTTTGTTTACCAACGTGGAATACTTTGTCATTTGGCCAATAACCATCCATCATTCTATGTCTCAAACGTATTACATACGTACCAATATCTCTTTCACTAATGAAGTTTGCGATACTTGGCACTACGTGTGCACGTGTGTGGAAATGATGTTTCCGACGTGCGGGGCCCCAATTGTTTGAGTCATAATAATGAAATATACTTAATTTCACATTAGTAAATTTTCAACACATAATTCTGCAACACCTGCAAGTTCACAACCAGTAATTAACCTTAATCTAATGCACAAACCATTAGAGAAGAACCATTTTTAGATTAAAAAAATAAAGAAAAGAAAATTTGTCTGTACTCCAAGATAAGTAAATAAAAGTGATGATGAGAAGTCTAATTGAATAATTTGGTATAATGATATGTGCTACAATATAATAAAGAGAGAAATTTAAAAGAATACATTCTATATTTTTGTTTGGCATTTCTCTTGCGTTCCATTTTCTTTTTTGGTTTACTTCTATTTATGATTGTTAAATTTGAGAAGATCAAGTTTAGGATTTATGTTATCTGCATTAACAGTGTAACATAGTAATAGTGTACAAATATAATTTAATACGTTATATTAAGTTATTTACTTATTTATTTCATATTACCAATTATTTTCAAATACATCGATTGTAATGTCTGGTTATAAATTTTAATTCTTAAATTTATGGCTCTAAAAATTGTGACGGCTGATTACAATATGTTTTTAGTCACGCCTAACATGTTTGGACCAGAAAACTCCTAATGACATGACTTGTCATTCAATTTGGTTCACTGATCCTCTCTTGCCATAATTGTCTTTAATTTAGTCAAAATGTTGAATCTCCGACAATAATAATTGTCTTTTGACAGTTTTTAATATGGCCTAATGGTAGTAGTACATTTTACAGTTATTGAGCTAGGTACCCATGGACTATTCTAATCTTATGCTCGAAAATGTTTTCCAAAAGATATACTTAATCCTTTTCATTGTATTAATGTTAATGTTAATGTTAATGTTAATGTTAATGTTAATGTTAATGTTAATGTTAATATATGAAACAATAATATTACTATTGACTACTAATGAATAATAGTTGTTGCGTTTTAATGCATTTTGAGGAGAACCAACTAGTTTTGAGTGCGAGTGATATTTCACCCTAACCACAATTTACCCGTTGATTCTTCAACCTCAATCAATTGGATACAACTGTAAAATATTTGTCGATGTCACCTATTTTGCGAGATTTTTAAAGCCAATAAACAATATAATTCGATAATATTTGTTGTTTGAAGATGTTATCGAAAGATATAATGTACCTAGCGTTGGACTTTTGTGAAAAAAATTATGCATTAATAAAAGTAAGAATGAATAATATATTAGTATTTTGACACGAGGAATAATGATTAATTAGCATGATGTTCTTCGGGTTCGTTAAACTTTTTTAAATTTACTTGACTAAGTATTTAGGGACATAACAGTAACATGAGAGCTTTTAAAAAAAATTGCATCCACTTTTGTTCATTTTTTACCCTGACCATCCCTTTTTCTTTTTCTGCTTTTCTTCCACCCTTTTAGGTGTCAATTCCATAACTGCACGAGAAAAATTATGTATGACACCAAGTTCTTTGTTTAATTAAGAGGGGAAAAAAAAGTCACCAAGTTCCCACTCAAAGATTAAAGTAAAGGTGGCCAGTGGGCCGGACTCGGGTCTGACTAGGTCGGGGTCGAGGCGGAACGGGCGCAGGGGTCGGGGTCGGGTCTGGCGGGGTCTGGCGGGGTCGGGTCTGGCGGGACTTGCTCCAGTCCCGTCCCCATCCCGATCCCGTCGGAATCGGGTCGGGGCGGGGGCGGGGTCCGGCGGGTTTTCCTTTTTTTTATTATTAAATAACATATGTATAAAAAAAACTCAATAAACAAGACAAGATAGTGTAATAAAAACATCCCAATGTTGTTTTTGTGCCTCTTATATTATTTAATAGACATGATTTTTTTGTAATACAAATACAATTGTCTAAAATCTAAATTGCAACTTTGTGGTGTTGTCCAAAAGTTGCAAATTACATAATAAAACTGCAATTAAAAAAATTAAATTCTCAAAAAAATCTGTTCTAATTGCTTGATGATTTCCTGTGGTTCTTCGGTTGGAATTGGTATTTGTTGGTCAAATTGATCTACGTCGCTTCCACCACCTTCGGATAAGATTTCGTTGTAGTTTTCGTCTTCTTCTTTGTTGATCTCCGGTTGACCGCACCTTCTCCGCTCCGCTCGTATCCAATCTCTGAATAATACTGCAATTTCCAAGCTGTCTCCGGCTAATGAGTGTCTGTGATCTCCTATTTGATATCTGCCGGTAGAAAAAGCGCTTTCAGACGCAGTTGATGACGCTTGAATGTTCAAAACATCTCGGGCCATCAATGAAAGTGTCGGAAAGGTCTTCTCATTCCCCTCGATTTCAAAGCAAGTCTTCATGTCCATCTTCATTGATAACTTCTTGTGCAGATGCAGAACCCTGCAAAACAAAAATATCCAACTCGCTACTTTGGTTAGTAGTAGAGGTACGGCCGCACATTCTATTTCTGAGGCTTTCAATACTAGCCGCAGAAACAGCATGTCTTTTGTGAGGTTGTGTTGAAGATGAAGAAGATGGTATGAAAGCCGATAAATTACTAGCATTTTCTTGTAGATAAAATATTTTTTTTTTTGCATTGGTGTTCTACGCTAGACAACACTTCTTCTTTAGTTTGTTCAATAGGTGGTGGGTGATTTAGATTTTTGGGACTTGGAGGTGGTAGTACTTCTATACAATCGTAAATAGTTTCAATTAGTGATTTAGTACCGTCTATTTTAATAGTAGGATTTAATACAGAATCAATAATATAAATAGTGGGAATAAGAATAAAATATTTTTTTATTTTGACAAACATTTTTTTAATAGCTGCCTTATAAGCTGGTTTTTCCATATATTCACTAAGTAATAAAAATATTAGAGTTATATAAAACAACATAGTTGAAATAGTAGGATAATATATACCGGAAAATTCTTTTGTTGCTTTGAAAAATTTCTCTAAAAATACAATAAGTTCGGAAATTTTTACCCAATCACTATCTAAAATCATATCAGCTGGATTTTTATTATGAGAGTTAAAAAATAAAGTTATAGGTTTTCTATAGTCATAAGTAAGGCTGGCCAGTGGGCCGGGACGACCCGACCCCGGCCCGACCCCGTCCCGACCCCGCCCCGGTCCCGCCCCGACCCCGCTCTAAAAAAAAAAATTTAACGGGGGCGAGACTCGAACTCGGGACGGGACGATGTCTCGTCCCGCTGCACTGAGCCCGCCCCAGCCCGCCGGACCGAGCCCGCCGAGCCCGTCCCACCCCGACCGACACCCTTAAACCCTTTGCAAAATGGTCGTGCACCAACTCATTTTAGATTATGGCTGGCCAACGGCCATTTTAGGCCCCCTCCCCAACCCCCTACCCCTTAATATTTATTTTTAACCCATAAGTTATTATATTTACACTTTAACCCAATTTTTCAACTATAAATAACTCATTTTCTCTTCATCTTTCTCACAAATCTTCCTACAATCTCTCTAATTTCTCAATATATCTCTCTACATTGTTTGCTAAATATTCAATTTTATTAATTCATTTGGGAATTGGGAGTGAAGTTGGCAACTAGCTTGAGGATCTTCCATCGAGCAAAGTTTCAATTTTCAACCTCTCGATTACACGTCGACGTTTGGTACATTCGTTCCTTCATTAAATTATTATTGTCTGTTTATTTTATTTAGCGCACTTAATTTTATTGTCTTTAATTATTTATTATCATAATTAAAATGGAAGGATTAAAAGGTATGTTTAAGGGTAAGGGTAAGGGTGCTTCTTCTAGTAGAGGCAACCAGGGCAAGGGTACTTCTTCTAGTCATCTTATTCCTACACAGGATGATTTTGTTGATACTCAACATTTTCCTACAATACCATTAGATTTAGACGAGGAGTTATTTTACGGAACTCAAGAAGACTTTAATTTAGGCGATGATCTAGACGATACACCCACTAATATTGATGACAACACGCCCACTAGTGCACCTTCAACTGAAATACCTCCTATTCCCCTAGTATGAGGCGAGGTCCAAAAAGCGACCATTAAAATCAGATGCATGGACATTTTTGATAGGGACGTAGAGAATCAAGTAGCCATATGTAAAATTTGTAAAAATGTTTTAAAATTTAAAAGCGGAAAAGGTCACGGTGGGGCGGGGGTTTAATTAGACACGTAGTAAGTGCTCATCCAGCTAGGTATGCCCAATACCAGGCTTCAAAACCGGGTGCATAAGCGGCGCTCCATCGGGACAAGGTTCACATACCGACATCGTCTTGTCGGACCAGAAATCTGTGGTCAAATTAACCCTATGGCGGGGAATTGTAGGCTCTAAATACAACAAACATAGAGATAGGAAGCAATATCAAAATTAGTTCTTTGTGGAGGGTTTGCCTTTTTCATTTCCTTCATCTCCGATTTTATTCATTACATTAGAGATATATATAATCCTCGCTTTTAACGGTTTTCCTAGGTCAGCTGTTAAGAGAGATGTATTTAAATTTGCGCATGAATATCAACAATATTTACGTTTTTCATTATATCATTTTAATAGCAAAGTATCTATCACGTCGATATAGGTCGTAGTACTAACGGCCATGATTATTTAAGCGTAACTTGTCATTGGATAGATTATAAATGGTCTATGCAAAAACGTATTTTAGCGTATAGATATATAGATGATAGGCACACTTGGTACTTTTATTGCAGAAAATATTTATCAAGTGTGCGATTATTACGGAATTACCGATAAAATTATGACTATTACATTAGATAACGCTTCTAATAACAATTACGCAATTACAATGTTAAAAAATAGTTTAGCTCCATCTTTTCCAGGACCATTTTCATATAAAATGCGCGTGCCATATATATAACTTAATTGTAAAGGATGGTCTATCACTTTTTGAAGACATTCTTAGTAAAATACAATTTGCTATAAACTTTATTTTTAAAAGTAATAAAGTACAACGTAGAAAAGAATATAAAAACTTGTCACGATTGTGGACTACCTTATAGAAGAATTCCACAAGAAGTATCGACTAGGTGGAATTCTTTATACGAGCAACTACTTGTTGCTTATGACTATAAATTACCTATAACTTTATTTTTAACTCTCATAATAAAAACCCGGTGATATGATTTTAGTTAGTGATTGGGTAAAAATTTCGAACTTATTGTATTTTTAGAGAAATTTTTCAAGCAACAAAAGAATTTTCCTAAGTATATATTATCCTACTATTTCAACTATGTTATTTTATATAACTCTAATATTTTTATTACTTAGTGAATATATGGAAAACCAGTTTATAAGGCAGCTATTAAAAATGTTTGTCAAAATAAAAAAATATTTTATTCCTATTCCTTCTATTTATATTATTGGTTCTGTATTAAATCCTACTATTAAAATAGACGGTACTAAATCACTAATTGAAACTATTTACGATTGTATAGAAGTACTACCACCTCCAAGTCCCAAAAATCTAAATCACCCACCACCTATTGAACAAACTAAAGAAGAAGTGTTGAATAGCGTAGAACACCAATGCAAAAATATATATAGATTTTATCAACAAGAAAATGCTAGTAACGTACCGGCTACCATACCATCTTCTTCATCTTCAACACAACCTCACAAAGACATCTTTGTTTCTGCGGCTAGTATTGAAAGCCTCAGAAATAGAATGTGTGGCCGTACCTCTACTAACCAAATTAGCGAGTTGGATATTTTTGTTTTGCAGGGTTCTGTACCGTATCAAGAAGTTATCAATGAAGATGGACAAGAAGACTTGCTTTGAAATCTTGGAGGGAATGAGAAGACCTTTCCGACACTTTCATTGATGGCTCGAGATGTTTTGAACATTCAAGCGTCATCAAGCTGCGTCGGAAAGCGCTTTTCTATGACGATTATCAAATAGGAGACCACGACCACTCATTGGCGGAGACGGCTTGAAATTGCGGTATTATTCAGAGATTGGAATCTGGCGGAGCGGAGAAGGTCTGATCAACGGAGATCAACGAAGAAGATGATGAAAACTACAACGAAATCTTAGCAGAAGGTAGTGGAGCGGCGTGGATCAATTTGACCAACAAATACCTATTCCAACCGAAGAACCACATGAAATCATCAAGCAATTAGAACAGATTTTTTGAAAATGTAATTTTTAATTGCAATTTTATTATGTAATTTGCAACTTTTGGACAACACCATAAAGTTGCAATTTAGATTTTAGACAATTGTATTTGTATTACAAAAAATCATATGTCTATTAAATAATATAAGAGGCACAAAAATGACCTTGGGATGTTTTTATTACACTATCTTGTTTTGTTTATTGAGTTTTTATACATATGTTATTTAAAAAAAAAAAGGAAAACCCGAGCCCGCCTCGCCCGAGCAGCCCGCCCGAGCCCGCCTCGCCGATATCGACGGGATCGGGATCGACGGATCGGAGCAGTCCCGCCAGACCCGACCCGCTAGGCCCGCTAGTCCCGATCCCGACCCCGGCTGCCCGCCCGACCCGACCCCGCGGTTGGCCCGACTGAGCCCGGCCCATCGCCACACAGTCATAAGCAACAAGTAGTTGCTCGTATAAAGAATTCCACCTAGTGGATACTTCTTGTGGAATTTTTCTATAAGATAGTCCACAATCGTGACAAGTTTTTTTATATTCTTTTCTACGTTGTACTTTATTACTTTTAAAAATAAAGTTTATAGCAAATTGTATTTTACTAAGAATGTCTTCAAAAAGTGATAGACCATCCTTTACAATTAAGTTATATATATGGCACGCGCATTTTATATGAAAATGATCTGGAAAAGATGGAGTTAAACTATTTTTTAAAATTGTAATTGCGTAATTGTTAGAAGAAGCGTTATCTAATGTAATAGTCATAATTTTATCGGTTATTCCGTAATAATAACACACTTGATAAATATTATCTGCAATAAAAGTACCAGTGTGCCTATCATCTATATATCTATACGCTAAAATACGTTTTTGCATAGACCATTTATAATCTATTCAATGACAAGTTACAGTTAAATAATCATGACCGTTAGTACTACGGCCTATATCAGACGTGATAGATACTTTGCCATTAAAATGATATAATGAATATCGTAAATATTGTTGATATTCATGCGCGAATTTAAATACATCTCTCTTAACAGTTGATCTAGGAAAACTGTTAAAAGCAGGATTATATATATCTCTAATGTAATGAATAAAATCGGGAGATGAAGGAAATGAAAAAGGCAAACCCTCCACAGCAACTAATTTTGATATTGCTTCCCTATCTCTATGTTTATTGCATTTAGGGCCTACAATTCCCCCCGTCATAGGGTTAATTTGACCTTGTACTTGGTGGGACAAGATGTCGATATGTGAACCTTGTCCCGATGGAGCGGGCGTTTGCGCACCCGGTTTTGAAGCCTGGTATTGAGCATACCTAGCTGGATGAGCACTTACTACGTGTCTAATTAAACCCCCCGTCCCACCGTGACCTTTTCCAGTTTTAAATTTTAAAACATTTTTACAAATTTTACATATAACTACTTGATTCTCTACGTCCCTATCAAAAAATGTCCATGCATCTGATTTTAATGGTCGTTTTGCTGGACCTCGTCTCATACTAGGGGGAATAGGAGGTATTTCAGTTGAAGGTGCACTAGTGGGTGTGTTGTCATCAACATTAGTGGGTGTATCATCTAGATCATCGTCTAAATTAAAGTCTTTTTGAGTTCCAGAAAATAGCTCCTCGTTTAAATCTAATGGTATTGTAGGAAAATGTTGAGTATCAACAAAATCATCATGTGTAGGAATAAGATGACTAGAAGAAGTACCCTTGCCCTGGTTGCCCCTACTAGAAGAAGCACCTTACCCTTACCCTTAAACATACCTCTTAATCCTTCCATTTTAATTATGATAATAAATAATTAAAGATAATAAAATTAAGTGCGCTAAATAAAATAAACAGACAATAATAATTTAATGAAGGAACGAATGTACCAAACGCCGACGTAACATCGACGTGTAATCGATAGGTTGAAAATTGAAACTTTGCTCGATGGAAGATCCTCAAGCTAGTTGCCAACTTCACTCCCAATTCCCAAATGAATAAATAAGATTGAATATTTAGCAAACAATGTAGACTTGTAAAGAGATATATTGAGAGATTAGAGAGATTGTAGGAAGATTTGTGAGAAAGATGAAGAGAAAATGAGTTATTTATAGTTGAAAAATTGGGTTAAAGTGTAAATATAATAACTTATGGGTTAAAAATAAATATTAAGGGGTAGGGGGTTGGGGGAGGGGGGAGGCCTAAAATGGTCGTTGCCCAACGACCAAAATCTAAAATGGACATTGGTGCAATAGTTATATTTGCAAAGGGGGAGCACTCGGGCGGGGTCGGGCGGGCCTGGGGCGGGCTTGGGTCTGGCGGGACGAGACATTGTCCCATCCCGAGTTCGAGTCCCGCTACCGTTTCTTTTTTTTTAACGCGAAGTCAGGGCGGGGTCGGGCCGTCCCAGTCCACTGGCCAGCCCTAGATTAAAGTGATTCTCAAAACTTACAATTTCATATTCTTTCTAGGAAAATATAAAGCGTCCTTTTTCCAAATAATAAATTTGCTCTCAACAAGTGATCATCATTTGCAAATTTCTTTCGTTTTGGTAGTTTTGTTTTTGCAATCCAGCTAGCACCATACTGTTGCATGACATGACCAATCCTATTACCCCTAATCTCCCTTTTAATCCCACTCTACATTGTCTAGTGCATGACGCATTCCGAAGTCAGGCAAGATTTTGGAAAAAGATCACACTCAAAGGGGTGTTTAATGCAGAAAGCTATTAAAGACGAGTCGAGATTTAAAGTTTAAGAGTTACTCCTATCGTTTCATAATAAGTATTATTTTAATTTATTTTATTTTATTTTAAAATAAGTAATATTTTAAAATTTTAAAAAGAAATTGATCTTATTCTTCTAAAATTATCCTTATTTAGATAATTAAGAATCATTAAATAATTTTTCTTTTCTAGACATTAATTAGAGGTAAATTAGTAAAAAATACTCATAATTTTCTAGAAGTGAACAATTTCTTAAGGAGTGTGCATAAGCTAAAAACATCACTTATTATAAAACGGGGAGTATAATTCATCATGAACTCATAACTCATCTTAGTTACTGGATTTACAATTAATAAACAATAAATTTTCTAATACAACGCTAAGAAAATTTACTAGGTCCATCCCAACTCGTAATCAATGAACTGGCTTCACCTCTGACTACTATCCTAAAGCAAGTATCAATAACTGATACACAGTTTGAGATTCGAACCCCATGATATATAGGTGACATCGAGATAATTTTATCATTATTTCAAACTTTTCTTTTTAATATGCACAAAATTAATTAAATTAAAATCTATATGCCATACCCCTCAAATAAAACAGAAACAACCAAAACACAACTTACTAAAAATATATATACATACTTCCTCCGTTTTAAAATGTTTGTCTTACTTTCTTTTTTAGTCTGTTTCAAAATGAATAAAATGTTTGGCAACTTTTTTATTTCAACTTTTCATATGTCATGTTGAAGACCATAAGATTAAATGACATTTTGGTACGTTTGACACATCTTTAGTTAACAACCACATGATTAAAAAAAATACTTTCTTAAACTCTATATCAAGTCAAAATCAGACAAACATTTTTAAACACATAGAGTAATAAATTTATTTATTTTATAAGTAGAAAAGACTACACCCTCCGTCTCAAATTATTTGTCATTTTCTTGTTTCACACGCCCCTTAAGAAATAATAATTAGGATGAGCATTTAACATACTTTACCCTTATTTATTTCTAAGTTATAATCTATCGTCATTACATATTTACTCTATTTATATGTTATCTTCATTAATAGACAAAATTCTACTAAAAATAAAATGAAGAAAATATAATTAATTATACCTTAAACTTTTAATGTGATAAATAATTTAAGACAAATAATTTTAGGGGGGTGTATTCAATTGAGATTTTAAAAGACTATTTATAGATAAATAAGTCCATTGGATTTTAAAAGACTATTTATGAATGTAATGACTTAAAAGATTTTTTAAAAAAAAACAATTTACAATCAAAAAAAATTTACGTTTGGATTTTAAAATATTTATCATAATATTTATAAAAATTGAAAGGACCACATGGATTTTTTACTTTTATGATTAACCAACCATTAATCGAATGATGAGCAATGATGATCTACTTTGATGATACACGAAAGTCAATTGATTCAAGATAACAAAGAAATGAAAATTGCATTCACTACAATTTTTCCAATCTTTTAATAGCAAATTTGATGTAGCCAATTTTTTCAAATTTTTCAATCTTTTAATAGTCAATTTCATTTATTTACATGCACAAAATAGGGGGAAAATTCAGACCTCACTGCTTAAAGAAATTTGGGGGATAAGATGAAAGTGAAATGGTGGGTGTAGAAAGAGAAAATAAAAGAATATATAAAGAACAGTAAGCAATCTTGAGAAAAAAATCATCTCCACAAGGGTGAGATTTTTTTATAGAGTTTGTTATTTAAATACACTCATTAGTAAACATGATAAATAATTTGATATAGAATATATAAGAAAGCCGTTGTGTTGCAATGGTGGCCCGTGGGACCAATTGCAAGCTCACAAATTCCACAATAATTAGTATTGGACGTCTCAAAAATAATAATATTAACTTAAAACAAAATTAAACTCTTTTCTCCTCACTAAATCAATCATTAAACCCTCCTCTTTTCCTCCCATAAATACTTATCCATTTACACTCACTTCTCATCACCAAACTTTCTTTCAAACATGACTAAAGAAGTTGAAGCAGTAACAGAGAGACCAGCAGAATTTTCAGCAAAAGACTATACTGACCCTCCACCAGCACCTTTAGTGGACATTGAGGAGCTAACACAATGGTCATTTTACAGGGCAATTATTGCTGAATTCATAGCCACTTTGTTGTTCCTTTATGTTACTATATTGACAGTGATTGGGTATAAGCATCAAGCCGATGTGGATGCTGGAGGAGATGTATGTGGTGGTGTTGGTATTCTTGGAATTGCTTGGGCTTTTGGTGGCATGATTTTCATTCTTGTTTACTGCACTGCCGGTATCTCTGGTGAGTATCTCTGCCGGTATTTTCTTGCTGTTATTAGTGCTTATTATTATTGTTGCTTTTTCATTTTACGTTTGTCGTAAATAGTCTCTGCCCGTTAAAAGATAGGAGTAGGATTTGCGTATAGTCTACCCTCACCACCTGGTAGAATTATACCGGATATGTTGTTTAGGTGGGATTAAACTTACTGTGTGCAATTTGTATTTTTGAACTTTATAATTTTAATTTTTAAGTAATCTAAAATATTTGATTTTAGATGTTGTATTTAGTACACTTAATATCGTTACTATTCAGATAGCTTTTGATTCTCTTTAAGTACTCTACTCCATCTCTATTTATTTCAATTTATGTGAATGTATCTGAATGAACATAATTATTTTTGCTTAAATTTTTTTAAAAATTTATGATTTTAAATATGTTTGCAATATTTGTGTGACTATGAAAATTTCTCATTAATAATAAATGAAAAAGTTTTTAAATTATTTTCAATTTTAAAAATAAATCATCCTTTTATAAATGAATTATAAAGGAAATAGAATAACATAAAAGTTAAAAATATGAAAAGTGAATATGTTCTGACTAGTGATTATTGAATTATGATTTATGCAAATCACTCCTCTTAGCACAATATTACGTTGAGTGAAGCATATGATTTTTTTCCCCATGATAATCGATAGTAGTGAAATTTAAACTCAAAATAATCTAATTATCATGCCTAATTATGTGAATTGAGTTGCCTAATCATCTCATGTACCAATAAGGGCTGTTAGGGGCGTTTTCCTTTTAATGAATTTTACGCGGAGCGAATTTGAACGAATTCCCGACCGACATGTATATTCATAATACAGGAGGACACATCAACCCAGCAGTGACATTTGGACTGTTCTTGGCAAGGAAAGTATCACTAATTAGGGCAGTTTTGTACATGGTGGCCCAATGTTTGGGTGCAATTTGTGGTGTGGGTTTTGTCAAGGCTTTCCAATCAGCTTACTACAATAGGTATGGTGGTGGTGTTAATGTTATGGCTCCTGGCCATAACAAGGGTGTTGGATTGGGTGCGGAAATTATTGGTACATTCGTTTTGGTCTACACTGTCTTCTCTGCCACTGACCCCAAGAGGAATGCCAGAGACTCTCATGTCCCTGTAAGTATTCTATTAAAAAAATAATCATATTTTTGGTAAGAGTTTAAGTTCTTTGCAACGATAATGTTATATGGTTTTTAACGCTATTAGATTTAGTTGATTGATAATAATATAATATCGTAAATTGAAAAATAAAGTACTAGTAATTTACTATAACTGATTAAATTATATTGATAGTATAATTTCTTTTTATGTTATAAGGTTGAATAGGGTTAGGTTTGTACATGTTGCTAATTAGGCAATGCTATATATAGGTAATTAAAGAGGCAGGTAACCTAAACCATCTTTCAAAATACACGTATCTCTACCTGTAGTTGTTAGTTGTTACTATTAGCTCCACAATCTTAATAGATTATGGTAACAGTTTTTAATGTTAAATGTTGATGATCTAATTTAAACTCAATTTTGCTTTAAGTATCGTAGAAATCATTAGGAAGAAATAAGTGACCTTTATATATGATACTTAGTGGCCCACTAAAGAAAGTATTAAGTGGAAATTAATTCATGTTATTCTAAGAATCTAAGTAAATAACTCGAACTTTCAATCAAGTGCGCATCATTTAGCCTTTTGAGAGTATTGGGGGACAACAAATAATATTAAATTAATTCTAAAAATATGTATCTAAAATAGCTAATTTTGAAAGAGATCATGAGTTTACGTGCATCATATTATGGGCAGTAAATCCTCCCCCCCTCCCCCCGATACTTAGCCTTTTTCGCTTCAAAAAGAAAAATTATTAATGACTTTATGTGATAATTGGGCAAAAAGAATTTAATGTGTATAAGTTAAATCTAGCTAGTACTAACAAATTATGTAATGTTGATGTTCACAGGTGTTGGCACCACTTCCAATTGGATTTGCTGTGTTCATGGTTCACTTAGCCACCATACCAATTACTGGAACTGGTATTAATCCAGCTAGGAGTTTTGGTGCTGCTGTTATTTACAATGGTGACAAGGCATGGGATGAACACTGGATTTTCTGGGTGGGCCCATTCATCGGAGCCTTCGCTGCCGCCGTCTACCACCAGTTCGTCCTTCGTGCCGGTGCTATCAAAGCTCTAGGTTCATTCAGGAGCAATCCCTAAAAAAATTCCCCAATATGCAATGAATAAAATCCTTGTATGAAAAATCAGTTTTGGAAGCAATCACTATGAAAAAATTGTAGATAATTGAAAAAAAAGTGTGTGTTGCTGATCCTATGAATTTCCCTTTTTCTTTTGTGTATTTATGATCTATTTGTAATCTTCTTTTCTATTTTGTTTTCCCATCTAGCCTCTTCTTGTATCTTTGAATTATTGATGCTTCCTCGTAAATTAAAGTTAATGTTTTGTCTTTTAATTTCTCCTTTTAAAGTTGAGTTGAGTACTCTTTTCCCCTTATATCACCAAATATAAACATGATCATTATGGTAATAGGGTTGATGAAGATTGAACCGCCAATTACTTGGAGACAAAGCAATAATAAGTAAGAACGACTCGTAATTATTTCAAGTGATGTTCTTAGAAAATAGTGAAATTTGCAAATACTCAAGTCTATTAGTGAATATTAGAAAATATTCTTCATATATTTTATAATTATTAGTGTTGTATATTTATGGTAGATATAGGATCATCATTATATTATGATTCCACATTGTACATAATATATATATTTGTATTAATGAAAAAGACTCCCCAAGGAGATTAGTACAATATTACATGGTGTCAAGAGTTAAACCCTAAAACACCAAAACCCTTATTTTTTTCTGGCTAGCTGCCGACCCCCCCCCCCCCCACACACACGCCTAGGCTGACGGCTGCTTCTCTTTTCCGATTTTCTTCCTCCTCTTTTTGGCTTCCATGTCTCCTCCCACCGCTCCTAAGGCTTCCGCCGCCTCCTCCACAATCATATAGACAACCCACATCATCTTCCACTTCTTCTTTTCATCTGGCGTTCGCCGTTACAAATATCAAGAATTTCATTCCCTTAGTTCTTGATCAAGAAGATGGTCAATATACATTGTGGGTTGAACTCTTTCATATTCACGCATGCGCGTATAACGTGTTTGACCATATTGATGACTTTGTCCATCGCCCCATCGATGTTGCAGACACGACATGGTGTCGTCTTGACGCTATCGTCAAATAGTAGATTTATGGCACCATCTCTAAAGACTTGCTTCATACGATTATGAAAATTGGTGCATCGGCTCGTGAGTTATAGATACGTTTGGAGGAAATATTCCAGGATAACAAGCACACACGTGTCGTGTATTTGGAGGAACATTTCAACAATACACGTCTCGAGAATTTTGCTAACATGTCCGAATATTATAAACAATTGAAATTTGTTGCGGACCAAGTCTCTAATGAGGGACACCAATTTCTGAAACAAAAATGGCCATCCAACTAGTTTCTGGCTTACCGAAGGGCCAATATAATACTCTAGCCAGCATGATTCAACAAGCCGATCCACTACCGGGCTTCAACAGGCCCGTTCTCAATTACTTTTGGAAGAGACCCGGCGTGCTAAACAAGATGACCATAATCAAAAAGCGTTAGTCATTGAAAATTCGGCTATGAATGACACCACCACTGCTCCGCCGCCACCACCGGACAACCAACAACCACGGGGCAGCCGAGGCGACAGAGGCCGCGGACGTGGCAGCAAATTCGGCCAACAACATCCCAGCAATTTCGGTAACTGGACCACAGGCCAGTGACCCAACCATCTCGGTTGGGCCCCTTACCCATTTCATCAATCGCATGCCCATTACCCTTTCGAACAAGCGGGTATTTTAGGCCCAGTTCCAGGGGCCCATCCAGTGCACAATCCGAACCATCAGGCCCATGTCGTGCAGGCCCAGCAATATCATTCAATCAACGGCCTGACCCCCACTGATTTGGGCCAGGCTTTCAACAGTTTGAACTTGCAAGAACCCGATGAAAATTGGTACATAGATACAAGAGCCACCTTTCACCTCACTCGCTTCTCTAGGTAATCTCCCCAAACTGTTTCGTCTAAAGTATCCTCAATATATTACGATTGGTAATGGTCATCGCATTTCAATTAACGGTTATGGTACCACATATACACAAACATCTCATCCGTCTTTCTCCCTAAATAACGTCATGTATTCCCCAAACATCATTAAAATTTTAATCTCTGTTAGGAAATTTACTCGTAATAATTTTGTGTATGTTGATTTTGATCCTTTTGGTTTTACTGTGAAGGATCTATGTACGGGGACACCTCTTACGAGATGCAATAGCACAGGGGACCTATACCCTTTCCCATCCTCTTCCGCTCACACACGTCCATCGCTGCTATCTCTCCATCAACTTGGCACAATAGGCTTGGACACCCAGGAGCTCCTGTTTTTAATTTTCTTAGAAGCAATAATTTTATTTGTTGTAATAATGGAAAACTTGCCCAACATTGTTTTTCTTGCCCTTTAGAAAAACATGTTCGTCTTCCTTTTAAGTCGTCTCTAAGTGTTACATTTTCTCCATTTGATATTGTTAATGCTAATTTTCTTAGAAGCAATAATTTTATTTGTTGTAATAATGAAAATGAAAAACTTGCCCAACATTGTTTTTCTTGCCCTTTAGGCAAACATGTTCGTCTTCCTTTTAAGTCGTCTCTAAGTGTTACGTTTTCTCCATTTGATATTATTCATACTGATTTATGGACATCTCCCATTACTAGCTCATTGGGTCATAAATATTATCTAGTCTTATTAGATGATTTTTCTCACTATATCTGGATTTACCCACTAAAATTCAAGTCAGAAGTTTTTGCCAAGTTTCTTGAGTTATAATTTTTATCAAAACACAATTTGAAAAAGCCATCAAATCTTTCCAATGTGATAATGGTCGTGAGTTTAATAATTTGACATTTCACAAATTTTGTAAAACTAATGGCATGGTTTTCAGTTTTCGTGTCCCCACTCCTCCCCTCAGAATGGCAAAGTCGAACGAATCATCTTCGTCATCAATAACATGGTTCGCACTATTCTTTTCCATGCCTCTCTCCCTCCCTCCTTTTGAGTCTATGCAGTCAAAATGATAGAATACATCTTAAATATTTTACCTACCAGTACTCTTCATAACATAACCTCCACCGAAATTTTATACCGTCGGATCCCCTCTTTTGATCACCTTCGGATCTTCGGTTGCCTTTGCTACTCTAATCTTGCATCCACTATCCCTCATAAATTAGCACCACGTACCACTCTGTGTGTATTCGTAGGTTTTCCGTCTAATCATAGGGGCTATCTGTGCTACGACTTGTCCACTCGTCAAATCCACGTCTCTAGTCATGTCACGTTTGACGAGACAATCCTCTCTTTTGCAAACATTCAAAAGTTCTGTAACTCGGACTATACCTTTCTAGACGAGTCTGACACTTCCCCCATCATACTCACCGAATTCTGTCGTACCACCACCCCCACAGTTCAGTCTCCACCAAACATCACTGACACCACCAGTAATCGGTCGGACGACTCTTAGTCACCACTGATTGCCGGAGCAACCACCAATTTAATGTCGGCGTACTCCCCGACCTATCCCATCACTATCTCCCCTACCAGCCGGCAAACTCAACAACCAGTCTTTGTGCCACCACTACCCGCCGCCGCTACTCCCATCAACCATACCAGCCCCATCACAGCCCCACCCAGACACCGTCACTGTACCAGTATTTCGACCACCTAAAGCATCATCGTCCATGTTCAGACCCCTAGAACCCGTACATGTACCAGCACACAGACCGCACCACCGCAACCCCGTCAATCTCCTCCTACCCATTCCCCATCACCGGTACTGTCGTCAGGCCACCCACACCATATCGATCTACCCAGATCTTCGCCCCCACCCAACCCAATGTCGGCCCCAGAAACAACCCCCCCCCCAATACCCTGCTCCGTCAACCAACCCCGCCAACAACCCGACATCGTCACTATCTCCAGTAACCCGAAATCAACTCTCCACCAAAATACCCAACTTACCCCTGCCCCCACACACCGTATGGAAACCCGTTCCCAACACGAGATTTTCAAACCCATTAACCTATCTACACAAACTATATCCCCAATTCCTAAGAACCCAAAATTAGCCAAATTATACCCTAATTGGAATGCGATCATGCATGAGAAATTTAATGCTTTAACGAAATAGCACACTTGAGATTTGGTTCCTAGACTGGATGGGGTGAATGTGATCCGTTGCATGTGGCTATTTCATCGCAAATTCAGAGACAGTAGTGACTTAGAGCGATATAAGGCGAGACGTGGGCCTATGGTACTAATCAGCAGAAGGATATTGATTGTGGTGAGATATACAGTCCAGTTGTTAAACCGGCTACAATTTGCACAGTTCTAAGCATTGCTATGGGTAAGCATTTGCCGATTCATCAGCTTGATGTGAAGAATGCATTTTACATGGGGACTTGAAAGAAACTGTTTACATGCACCTGCCGCCAGGCTTTGTCCATCCAGAGGCCCCTCATTATGTATGTCGTCTCCGTAAGTTACTTTATGATTTGAAACAGTCCCCAGAGTGTGGTATGAACGTTTTGCTAATTACATTATGCAGATTGGGTTTGAATGTAGCAAGTCTCATCGAGGTAGTAGCGCTGCTTATTTGTTGTTATATGTGGATGATATTGTTCATACTGCCTCCTCTGATGTGTTGAAAAATGAGATCATTGCAGTGATCAAAACCGAATTTGCTATGACTGGCTTAGGGAAGTTGAGTTACTTTTTAGGGAAATCAGTGACTAGATTTGCCGATAATATATTTCTGTGTCAGCGTAAGTATGCATATGAGATTGTGTACAGGGCAAAAATGGCGAACTACAAGATCATGCTCACTCCGGTTAACTCTAAATCAATGCTCAGTGATGTTGGTGGTGATCTAGTGTCCGATCCCACACTTTATAGGAGTCTTGCAGGTGCACTTCAGTATCTTACCTTCACCGGGTCTGATATTGCTTATGATGTTCAGCAGGTGTGTTTGTTTATGCATGCCCCTAGGGAGCCTCATTTTACTGCTCTTAAACGTATCATTTGATATGTTAAGGGCACACTTGATTATGGATTGCATTTATACCCCTCTGCACCGACCAGGTTGTTATCATATACGGATGCAGAGGGCTGGTTGTCCGGACACGCGACGCTCTACCTCCGGCTACTGTGTGTTCTTAAGGGATAATCTCATTTCATGGTCTGTCAAGAGGAAGGCCACCCTATCCCGTTCGAGTGCAGAAGCGGAGTATAGAGGCGTTGCTAATGTTGTTGTTGAGATCTGCTGGCTCCGAAACCTTCTTTTGGAGCTCCAGTGTCCCTTGCGTAAGGCGTCTATGGTGTAATGTGATAACATATCCGCTATATATTTATCTCATAATCCGATTCAGCATCAGCGAACCAGGCACATTAAGATGATATACATTTTGTTCGTGAGAAGGTTGCTATCGGTCATGTTAAGGTGTTGCATGTGCCTTCTTCGTATCAGTATGCAGATATCTTCACCAAAGGACTTCTAGACGGTTATTTCTCGACTTCAGATCTAGTATCAGCGTCGGGCCTCCTCCCGCTCCGACTACGGGGGTGTATTAGTGAATATTAGAAAATATTCCCCATATATTTTGTAATAATTGGTGTTGTATAATTATAGTAGATATATGATCCTCATTGTATTAGGATTCCACATTGTACACACTATATATACTTATATTAATAAAAAAGACTCTCCGAGGAAGATTAATATAATCTTACAATGTAAATTAATATTTGTGAATATTGAAATACTAATATGAAGATGTATTTCAAGTGAAATAACAGATATCTCCTCATGAACATTAACTTTTACAATTTTTTCCAAGTGGACTTCATGTCAAAATACAAATTTGATTTTTTTTCTTTAAAAATTCAAAACTTTAAATATTTTTTTTAACTTCAATTCAAAAAAAGATTAAGTGATACACTGTCATTGTAATGAATTTTCACATCATTTGGTTATTTTTATCTTTTACAGCATGTAACATGTTTCTTATTTTTAAACATACAAATCCCATATTTTTTTGTACATATGAATATCTTTTGGATAATCTTATAGTGCAAATAATTCTAGCGCAATTTTCATTTTTGACTCGTTGGCCGAAATTAATTAGAGAACGCTAGCCAAAATATACACAAAAGATATATATTATATGTATATTTATACTTGATATAGAAAATATATATATTTATCAACTATTTTTTTAGAGCGGTTCAGAAAGGTAATTACCCCTTAATTCTATACACTTGTATAAATAACTTAAATTCACTTAAATAGTGTCCAAACTCATAGCAAATCTTTGATTTTGCCATAGACAAGACAAGTGTTAATTTTTCCCTAAGCTAACCCTTCTCCTCCTAATTGTTTTTTTTTTCCTTTTTCTTGATTTGATATCTCTAACATGTGGTCTACAAGGAATAGAAACCCTTAAAACACCCAAGTACTTGTCATAGGAATCTCTTGGATGCATTTGTCTATATCCATCTTTTGTGGTTGTCATTGCATGAAGATTAAAAAATGTAAACAAGTTCCTAAACTTATGGCCTTATCCAAAACCACTTAAATAATTGTCATGAAGTAATGCAGTGCCAAATAGTGGAGTTAAATTATTCATACCACTATGACAGCCAAAATTGGCTATTGTTGGTGATGATTCTCGAAAATGCTATGATGATTGATACGTTTTACATTTTATAATCCTCTTTTACCATTTTAATAATCAACCAAAATAATGAAATGGGAACATGTTAGCTAAACAAACACTATTAAAAAAAATACGGAAAATCGACCTCAGGTTGATCGTTTTTTTTTTATTATTATTTTTTATTTTGGGAAAATCCCACAGGTGGGAAAGGGTTAAGACTTTAGTTATTTTATTTATACTCTTTAAATTCATTTTTTAATAGAAAAAGAACCGACCTTCGGAGGTCGATATTTTGTAAAAAAGAAATTATTAATAAAAGAAAATCTCCGGAGGTCAATTTTTTAATTTTTAAAAAAATCGACCTTTTTTGCAAAAATCAAGCTCCGGAGGTCGGGGTTTTTCGACTTCATTTGGAGGTTGGTTTTTGATTTTTTTTTTTTAGTAGTGAAGCTTAACTGAACTTTTTAAAATTATTTATTTATTTATTTCTTTAAAAGATAATGTTCCTATTCCCATAGTCAATTTTGATAAAGTTACTAGCTTTTGTCTAAGCTTTGATATGATGATAAGTAGGAAACCTATTAAAGAAATAAGTAAAGAAAGAAGATAAGGCTGAACATTGGCTCTTGCCCATTAGATATGTTCTAAGGTAGCCCCCGGGGCATAGGCGAGTTGGTAAGTGACAAGGTGATTGGGGGTACAACCACTCCGACGTCGCGGGTTCGAATCCATGTGGTGACAGTCTTTGCTGAAATATTGCAAGGGTTGTTGCTGGGTTCGTGTCCCGTTGGTCCTCTCCCTTGCAGGGCTTCCACTCGCGCATATCCCTCGATTTACATCCCACCTGGTCAAGGGGCCTCTGATACAGGTGGGGGGTTTCGCCTTCGGGACTTTCCCCTTCACAAAGATATGTTCTAAGGTATATTAAATGTGGGCTGGTATATTGATAAATGTGTGCTAATTGGGCCCATTATGCATCTGGGGTGACCTATTTCTCTTTAAGTCTGAAAATTATATGTCTTGCGCCCGCTCTATTTTTCCGCACACTGTTTACATCCAAGGCCCAATGTTTGGTTGAATAATGTTGGGACTTTTATTTGCTTGGACCTGCCAATTTATTTTGGACTGCTACAGTTAAATATGAACTGTATTATATACGTGTTTAGTTTTGCATCAACATTTTATTTACTTGCATTGTTGATAAGTTTAGGGTACGTTTTAACTCCTTCATTCGTTTTCCCTCTTCTTTACATGATCACGGGCCCATAATGCCCACATTCCTCCTCTTTCACGATCACTTGAGTCTTTGGGCCTGAGGGCCCAACAATATCTTTTTGAGTCCGGAAGTTGTTGAAGGCCCAGTCATAAGTGAAAATAACCCTAGAAAAATTAGGATCTTTATTTCTTCTTATGCGGAAACTGGTGAACCGGTACACCCACCAGCCCGTTTCATTTATATTTTTTTCATTACTATGTTTGTATTTTTTTGTAAAACATTATAAATTATTGGAAACCTTTAGGATGGAAATTAATTGAAGTCGCCTAGTTACCATTTTCTTCCTTAAAAAATATAAGAATGATTTTATGATTTTATGATTTTATGATTTTAATTCGGCCTATTAAAAACCGGTTCTATTATCAAATGTTTTCAGGTTGCTTCTTTCTTTTAAAACTCCAAATTTATCTTTCAATTGCTTTATAAACGGAAAGGTATAAAAATGATTCAAGTTTTGAAGAGGCTTTCTTTTGGAAATATCGGATTTTTGGAATAATTTTAAATACTTCTCAATAATTTGAATTTCCCAAACGAAAATCCTTTATAGTTTAGGTTTGAGGAAAAGGGAAAAGGATGTTGGTTGACCTCTTTTAAATAAGAGACTCATTTTCATAAGTCATGAATTTTATTAAGCTCCTTTTGCATGAAATGTTAAATATTTTTATAAAGGATCACATGAGCTCTACTATATCTTTTAAATAAAATAATTATATTCCAAAGAAAGAATTTTACAAGGGAATTTTATACTCATATTTTAAAATAAAAGTATTTGTGTGAAAATGTTTATTTTAGCGGAAAATGATTTGAATGACAAATTTATATTTATAATAATTTTTGAATTTTTTAAAGCAAATAAGAGCAATTTTTAATATTTTAAAATCTGAGGTCAATCGCATTTTGCGAATCCTTAATATCGGGGTGCCTAACCTTTCCCGGGGATCACCAGAACCCTTACCTCGAACTCTGATTTTTAAAGGATTTTTTATTATTTTTGAATAAATCATTTTTACTCGATTTTCCTAATTTTCCTTATAAATTAGGTCTAAAATAAATCCAAGAGTCCACGAGTTATGAAATACCTTTTTTGCCTAGCGTAAAAGTGAACCGTAACAGATGGAAACTCCACTGGGGATTTCGATTAGGTTCTAACCATAAGGGTTCCAATAATAAAAATTGTTTTAATTACTTATGTGTTTATTTTCATTGTAAATATAAATGGCATTCATGCATATCATCTTCCGTCAAATGGCAAATCACACACACACACACTTGCACTTGTACACAAAGACGATTATGCGGATTCGCAGTCGTCCTCCAGTAGAAAACCAAAAATATTCTTTGGAACTTATTGAAGATTTAGTTGGTTCGTTGTCATCCAACAGTCAATAACGGTTTACTCCGGATAGTCTACTCGGGTACCCAAGTTATTTGATTAATCCAGCTCTAGTCAACTTAGGATAGAGCTGAGCCAAATCCTTAATGATTAGCGCATATTGACCTAGGAAGGCTTTGAACATTTGAGACATGTTTAAAGCGCATTAGAAGACTACCTTTCGTACATGCATGGTCTCTGATCCGAAGATACATTCATCCAACTATGTGCTAATTGCGAATATGTTTTGCACCATATGGGTTAAATCATTGTCTAGTGGGTAGGGGCTTAACCTTATTTTGTTTTGTGTAAATTCCTGCCAACCTCCGTTTTTTATATGGTCTTGAAAGCACCAGAGTTGCTAAGAATGTGGTGGTTCGACTTACGGGTTGTAAAGCACTCATTGAGGTCTCAACCGAATACTGAGATAATGACAGGATGGTGTTTAGATTAGGGCTTATAGAAATTACCCCGACATTGGAGGAAATTCGAGACTGCATAGATAGTAATGGAACCTGTCTAAGGAGAAGAAAGAAACATGATCACAACATCCTAGCTCCAAACAAGCCCACTCAAGTTGAAATCATGAAAATGTTATCCTTATCCCAAGCTCCTTGGATTTCTGGGGATTCGGTAGCCTTCTGGGATTTATACCAACGTTTCGAGAAAAAGGAGGGATTCATAAACCTTTCTCTAGAATTCCACACTTTCAAAGACTGGGACGCTACTTGACCTTAGCCTTCGCCATCGGTTTGTTGGGTATTATGATATTTTCTCAAAATACTCATCTTGCCATAAACACCAGAATCATTTCAGTCGCCCATGTCATCTTCTACGTCATAATCAATAATGGAGAAACCAAATACTTCGATCTAGTCTCAGTCATCGTTGTTGATATATACTCAGACTTGGGTAGATCTAGAAACCAATTTAGGTGCTTTTAGGGGTGTAATTTGCTGCTACAGTTGTGGGTCTTAAAGCATCTCCAAAAAACTGAAGGACCTCCAATCTTTCCAACTAATAATAAAAAAGATTACCTCAAAAATCACTGCCCAAATTTTGTCGATATAACCAAAAGAGAGTGATTTTTTTTCTTCGCAAGTCTCAAATAAGTAAATATGCAATGGAGATTTGCAGACTTCATCTCAGCATGTGTAGTAGTTTGAGACAGAAAGTGTCCATTCTTGCCACTTATGGGTATTTGAGGGGTCCGTTTTTATGCACATGTTAAATCAAACCATGGTCCCCATAATCATAAATTTCATTAATAATAATCTCCTCAAAGAGTTACATCAGATAAATAAAAACATAATAGAAATGTCCTCTAGTGGCTGATGATGACTCCCTATCTGTCTGAGCCTCGGTTTGGATCCAAGATGTGTTTATGTCAGCAAAACATCTGCCACATACCTCTTATCCTAAAATGGCAATTGTGCGGTATTATCCAAAATCTCACTTTACCTGATCATCAAGGTCCTCTAAACATCCATGTGTGAACCCTAACTCTACATCTAGACTTGTTATGACTTTCTTATCAAACTCTATCTTCTCCAAATACTTGGCATCTCTATCGTTGGCTCGCCTCTGAATCATTCGGTCTTTGATCTTGACTTTGGATTCTCTGCCATGGACACACTGATACTGGTTAATTCCTGGTGTAACAGTTCCCAATAAATTTGCTTTCAACCATTCCTCGTAATCCTTATGGCATCCTGGGTGAAAGCAGTCCTTGACAATCGAACCTACTCCCTATATAAAATGAATGTTTCACTCTCGGATGTACTCTCCAACATTCCAGATCCTATCTTCCTCATAATCAATCACATACCCACCCATTCTTTCGACTTGGGGCACTTCTTGTTTTTTCTCAAATTCTGCTTATGTGCTTTTTCACGCATTTGTGTTAAATATGATCAATTCGATGTTCCGGGGATCACCCCGAAAAGAAAAAACAAGAACATACCCTAAACTACCAAAAACTCCACTTTCCGAAAAAATGAACCCTACTTACCTAATCAATTTACCTCTCCCAAAAAATTGACTTGCTGAGATAGATGCCCGATGCAATTTGAGTGCCAACATGCCTACCATAAACATAAGCATTGGATAAGAGAGTGAAGACTCGCTTTAGGAGAAGCTAGTTGAGTTGAAAAAAAGGATTACTTTGGTTAAATCCAAACTTGAAGAAGTCGAGAATCTTCTGAATTTGGAAGGAAAGTCGCCAAAAGTAGTTACCTCATCCGAATACTACAACAACTATATCTCAGAAGAAGTGAAGGGGCTGATGAAAAATTATGTACCCCTCTCAGGAAGTCTAGGGACATTAAGAACCAAAACACTGAAGGTTGAATCTGAAAGTCAACCACTTAAGGAAGCTACTACTACTGTATCTTTTGCCGCTCCAAAGAGCAATGATACTCCATTGAGACCAAGCCAGACGTCCACCCCAATATGGTGGGACGTTGCTCGTAAGGCCTATGCTTATCTTTTTGGGTTACACCAGTGCCCTTATTATGTTCAGAGGTCTATGAGATAATGAAAGCAACGAGGACCACACACCCTAGTTATGTAAGTCTACCTCTGTGATCCCCATCATATGTGCACAAGAGATGTGTGTTTCATATGAATCAACCGGGACACATCACTGATGAATGTGTACCCCTCAGGAGAAGAATAGTGAAGTTGATTGATAATGGAACTATCCGTCACATCTGGACCATATTCCATATTGATCCTCAACCCAGTTACTGCAATGAGTGGCATCGATACTGAGGTCCGTCTTTGGATATATGACTTCACAATTTTCTATGACTCCTACACCGAGATCATCGAAAAGTTGGTCAGTGCTAATAAGATTCATCCCATAAGACCATGTGGAAACCTTTATCCTCCAGAGTTAGCGGAGAGAAAGGTTATTTATACTAATCAGGAGCGTCGGGCTATAATATTGAGGAGTATGAGGCATTCAAGTTTGAGTTAGAGCATCTTATTGGCAATGGGGAGATCGGGGTAGTTCTCCCTCCCCGTCACTGAAGAAATATAGGCCTAAGGTCGAACGTGCGGTTGTAAGGGTGACAATCATCCATGGCTTTGAGAAGATGTCATATTTTGGGTAGATTCAGGCACCTCTATGAATCAAATGTTATACCTTCCCTTTTATTTGTAAAAGAAACTGCGTCTGGCCTGATGTCCCGATGAGGGATACACAGAAAGCCCATATCGGGCCTGGTCTGGAGTTTTGGGTAAAGCGATAGAACCAAACTACGGATGGGCATGACTTCCCACGGCGGGATACGTAGGCAGTCTACGTAAGACTCGGTCCCTAATATATATAAATATGTACTCCCCTCTCTTTTCCCCCTTTTTTTAGAAGCAGTCAAATCCAGCTAGCAGATCAATCGTAGGGGCTATCATATGAAGAAAGACAATCAATTTGAAAATTACCAAAAAGCCTTTATAAATTCAAAATACCCAGAACAAACAAATAATCAATCAAATATTTGAATATGAATGCATGAACTTATGTGTTTATTTGCAAACTATGTGTTTATTCTTGCATTTTTTATTGTCTGACAAACGTACTATCGTCATCTGCCTTTGAGTTGTTCTTTTCTTTAAAAGGAGGTTAGTTCGTGTCGTGACGCTAGCGTATTTCACAAGGTCTAAAGCGGCAACAACATCCATGTTTGAGCAAAATCGGAGAGAAGAAACAATGGCTGGTACTTTGGATGATGAAGCTAACATCGGGAACTCAAGGTCTCCTATATGACAGGACGCAGCTTATCACGAAGACAAGGTCAGGGATATTCAGGAGAAAACCACGAGAATGGAAAAGGCACAGATTGTCAAGGAAAAACAAACAGAGGAAAGAAGGCCTCTGTCTCCCTTCCCATCTCTGTCTTTCCTAGTGCCGGAACATTTTCCAAACTATTCTGCCTAAATGTAGTAGACACATGTAATAAATAAGAGAATACTAAATATCTGAGCCATAGAATTCTCAATTCTAACACAAGATACTTATTAGATCGAATGTACTTACTACCATGTGGGAACCGACCCGTACCACATAAGCGCTTCATACGAAACCCTTCCACCCACGAACATCACTTAAATACCTGGAACTACTCACTCTATTCAAGGTCCCTTAACCACTAATCCCGCCACGCATAAAAAACCACTACCCATATCTCTTGAAATCACCCAACACGACCAAATGTTTCTTTCCAAACCCAGTCACTTAAAGTCACCTCTCACTAGAATGTGTGGAACTGGATCATTATGAGGAGATGAATAAGGCCTGGAGGGCTGATCATGATAAGGTCACAGAGAAAATGAAGAAAATTATCATAAGTACTATTGAGGCCGCTCAAAAATCCACCGGATTGAGTTATGATGATCGGTGCATACATCTGGGGTTAGATTTTCCAGAGGGCTTCAAAGTGCCCAAGTTTGAGATGTTCAATGGGTCGGGTAATCTAATGGCCCATTTACGGTCATACTGCGACCAACTGGTAGGAGTTCAAAATAATCACGCCTTGATTATGAGGTTGTTCAGTCGAAGCTTAACCGATCAGGCTTCTAAATGGTTTGTTGCGCAAGATATGCGTTGATGGATCAATTGGGAAGATATGGAAGAATCCTTCATAGAACGATATCGATTCAACATTGAAATTGTGTCTGTCTGATACTACTTGTAGAAGATCAAGCAGAAATCCACAGAAAATTATCGGAATACGCAAGTAAGTGGAGAGCGGAAGCCACTCGAGGATAGAAAAAGAGTTGGTCGCCACTTTTATCAGGCCACAAGACCAAGATTGTTACGACAGAATGCTCTCCATGGCCAGACGCCCATTCTCATAATTAGTAGAGATAGAAGATGGCCTCAAATCTGGATAGATCACTAGTGTAACCGGCAGAAGTTCTCAACCAAATCCCGCGGGAGGCATATGAAAGAAAAGAGACGTGGTTAGTGTAACCAGATCATCCAGCCCCAAACCAATCAAACGGGAAGAGTCATGTTCACCCATGGAAATATCAATCACCTCCCATCAGTAGTTACCTAACTCCACCGTATAGCCCAGTCCCTATATACTATGCTCAACCAAGCTACCAAACACCCCCAATCTTCCAAAAGCCCTCCACCTACCTCGCAAATGGCCTCACAAATTTTTCAATACCCAGCACCTGCTCCCCAAGCTCCACAAAATTACCAAGACCAAAATTACAAGAATCAACCACCTCCAACTATATATAACGCGTCGCATCCTAAGTTTGAAAAGAAACCAGCCCGAGTATTCACACTTTTGTTGAAAACACGCACCCGACTGCTCGAATAATTGCTCGCCGCCGACATGATTTAGATGGTACCACCAAAGCCAGTTGATCCCAAAAATTATTTCTTTTGATTTGAACAGACAAGCGCTTATCATTCCGGTGGGGTCAGACACAACACCGAAGATTGCATCAATCTGAAGCATAAGATTTAAAATTTAATTGATAAAAGAAAGATCATTTTGCAAACGGCCTCTCCTAATGTGAACACCAATCCACTGCCCTATCGTGGAAATGCCACCATCCATATGATTGAGATGAAGAAGGTTGGACAGTCTGTAAACCCCTAAGCCTGACACTCGTCAAAATTCTCGAACAAACTGTGGCATCATTAATTATACAAAAACGCCCTAGGTTTGAGGTACTAGTTCCCGCACTCGTGATAGCACAAGTGGCCCTTAGTGTCATCAAACCACCCAGGAAGGAATTCATTATTGAAGTCGTTGTTGCACACGGCATGACCAGATTAGGGTGATGCTATACGCTTGAGGAATTAGCCCAGAGAGGCGCTAGAAAAGAGAATAATCAAAGAATAACAATCACGGAGGGTGAAGCTGAAGATTTTTGGCGTAGGATGCAACTAAAAGAATATTCTATCATCGAACACCTAAAGAAGACGTCAGCCTAGATACCAGTGCAGACACTATTGCTAAGTTCCTCCCAACACCGTTTGGCATTGATAAAAGTACTAGATGAAGCATTAGTTCCTGTCGGCACAAGCAGTGAAAGTTTGGCCACCACAGTAGCTCATATCATGGAAGACCATCGGATATCATTCAACCAAGAAGAGTTACACAGGGAAGGGATGATGCATAACAAAGCGTTATACATCATTATTGAATACAAAGGCAAAATCATAGCACGAGTCCTCGTAGACAATGAGTTCAGTCTCAATATTTGCTTAAAAACCACACTAGAATAGTTAGGGTATGATGTGGGCAAAATAAGAAAGAGATGAACTAATGTAAGAGCATTTGATGGAGCTCAGTGTGACTTAGTTGGAGAGGTTGATCTGTATATCCAGATGGGACCTGCTGAGTTCACCACAGAATTTCATGTCATGTCAATCTCTGCCAATTACAATTTGCTATCAGGAAGACCTTGGATCCACACGGTCGGAGCTGTGCCATCATCAGTACATCATGCTTTGAAGTTTGTGTAGAAAAGACACGAAATGGTGATATACGGGGAAGGAAGTATTCATAACTACCCCAATAACTTTATTCATGTGATTAAGGAAGTTCCCAAAGGAACATATTTTTATGTGGTCGAGCTAGTAAGGGACACATATGAAGAAGTTATGACACAAATTTCAATGTCAGCTTTATACAAAATAATTGCCTCTACAATGATGCAGAATGGTTTTGAGTCGGGAAAGACTTACACGGCATTACAGAGCTGGTCAAGATACTTGAAAACTATTTCCGTTATGGTCTTGAATATGTTCCTAGCCCTGAAGAAGCCTCCGAAGAAAGCAGAAGGAAGAAAGATTCCCCGAAATTATAGAAACCAATTCCGAACCTGTACCAGTCATTCCCAATCAAAATACTAGTGTTGAATACAGATGATACTGAGGAAGGGATAGGGATACTATTTTCATAAGAATATTGTCTGGCAATCCTAGAAGAGTACACCAAGGCACCCACAATCTGTAGTGCAGATCGGGGTGAATGACTCAACAATTGGACTTCCACTCCACTCATGGTTCCTCATAATAATAATAAACCAACCCTTAATGTTATGATGTGTTGCAAAACAAGCAAGTCAAGTGTTGAGAACGAAGAAGAATATGGGGAATACGACGAGAAGATCGAGTTACCTGAATATCTTCTCGATGAAGAGGATCAATATGATAATAGGCAGAAGCCTAACCTTGATGAAACTGAAGCCATCGACTTAGGATGCAAGAGGGTATTCAAGTAAACACGAGTCAGTCCGCATTTGGGGTCACCACAGAAAGAAAAGTTAATCAATCTACTGAAAGAATATGGGGACATCTTTGCATGGTCATATGCTGATATGCCCGGTTTGTGTACATATATAGTGGCACACAAATTACCAATCAATCCTAGTTTCGCGCTGGTAAAGCAGAAGATCAGACAGTTCAAGCTCGATTTGAGCATGCGAATAAAAAAATAGGTCAAAAAGTAGATTGAGTCGGGAGTGGTAGAAGTGACATCATATCCCACGTGGTTAATTGTACCAGTATCGAAAAAGGACGAAAAGATCCAAATATGTGTGGACTATCGAAATCTTAACAGAGTAAGTCCTAAAGATAATTTCCCACTCCTAAACATCCATATACTCATAGACAACTATGCCAAGCATGAACTACAGTCATTTGTTAATTGTTTCACCGAATATAATCAAATCTTGATGAAAAAAATGCAGAAAAGTCAGCTTTCATTACGTCATGGGAAGTGTATCACTATCGAGCAATGTCGTTCGGCCTTAAAAACACCAGTGCCACATACATGAAAGCAATGACGACCATATTTCACAACATGATCTACACGAAAATTAAAGTATATGTGGACGATGTCATCATCAAATCAAAGGAAAGTGTCAATCACATCACTCACTTGCGAATGTTCTTTGAAAGGCTCCAAATTCAATCTGAAGTTAAACCCGGCCAAGTGAGCATTTGGGGTACCTGCTAGAAAATTGTTCGGGTTTATACTAAGTCGGAGGGGCATAGAGCTAGATCCATCAAAAATCAAAATCATACAAGATTTGCCTCCTTCGAAGACCACGAAAGAAGTTATGAGCTTTCTAGGAAGATTGAATTATATCGGTCGCTTCATAGCTCAGTCTACAGTGATTGTAGAACCCATACTCACGTTTTTTAGAAAGAAGCACCGACAAAGTGGAATGACGAATGTCAGAAGGCATTTGATACCATCAAGAAGTATTTCTCAAATCCTTCTATTTTGGTCCCTACAAGACCGGGAAGCCCTCTGTTGCTATATCTATCAGTATCGGACAAAGCTTTCGGATGCGTGTTAGGACTATACGATGAGGCCGTGAAGAAGGAACATGATATCTACTATTTGAGCAAGAAGTTCACCGCTTGTGAAGCATGGTATACCTTGGTAGAAAAGACATGTTGCGCGTTGATGTGGATAGTCCAGAAGCTGAGACATTATTTTTTGTCATACACTACACATCTTATCTCCAGAATGGATCCATTGAAATACATTTTCCGTCAGCCAATGCCCATTGGAAAGCTTGCCATGACAGATGTTGTTGAGTGAGTTCGACATTATGTATGTAGTTTAGAAAGTTGTGGAAGGGCAAGCATTGACTGACTTTCTCACTAAAAGTCCGGTAGATGACAATACATAACCACTTTGAACATACCTCTCTGATGAAGAGATACTCGCAGTAGATGAAGGAGAGGATGAGCCCTATTCAAGATGGAGAATGTTCTTCGACAGTATTGTTAGTTATCAATGTTCAGGAATCGGAGCAATGCTAGTATCAAAAATAGGGTAACATTATCTGATAGTCACTAAGCTCACATTCCGATGTACCAATAACATAGCGGAATACGAAGTTTGCATTTTGGGTCTCCAAATGGCACTCGACAAAGACAACGATGAGGTACTAGTAGGCGATTCAGATTTTCTGATCCACCAAGTATAAGGAGAATGGGCAATGAAGAACGTCAAGATCCTACCATATGTCAACTTCATTCAGAGATTGAGCAAGAGGTTCATAAATATTATATTCAGACACAGGCCAAGAGCACATAATGAGTTCGCAAAATCTTTCGCTACTATAGCCTCTATGATACAACTAGGGGTGAGCGGGTCCGGGTACCCTAACATTTTTTAACTACCCGGATCCTACCCGGTAAAAGATCGGTTCCTAAATTTACTACCGGAACCTACCCGTAGCAATCATTACCCGGAACCTACCCGGACCCGCAAGGTCCGGGTAGGTTCCCGGGTACCCTGTAAATAAAAAACATAAATTAAGCAACAATTTTTAAGCCTATGAGAATAAAAAAGAGTTCTAAAATAATTTCATCAAGTAGTTTTTTAGTCTGCAATCGGAGTTTTTAGTACCCTTATAAGAAGTTTTAGAAAACTTATTCATTTTAGAAAAGTTAATTATGTAACCAAAACCTAAAATTGCAAGCCAAATTTGACACTCAATTAATTGAACGTGTTGATTTCAAATAAATTTGAAAATATCTGAATTAAACTTATTTTCGTGTTCATAAGCTCTTCGATACAAAAGAAAAGCTTTATTATACTAGTAAATCCCTAAATTTCATCTTCACAACTATAAAAATATACACAAATTTTAAAAATAGATTTACATTTCAAATAAAAAAGTAATACAAATTGAAGATGAGTATCGCCTGAAATAGAACAGAAGCATATGATATTAAAAAGAAATTGAAGAGTTAGATATGAACCCGTATGCATTTTAGGAATGACGTGAACACAACCAAGGGAGAGAAAGAGGCAAAGGTGAAGCTTCAATGACGACAACGATGAAAGTACCAGAGAGAAAGCTTCAACAACGACGACGATGAAGCTCGGTGGTGTAGCTAAAACGCCATTGTTATTGAGAGAGTTTTGAGTGTTTTCTCTTAGGGCACAAAGAGCATTCTAGAATAAAGGGGTGAAAAAGCTAAAATATTTACGTCTTGAGGTGGGGAAAATCAATGTGTAGGCGTGCAACAAACAATTTTGGAGAAAGTTAAAAGTGATCCAAATGTTTCTAAAAAAGTAAAAATATTTAATATTTTATAGGTTCCGGGTATCGGTTCCGGGTCCGGGTACCCTGTCTTTATTTGCCGGAACCGGAACCGGACCCGACATTGATCGGTTCCTAATTTTACTACCCGGACCCTACCCGTTATTATAATATATCTACCCGGAACCTACCCGTTAGTGTTGGTTCCGATCGGGTATCTGGGTACCCTGTACCCGTGCTCACCCCTAGATACAACATCCTGAAAGAAGCCACATCGACCCAATCGAGATAAGTCTGAAGAATGAGTATGCTTACTGTTCTCATAAAGAGGCAGGGCCCGATGGAAAACTATGGTATGCTGATTTGAAAGCTTACTTGGAAAAGGGAGAGTATACCACGAGCAATCAGAAGAAAACCCTCAAAAGAATGGCTAACAGTTTCTTTCTAACCAAAGATACGCTCTACAGAATGACACCAGATATAGGGTTGCTCAAATGTGTGGATGCCACATAAGCCACCAAACTATTGGAAGAAGTGCATGTCGGGGCCTGCAGATCTCACATGAACAATTTTGTTCTAGATAAGAAAATCTTGCAAACTGGATATTACTGGATGACTATGGAGACCGATTATGCTAGATTTGTGCAAAGATGTCACCAATGTCAGATACATGGAGATTTAATCAGAGCGACACCAAACAAGCTCAACGCCATGAGTTCACCTCATTCATTCATTTCTTGGGGCATGGACGTCATTGGGTCGATTGAACCGACAACATCCAACGGGCACCATTTCATCCTGGTAGCCATAGACTATTTCACAAAATGGGTCGAGGCTACCTCTCACAAGTCAGTAACCAAAAAGGTAGTGGTTGATTTTGTAAGGAACAACATCATTTGTCGATTCAGTATTCTATAGTCTATTATCACGGATAGTGGGGCAAACTTAAACATTCACTTGATAAAGGATATTTGTGACCAATTTTGTATAACCCATCGGAATTCGATAGTATGCATATCACAGATGAATGAAGTTGTAGAATCTGCCAACAAGAGTATCAAGAGGATACTGCGAAATATGACAGACAATTACAAAGGTTGGCACGAATAGTTATGTTATGCTTTGCTTGGATACAGAACTACAACTCGAACTTCGACAAGAGCCAGCCATACTTACTTGTTACGATACAAAAGCAGTTATCCCAGCCGAGGTCGAGATACCGTCATTACGAATCATCTAAGAAGTAGAGTTAGATAATGCAGAATGGGTTCAAAAAAGGTATGAGCAACTAACTCTAATTGACGAAAAGAATGGTTACTGTGTGTCACAATCAGCTATACCAACATAGAATGGCATGCGCCTTCAACAGATGGGTCAGAGCCGAATCTTCCAGATAGGACAACTAGTACTCGAGAGAATATTCCCTCACCAAGATGCGTACAAAAAAAATTTGTACGAAATTGGCAAGGTCCTTATATAGTTTGCAAAGTAATTTCTGGATGAGCGCTAATTTTAACAGAAATGAATGGCCAAGAGTGGTCTAAAGCAATCAACTCGGACGTAGCTAAGAGATACTACGTGTAAAAGCACGTCTTTCTATGTAATCACATTTTTTTACTTGTAATCACTCTATCAAGACTTATCTCTTATGACTGAGATATGTAGAGGGAGACGTGATGGGTTCCGGTCTTTTTCCTTTTAATAAAAAGAAAATCTAATTGACCTTTATGTAATATGAACTACGCAATTACCTGATTTCCCCCAAGATGGGATACGTAGGCAGTCCATTTTGGACTCGGTCATATCATTAGGAAAAAAAATTATGTTTATTTTGAACTATGTTCTACCTGATTCATGTTGTGACAAGATACGTAGGTGCTCTCTGAGCTCAGTTGCACCAATAGAAAAACTAAGGAAAATCTTAAGAAGCCATAGAGGCAGAATTTTTGAGAAAATATCATAAATTTCCGAAACATCAAATTCGACCGAGATGATCGTCATCACAACTTCAACTGGAGCAGAATTATTGAGAGGGTCTCAAAAATTCCTTATAAGACTCAAAGAACATCAACCGATAGAAGATTTCATAACTGGGGTAGAATTTTCGAGGGGGTCTCGAAAATTCCATCAGCACCAATCACCGCGAAAGTTCAACGGCACAAGCTTCAGACTAGGGCAGAAATTTTTAGGAGAATTCGAAAATTACGCAAGAACAAAATCGAGAAGAAAATCTCGCTTTGAAAGCACATGTCATGACATTTAAAACAAGAGTTTTGAAAATAATCTTTTACCTTTCCTAATCAACATGTTTTAAATAAATATTCAAAATGTTTTACTATACTTAAAAACTTCATACTACCGAATTAGAAGCTGGGGTGGAACGAATACCGTAATCCGACAGAAGGAGAAGGGAAGAACCCATGACATGAGTTAACCTTATTAAAACTAACGATTTTTCTATGAATGCAGGCGACGACATATTTTTGCTAACACGTTTGTTCGGGATGACAACAGGGGTAAAACCAACAAACTGGAAAATCTTCAATACGACAATTCACCACAAGGGCGACATGAGCTAGCCAAAAGGACAACGAAAAGACAAAAAAGCCGAAAGGGTCATTCTACAAAGCTATTGAGAGGGCCACACGAAGAAGCCAAGAGGGCTACAGAAGAAGTTGAGAGGGTCATTCTACAAAGCTGTCGAGAGGGATACAGAAGAAGACAAGAGGGCTACAAAAGAATATTCAGATGGTCATTCTACATAACTGTCGAGAGGGCTATAAAAGAATGTCGAGAGGGCTACAAAAAGAATGTCGAGAGGGCTACAAAAAGAATGTCGAGATGGTCATTATACAAAGCTTTCGAGAGGGTCAGACAAAGATATTGAAATGGCCACATGAGGATTCCAAGAAAGCCACACGAGGATGCCGAGATGGTCATTCTATAAAATTGTCGAGAGGGTTATAGAAGAATGTCGAGAGGATCATTCATCCACAATAAGAGTCAAGAAGTGTCGGGAGGACACTAGCACAAAGTCAAAATCGGAAAATCTGACAATGACATACCACACCTCAAGATGTTACCTAGCAGATAGAAATAAGTTTGGAGTTGCTGAGACTGCAATTCGGTCAAGCCAAAGCCATATGCATGCGGAGCAAATGTGGAAATTTTTTCTTACACATCCGATCGAGACAGGGTGTCATGAGAGTCAAGCTCTCTGGACAGGAGTCAGAAGCCACTCCATACCACGATCAACCACACTTGCATTATTTTTAGAGGTATTCCCGCATAAGAGATATCCTCTTCGTACGATTGAATCAAACTACAAGTGATATGATTCTCGAAACCGGGGCTATCTAGGCAAACTCAATACCAGAGAGCCGGTCACATTCCAACCAGAGTCGTTTTAAACTTTTACTTTGTTTATCCTATTTGAGTCGAACTACAGGTGACCTGAATTCTCATATAGCCTGAGATATGTAGGAATCCCGGAAACTAGGGTCTGACTTTAATTCTAGAAAATTGCGCAAAATCGAGAAGTGTTTTGATTTGGTCGGTCAAAAATCAAGTCTGTCAATTTTTGTTGCTCGTGGATGGTCCCGCCATTTTCGAACAACGAAGGGGCAATTGTTGACACCTAATTTTTACCCTCCAATACTCTTATTTAATTATTTAAATTTCCTGAGTCATGAACGGAGTAAAATATGTACTTTACGAAGCAAAATAATTTTATAAAAATTATTCCGATGCTATTTTGCCTTTTTATTTGGCAAAATATCATCAAGTATACTACTGTATTTCATTTGCATATTTTTACATACTTTAAGAAAAATATCTATCAACTTTTATAAATTAAGGAAGACAATCTTCTAATTAATTGTCTAAATTAATTATTGTCAAATTGATTAATGTTTCACTCCGTAAAATAAAGGAAATTGAGTTAATTAAATAGAGTGTCAAAATACATCTCAATTTTATTTCTTAAGTCTTTATATTTTATGATTTCCTTTCTAATTGCTAATTTTGTTTTAATTCTAGCCTATTTGGGTTTCTATTTGATCAATTCTTTTATAATTAAAGTCAAATTAACCATTTTAAAATTAATCCGTGACCACATTTGCAAAATTATCCCGAAATTGCATTAGCCTTCTTATTCCTTATTTTGGGCCTCTTTTCCTTCCAAACGACCGATCCCAGTAGCCCTCATTCTCGTTATACACGGCACCTAGCCGCCGCCATGGATTCTCTTTCCTCTCCTCCCTCTCTTTTACGACGTCATCGGTTGCCGGAAATAGGAAGTTTTCCTTCACAATTCTTAGTTGAGTGTTGGTGTTCAGAAGTATTGTGTTGTGTGATAAAGGTATTGTCTTAGTGTTTGTTTGATAATAGGAATTATAATATAGGATTCGTTGAGTTTCAACATAATCAGAGGGTCTGTGATGTCAGTTTATGAAGTCCGATAATGTGTTGGTTTAGTTGATTGTCTATATAGTATATACTGTGTTAGGTTTATATTCAAAAGCCATGTGGTACACATATTATTTTGGTAGGCATCATGAGTAAGATAGCTTGTTATCATGTTCTGTGTTAATCTAAGGTTGAGAATGTGTTACTGCTTGGTTTTTGCTATATGTTCTGTGTTAATCTAAGGTTGACAAAGCTTTAATTTACGATATGTGTTTGTTTGACATGTTTATATGTATTCTATGACTTAGGAATAATATAAAGTAGTTTAGTTTTGAATATCTACTAGTATGCCTGTAAACTTGTATGCATGAATCATAGAATAGTAAATGGGAAGCTTTGTGCATATGTTGGTTTCTGAATATGCTTGATTAGTTGTAGGCTAAAATACTGAAGTAGGTTGTCTTGTTGAGGCCCTATATTTAGTTTAGTATGTTTTAGATGTTGGTTAATTGTAGTTTGATTTGGGATCTGTTGATAGTCACCTTGATTAGGTCATGCTTGTTTTGAAGTGTCACCATGTCTTAAATATAGCATGAATATGATATATTTAACCTAAGTGATACTGCATATTTCAAGTGTCATTTTTTGAGTGGTTATATATTCATTTCTAGGTCTTCATGTTTACTAAACTAACCACATGCTTGCTCTACCTGTCAAGTGTCATTATGCCTAGTACATAGCATGTGTAGGACCCTGTATGTTTAGCCTAGCCTAAGTGATTCTATACCTTTGAGATGTTTGATTATTTGTTCACCTCCCTGTCTCAAATGTCTCTTAGGTAAGAGGGTGTGTATTACAACATTTTTGCGAATAAATTACATAAATGAGATTTCTTTTAACTATGTGATATGTTTTAAAAATCTATATAATTTCGAATAAGGACAAGTATGACTAAAATATGATGCGTTTGTAACGTGTTTATTATATGTGTTTCCATAAGTGAATGACTTTGAAAAGAAGGAAATAACATCACGAGTGCTATTTTTTGTAAATAAAATGTGTTGATATACTATCGTGATAGATGTTGCAGACGATCCTCATGCCTTATGAAGAAATTTGATGATTATATCTTGTATGTGATTTTGAGTATGACCCATATATTTATTTTGAGCTACGTTTACTGAAAGTACATACGTGTGATTTCAAAGCGACCTTATAAAATTAATTTGATGAATGACATATATTTATTGAATATTCAATATAAAATATAACTCGTCAAGTATATGATGTTTATTGAGGTCAGGAGAATGGTACTTGAAACGATGTATATTGAGGAATCATATTGGACCAAAGATGTCTTATTGATAAATATGTAACAGGAATTGTCATAGATGATTGAGAAGGGTAAATTGTTGTCAGAAGAATAAAACATTTTGATTGAGAATTACATAAATTGGCGTGGGATCATAGGTTGAATCATTTTGATAGCCCATGTAACTATCTTATCCATTTGTTTTACATTTCGACATTTTGCACTACGTTTTTTTGAGCTGAGAGGTTTATAAGAAACAACTTCTCAACCCACAAAGGTATAAGTAAGGTATGTGTATATTCTACCCTCTCCAAACCTCACTCGTGGAATTACATTGGATATGTTGTTGTTGTTATTGTTGCACCATGCTCATGACTCATGAGTTATGTTGAATTAATGATATACAAAAGAAAAATATCTTCTCAAATTGTAACTTCTTAACAACCATTACTAACAAAAACTTGAGATGCTTTGAGATATTGGGATTATTGGGGTTAGGGTTAACAAATTTGTGATGCTTTGAGATATTGGGGTTAGGGTTATGGTTGGTTTAGTTGTAGAGGCTGGTTGGAATTGAATTATCTTTTATTTATTTAGTATTATTCTAGTTTTCTCAGTATCAAGTGTTATTTTATAACGGAATATTGTAAATAAGTTAGTCATACGTGAACGAGATAACTGAAAAAAGAAATTTTCAAACTGAAGTTGAAAAAGAATACAAAATTTTATTTCTCAAAATAGTTGGAGTACTCGCACCAATTTTTTTGATTAGGAGTTTGACCCGGTTTTTGGTTAGAGTCATGTCAAACCAATGAAGTCAGTTTTTTTAATATTTAAATTAAATCACTGTAGTATAAATTCTATCGACTTCGATTTTATCGGTTTTAATGAGGTTAGATTTTTACGGATTTTAAGGATGTATTTGTAATGCAATAAGTCCGAAGAGCAACCGGTATGGTGCTGGAGTCACGCCGATAGAAGCTTCTTTGCCGGTGAACGTGCCGAATTGGTCTAAGATACTGAAGGACGAGTATAGAGAGAATAATCGGAGAAGATACACCGATGATGACTTCGACGATAGCGGCGGCGATGTAGAAGATTGGATTCCGTCGCACGAGTTTTTGGCAGAGCAATTTGCGAGGACGCGAATTGCATCATACTCAGTACATGAAGGAATTGGGCGAACTCTCAAAGGGAGAGATCTGAGTAGAGTTAGAAATGCTATTTTTGAGAAAACAGAATTTCAGGATTAATTGATTTCATAGTAAGAAACTTCATTTTTACCGTGAAAGTAAAAAACAAAACTTTTTGATTTACCATTCAATGATCTGGAGCCCAACTAAATTTGTATTTGTACCAGAAAGTTCCACATTGGGAATAAAACGCTCTCTAACAAAGATCTCGAAACTCAAGCCCAATACTTCGTTAATAATGAAGGAGTATTTATCACTATACCACCCTTATTAGTTATTAGTAGGAAAAGAACTTCAATCTTCATATGTTTGCACTTCAAAATTTTCCCAGAGTTTTTGTTCAAGCGGATTATTGATTTATTGTTGGCTATTGTACTAACAATTAAAAAAATTATTCAAATTTGATTGATAATTATGTCAATGCTTATTTAGTTTTTTACAATCTAGATTATCAAATGTGTTCACCATGTTCCATTTGAAAGTGGGAAGCTGTACTGAAATTACCTGAAAAGTTTCAGAATTTTTTTAAAAAACACGACTAATGGCACTCTTTTTCTTTTTTCCTTTTAAAAAACTTTTGGCTAATTGGCACATTAGATCGATGATTGGTGCTATTAGCAGGCCAAAAAAAGAAGAGACCTTGTCCATTTTGCATGTAACATTTGTTTTTCTTTTTGTCTACTGTTGAAAAGGTTAAATAATACCCTCTCTTATACTATCAGGGGTTATTTGATATACGGAATGAGATAGATAAAAATATCTCACGAGATAAGTTATCTCACCTTATATATGAGATAGTTAATCTCATTATTTTAGTACAAATGGTGGGATAAAATAATCACAAGATTTAATATTCATATCAAATGCGGGATAAAAAAATGACATCCCCCAATTTATCCTAGGATCGGTACCCTTATCCAACCAATCAAACGACCCCTCGGTACATATATACCCATAAAGTTATAAAAGTGACTCAAATTTACCCTTCCTCCCTTCCTCCTTGTTAACCCCATCCATTTTAACCTTAATGAATTTCTTTTTTTCTTTTCTTTTGGCATTCTTCTATTTCTATTTATAACAGAAAGCAAGTAGCAGATTAATTTCTTAAACCACTACTTCTTTTTGGATATATAGAGTAGCAGGCATTTGGGATATATATGGTATTATAATATAACGGAGGATAATATTAAACCTTTTTTTAATAAAGATAGGCAAACATGATCCTTTTCCCAATAGATAATTATAGAGACAAAGTAGGAGACGAATCGTTAGCAATTGGCTTGGTTTGCTTATAACATTAGGTACCGATTATAATATAGAGACTTTTTCAGTATGGAAAGTAATACTCTGTAATTATGAGTGTATATGTTTTTCAGCGAATGCTTCGTTCATTGCATTAAAATAGAATATATTATGTTCGATATAAAAGGTTAAATTTTTTGCTCTTATTTTAAAAAGTAAAATAAAATAGAAAGACGAAATCAAGGTTATTTTTAACTATAAACTGATTGATCCCTATATAGGTTATCTTATGTTAGATCAGCTAAGAGATAGTACTGAAATTGTCGTATAAAATTTTATCAATATTGCTTACATCTGAAACAGAATATCTTTTACCAAATGCACCAAACGCAATATAAATAGTAGTAAATTTTATATCCGGATCATTTTCGTAATCAGGTAACGGACCCTTAGACTATATAACTCTAATTTTAATATTAAGTGACAAATCAACCCTTAACTTTCATTTTTTTTTGTTTTAATTTTGTGGATAATCAAGATTTATTCATTAGAAAGATCAATTCTTAATGTTGAAGATTGAGGAGGATGCAGAAAATTGTTTACAATAACCAATATAAATTACAAGGAGAAATGAGTTGAGTGAAAAGGGAAGAATTATGTCATATTTATAAGGAGATTATGTTGGAAATTTGCCTTTGACGGGAGTTGCGACCGACCAACTTTAACGGCTTAAACATTAGTGTTACGTATGTTGGAGAATTCGGTTCTTCACACATGCATGATCTACTAAGTACGTAGATAACCGTAGGACCAAGAATCGTCAAATTTCATTGAGAAATGAAAGAGATATTGGTCCACGAAGTGAGGTGTTTGAAGCATGGAAAGTGTGGTGTTGTGTTCAATTCTCCTTCATCAGTAGAGGAAGAAAGAATTGTTGTGTATATAAGACTCGAAATTGGTTTGGGGTTTGGGACCCCAAGGGGTATCCCATATGTTTAAAGGAGGGAGGACCTAGATGTGCTTCGGTTCGAGGAAAGACCACACGCTGCTGTGCCGCCTCGCCCGTCCGGCTCAGGGTTCACTGGCCGTGGGTCGTGGGCCTTCGATATTATCTTTGGGCCAGAGAACTTTTCCGTATACAGTTTGATCCCGAAGCTTCAGATGTACAGTTTGGACCAGAATTCTTTCAGATGTACGATTCGGTCCTGAAGTTTCAAGATGTCTGATTTGGTCCCTGAAGTTTTCCGTAAATGAATTTGGCAGACAGAATGTAAACGTCCAAGACTAATTCAGCCATTTATTTTGGCTGAATTACTCCTCCTATAATGTCCAAATCCGTTGGTCTTTCACCATTTATTTTGGTGGCTTTACTACCTCCATAATGACCATTATTTGGCCAATAATGGTTGTTATGGGGGCAGTTAAACAGCCCTCCCTCACCTATATAAACACCCCTTACACCATTGTTGAGGTACAGAAAAATACACTTGATATACACGAAAATATACAACCAGAAAATCAGTTCTTCCTATAACTTCCTAGCATCATTTCATTATTTAATATTCTTCACGGTAGCTCTTGAGTTTCCTTTGCTCAATTATTCCATTGCTGTTTTATCTTGGGAGACGAATTGTCCGGGACGTATAAAGGATACATACGGGGCAATATTGTCTTAAGGACAGAGTGCCACACTCGACTCAGCAAAAATCAAAGCAGTTTCCGGTCTTCTTGTTCAACAAATATTGTAATTTCAGTTTTGTTGTTATATTGTAATTTTTAGTTTTCTAGTTGAATTGTAATTTCAATTCTTACATAAGCAGTTACTTGTAATTTCTGTTTCTTGCAAATCCTTGTAATCCCAACAACTTAAGACAATATTTTGCTTACGGTGAATCGCAATAACATGGCTGGAAATATGACCGATGTTCTTTGCTATCGCTGCCGCCTCTCGAGGCAACGTTGTCGCTTTCCCCGCCATCGCCGCCATTGGCCAAGGCGTGAACCCCGCCGCTTTCATGCTGCCGCCGCTGCATCGTTCAAGGCGAACACCGCCGCTTTCCCCATCGCTGAGCTCCCTCTTCTTCACACCACCATGATCGCCTGAAAAGTTCATAGGATCGAATTTAAGAGATGGCGCAAAGATGTTGTTCTACTTAACGATTATGGGCATGGCAGGTTCTTTCTGGAAGATCCTCCACAAGCTGGAGATGAAATGGACTCTTCGCCTGCTGAAACGGGTGAAGGGGGCCTTGGTATCCATGTCGTTAACGGCATGAAGATGGTTCGTGATGCGTGGAATCATAGCGATTTCATGTGCAAGAACTATATACTGAACTATTTGGCAGACCCTCTCTACACGGTCTATTCTACCGTTGGCACTGCCAAAGAGTTGTGGGAAAAACTGCAAAAGAAGTACAACGCACAAGATGCGGGTACTAAGAAGTTCATCGTTGGGAAATTTCTAAAATTCCAAATGGTGGACAGCAAGACAGTGATATCCCAAGTCCAGGAATTCCAAATGATTTTACATCACCTGGATTTGGAAGGACTGAAGCCAAACGAGCAGTTTTTGGTTGCATCACTGATTGAAAAGTTACCTTCTTCATGGAATGAGTTTATGAGTTACTTGAAACTCAAGACAAAAGAGATGACCTTTGAAGAGCTTGTTATCAAACTGCAAATCCAGGAAGATAATAAGAAGACCTTGCCAAAGGGTAGACAACATCTTTGAGGCAAAGGCAACTGGCCGAGGCCAAAGGGAAAACAAGCAACAAGCGGAAGTTCCACAAAGACGGCAAAGCCCCGCAATGAGACGCTCGTTGAGGTAATCGTCATCACCGTGGGAAACCTGGTCATAGGATCAAGGAATGCCGCAAGCTCAAGACTGAGCAACAACAGAAAGCCAAGTCGAAAAGCAAGGCTCAAGCTAACGTCGTCAAGGACACGCTCCTGGATGACATGATTGAGGATCTCTCGGCCGTGGTGCTAGAAGCCAACTTGGTTGAGAATCCGATGCAGTGGTGGGTGGACACAGGTGCAACAAGACACATCTGTTCCAACAAAGATGCCTTCTCCACGTACACTCTGGTCTCCGACAAGAAGTTGTTCATGGGCAACAACGCTTCCTCGGACGTGCTAGGGGTTGGAAAGGTGGTCCTGAAGATGACTTCCGGCAAGGAACTCACTCTGAAGGAAGTGATGCACGTCCCAGAGATTAGAAAAAATCTAGTTTCTGGACCTTTATTGGTTAATGCTGGTTTTAGGCTAGTGTTTGAATCAAATAAGTTTGTACTCACTAAAAATGGCACATTTGTGGGGAGGGGCTTCGTCTGTGAAGGCCTCTTCAAAGTGAATGTCATGTCTGTATTGCGTCAAGGAAATAAAGTTGAACCTTCTTCTTATTTGCTTGAGTCTTCTAATTTATGGCATCATAGATTAGGACATGTTAACTACAAGTCTATTCAAAGGCTGGTAAAGATGGAGTTGTTGCCGTCTATCGACGTAAACCCTCAACATAAGTGTGAGGTGTGCGTAGAGGCAAAACTTACTAAGCGTCCTTTTCGATCCGTCGAAAGGAATACCGCTCCTCTAGAACTTATTCACACAGATATATGTGATTTGAAGTTTGCACAAACTAGAGGGGGGAACAAGTACTTTGTGACTTTCATTGACGATAGCACAAGGTATTGTTACCTTTACTTGTTGAAAAGTAAGGATGAAGCCTTTGAAGCGTTCCGACGTTACAAAGCAGAAGTTGAGAAACAAATGAGCCTACGGGTTAAATCCATTCGTAGCGATAGAGGGGGAGAATATGTAGCGCCTTTTGAGGAATACTGTGCCCAAGAAGGCATTATTCATCAAACGACGGCTCCATACTCACCTCAATCAAACGGTGTGGCGGAACGTAAGAACCGCACATTAAAGGAAATGATGAATGCCTTGCTTATCAATTCCGGTCTTCCCCAAAATATGTGGGGAGAAGCTGTCCTTACCGCTAATATGATTCTTCACAGAGTCCCACATAAGGGTAAGGACAAAACTCCATATGAATCATGGAAGGGAAAGAAACCCACCTATAAATACTTTAAGGTGTGGGGTTGTTTGGCAAAGGTTGAAGTACCCAAGCCAAAGCAGGTCAAGATTGGGCCTAAGACTGTAGATTGCATATTCATCGGATATGCAAATAACAGTAGTGTTTATCGCTTCATAGTGCATAACTCAGTTATTTCAGATATCCACCAGGGTACAATAATGGAATCAAGAAATGCACTATTCTTTGAAAGTACCTTTCCTAGAAAGGAGAAAGACATAACCTCTCGCAAACGAAGTTATGCACAAAGCTCTCAAGAACCGGGAGTCCTTGACTGCCCGGGTCTAAATGGTTCAGATCTAGCGAATCTCGAGGTGGCTGAACATCCGGAATCTAGTGTTCCAGATTCTCATAACTTGGGGACTCCAGAGATGGATCTAAGGCGAAGTAAAAGGGTCAGGAAGGATAAATCCTTTGGTCCTGACTTTGTAGCTTATATGGTTAATGATGAACCTAGGACAATTGCTCAGGCGTTGTCAACTCCAGAAGCACAGCTCTGGAAAGAAGCTATTGAGAGTGAAATAGGCTCCATTCTGCATAACCATACGTGGGAGTTGGTTGATCTTCCTCCGGGAAATAAACCGTTGGGGTGTAAGTGGATACTCAAACGGAAATACAAAGCAGATGGGTCTATAGACAAGTACAAAGCCAGGTTGGTAATCAAGGGCTATCGGCAAACAGAAGGCTTTGACTACTTTGATACCTACTCCCCGGTATCCCGGATGACATTCATACGGGTATTCATTGCGATCGCAGCTTTGCGTGACCTTGAGATACACCAAATGGACGTCAAGACAGCATTCCTAAACGGTGATTTGGTAGAAGAAATTTATATGGACCAACCCGAGAGGTATGTGGTTCAAGGGCAAGAGAAGAAAGTCTGTAGACTTGTCAAATCTCTGTACGGGCTGAAACAAGCCCCGAAACAATGGCACGAAAAATTTGATAGTACTCTACTATCGAAAGGGTTCGCCATTAATGAGTGTGATAAATGTGTTTACACGAAAGGTAACTCTGACTCATTTGTTATGATATGCCTGTATGTAGACGACATGTTAATCACAAGAAGCAGTCCTAGGGTAATCCTAGAGACTAAGAACATGTTGAAACAATGCTTCGACATAAAGGATATGGGTATCGCAGATGTCATCTTAGGGATTAAAATCTCTAAGACGTCTGACGGACTGGTCTTATCTCAGTCTCACTACATCGAGGATGTTTTGAGAAAGTTCGAGATGTTAGACAGTTCACCGATAAAGTCACCAATGGATACAAATCAAAAGCTTGATAAAAATCTTGGTGCACCTGTATACCAGGAGCGATATGCACAGGTGATCGGTAGTTTGATGTATATAACAAACTGCACCCGACCTGATATTTCTTACGCAGTTAATAAGTTGGCTAGGTTCACCCGTAATCCGAGTGATAATCACTGGAAGGCGTTGAATCGGGTATTACAATACCTGAAATACACGTTAAATTACGGGCTGCACTATTCGAGATATCCAGCTGTACTAGAAGGGTACAGTGATGCAAACTGGATATATGATATAGAGAACACCAAGTCCACCAGTGGGTATATATTTACAATTGGTGGTGGGGCTGTGTCTTGGAAATCCTCTAAGCAAACTTGCATCGCCCGATCCATAATGGAATCGGAGTTTATCGCTTTAGACAAAGCAGGAGAAGAAGCTGAGTGGCTTCATGACTTCTTAGAGGATGTTTCGTGTTGGAACAAACCCGTACCTTCGGTAATGATCCACTGCGACAGTCAGTCGGCTCTAGGAAGGGCACGTAATACTATGTACAACGGCAAGTCTCGTCATATTCGACGGAGGCATAAGACCGTTAGGCAATCGATCACCACGGGTATAATATCCATTGATTACATCAAGTCAAAGGATAATATAGCGAACTCCATTGACAAAGCGGCCTACTCAAGGATCGATGGCTTGCTGTCTAGGGGAATGGGCTTAAAACCCAAAATATAAGGACCAATACGGTGGTAACCCAACCTTACGAACTGGAGATCCCAAAGAATTTAGTTCAATGGGAAAACGAAGTTGTAAAGGTTCAGTTGACCGCTTCAGTGGAAGTATGAGCACTTCGGATAGTGATTTCTGAAAAGAAACACCAAATCCAAAGTCGTTCCCGCGATAGACGTTAAGTGCTATCTGCAGTATGGGTAAAGGTTAAGTTTTCAAAACCTGTAATGATCTTCAACAGTTGAGGTTAGGTTCTTGAGAAACTTTTAATGGTTCCTAACACTTGTGAAGTGGGGTATAGCAGAATACCTTGTAGGAGACCACCTATTTAAGTGCGAGGACGGGCCGCCTCAAAATGAACGCACTTAAGAATCCAAGACGTTGTCCATGGCCAAAACGGACAAAACATTACGAAGAAGAGAGTAAGGGAATTTGTTGTGTTGGTACCATTGACTTGGCTTACACTAAACACTGACGGTTCAAGACATCACGTTCACCGCGCAGTAAGTAAGTCCGATGGTAATCAACTATGGAAGGTTCAAAGCTGATGCTACCTCTCCTTATGCAACATCGGTCCGCTGAAATATTGCTGGAAATGAAAAAGGCATCATGTGAGTGTGCCAAAATCTCTTTCAAGAGGGGATTGTTGGAAATTTGCCTTTGGCGGGAGTTGCGACCGACCAACTTTAACGGCTTAAACACTAGTGTTACGTATGTTGGAGAATTCGGTTCTTCACACATGCATGATCTACTAAGTACGTAGATAACCGTAGGACCAAGAATCGTCAAATTTCATTGAGAAATGAAAGAGATATTGGTCCACGAAGTGAGGTGTTTGAAGCATGGAAAGTGTGGTGTTGTGTTCAATTCTCCCTCATCGGTAGAGGAAGAAAGAATTGTTGTGTATATAAGACTCGAAATTGGTTTGGGGTTTGGGACCCCAAGGGGTATCCCATGTGTTTAAAGGAGGGAGGACCTAGATGTGCTTCGGTTCGAGGAAAGACCACACGCGCGCCGCCGCCGCCCGCCCGTCCGGGTTCACGGGTCACGGGTCACGGGCTGTGGGCTGTGGGCCTTCTGATATTATCTTTTTGGGCCAGAGAACTTTTCCAGAAGTACAGTTTGATCCCAGAAGCTTCAGATGTACAGTTTGGACCAGAATTCTTTCAGATGTACAGTTCGGTCCCTGAAGTTTCAAGATGTACAGTTTGGTCCCTGAAGTTTCCAGAAATTCAGAATTTCGGCAGACAGAATGTAAACGTCCAAAGACTAATTCACCATTTATTTTGGCTGAATTACTCCTCCTATAATGGCCAAATCCGTTGGTCTTTCACCATTTATTTTGGTGGCTTTACTACCCCATAATGACCATTATTTGGCCAATAATGGTTGTTATGGAAGCGCTTAAACCCTCTCCTCACCTATATAAACACCCCTTACACCATTGTTGAGGTACAGAAAAATACACTTGATATACACGAAAATATACAACCAGAAAATCAGTTCTTCCTATAACTTCCTAGCATCATTTCATTATTCAATATTCTTCACGGTAGCTCTTAAGTTTCCTTTGCTCAATTGTTCCATTGCTGTTTTATCTTGGGAGACGAATTGTCCGGGACGTATAAAGGATACATACGGGGCAATATTGTCTTAAGGACAGAGTGTCACACTCGACTCAGCAAAAATCAAAGCAGTTTCCGGTTTTCTTGTTCAACAAATATTGTAATTTCAGTTTTGTTGTTATATTGTAATTTTCAGTTTTCTAGTTGAATTGTAATTTCAATTCTTACATAAGCAGTTACTTGTAATTTTCGTTTCTTGCAAATCCTTGTAATCCCAACAGATTATTGATAATTATATCATATCTATAAATCTCATTGTTATATATTTTTCATTCTATATTAACTTTTACTCAATATTAAAATATTCACATTCAATGTTTATGCTAAACTACAATAATTTATTATAGTTAACTGATAATAAGGTGAGAGTATATACAAACTAATCATGATTAACAATAAACTGTACATTTAAAATAGATGTCATGTATTATTAGTTTGGTTTAAATATTGATCGTGTTGGCAAGATTTTTCTCTTATTTCTTCTCCAATTAAATTGTTATCTTGCTTGTTCGCTGAGTCTCTCAAATTCTATTGGTAAAATTGCTTCTAATTAAGTGTAACATATCTTAATTTAAGCCTTCAGATGTGGCAAAAAATATATGTTACTTACATTATCCAGAGCCTTATCAAAATTACTTCCCTAAGTAATGTTATCCAAATTCCTAACAGGTAAAGAAATGCATTTATTACTGGAAATAAAAGTCTAGATTTGATTTAGTACAAGATCCATGTACTCAATAGTGATTAAGAATAATACTAATCTGAACAAAACAATTACAATTAGAAGAGGCAACTTATTTGTTTGTAAACAAGTACTCAACTAGCTACGTTCAAGTAAACATAGTGTTGAGTTGAACTGAATTCATGTTTTGGTGATTAACAAACATTATACAAAAATCAGGTTCTTAGCAATGTCTCTTAGAGAAGCTGATGATGCTATCAACAAGGTTGCAAGATATTGAAAGAACCGGGTATCTATTGGAGAAATTGGTTATGCTGACAACTGTTTCCAGAATAGTTATGCAAATATCGAAAGAATTAGGTCCTCATGCGATTGCTGATCATACTTTTCTTTTGAGAAGTATTGTTCGTAGGTAAAAAAATTACTGAAGTTTATTTAGCTTTCTAGACTAGGAGTTTAGTCTTGAAAATGTTAGCTATAATTTGGTTGATTGTAGGGGTCCAAGGTACTAGAGTTAGTCCCTTTGGTCAGAGAGTTATAACCTAAAATTTAGTTATATTTGGTTAATTTTACAACATTTCATATTATTTAAGTTCATTATGATTTCCATTTTTCTTTCTGCTAGTATATTCTTTCTTGCTACTAACCATCTTTCTCCTAAGAATTCTCTTTTTAATACTATATCAAATAATATTAACATAGATTTTCAATCTTTTGCATGACTAAATACTTGTGGTCTTAATTGATGTGCTATGAAGTCTATCCAAAATGCTATTTTTCCTAATAATATTTTAGATATTAAGTCATATATATAATGTAAGTTATCAGTATGTGTGGAGTTTATTAATGTTATGTACATTCCAAGATTCCAGTCATTTATTCGTCTACTTATTTCTTGTTCATCATAAACATTGTCTAAGTCTAAGAAATATTCATTAAAACTTACACCTTGTGACATTGATCCTATAAATTCTTGAAATTCAACTTGTTGTCCTACCGGTATATGATCTGGTATTTTAGTATGTTTTTTGCGTATTGTTTCTAAATTAGGGTCTACCAATTCTTCTTCAGGGTAGTCATTAGCATCTTCATTTATTATATCATCTGTTTCTATTTTTGTTTCTATCAATCTATTAAATTCATCTTCTATATCACTTTCTTGTTCTTCTTCTATAATTGCATTAACATTTTTCATTTTTCCTAAAGCTTCTATTATTTGATTATTTTCTTTTTCAATTTCAGAATTTTTTTCACTTTCCATTTCTTCTATAAAATCTATTGTTTTTATTCCTTGAGTTTCTATGGTATTTTCTTTTATAGGGTTAGTAAATTCTTGTTCAGTTATACTATTAGTATTATCAGAACTATACGAGCTATCATCACTTGTTTTGTATTTTTATTTTCCTTTCTTTTAATATTTTTCATTTGTTCTCTCAGAATGTTTAGTTCTTCTTTTAATTCTTCCATATCTTGTTTTACTTGACTTAGTTCATTTCTTACTTGTTTTAATTCTCTTTTAGTTTCTTTTAATTCTTTCTTAGTATCTCTATACTTATTTTTGTATTTTTTATACTTATTTACCCATTCTTCATTACCATGTGATCTTAATTTTAAATTTTCATTTTTTAATTCTGATATTTGTTGTTCTTGATTTGTCTAATTTTAATTGTAAATATTCAATTTTTTCACTTTTTTCGATTTTTTTTAAGTCTACAATATTTCCACCTTTCAAAGAATTACTATTTTTATTTGATATATTTTTAAAGTCTTTGCTTTTCATAGGTTCATATTTATATCTTTCTTTTTCAATTATATATGTCCCATGATTTTTAAGAAATGTGATTACACTATGTTCATCTGTATCCATTAAAATTGTCCCTTTTTATGAAATAAGGCTAAATTATCTAATAATTTTTTGACCTCTTTTGGTAATTTAGGCTTTATTTTACTAATATCTATCATTATGAGTTCTTTACTTCTTCTCCATGCATTAATTGGTAATAATTCTGGTTTATTAGGATTTATAATAGTAATTGTTTCTTTTTGATTAGTATTACTTGTTTCAGGTTCTTCTTCTAATTCAACTGCTTGTTTTCCTTTGTTTATGTGTGTTACTAATATATTAAGTTGTTCTAATATTAATTTAAATGTTGGTACTTCTGATACATTTCATAATTTTGTAAATTCTTCTTGTACTAATTATTTTATTTGAATTTGATTTTCTCTTACTTCATCCATGCCTAGTAGGGTGTTTTTTAATTGTTCTTTTATTATTATTTCGTGTCATATCGCATCCACTTTTTCATTAAGGTTACTCAGGATTATTAATTCTTTTCTTCCGTCCATTTCCCATATCAATCCATATTTTTGTAGATTTATTATATTGTTGTTCTAATTATTTTATATCATTTTCTAGTTTCATCTCTTTCGTACTATATTCTAAGTATTTAAGTTCGGATATTATTATTTCTTCTGATAACATTCTTTTTATAATTTTTAATTTTTGTTTCTTCTTTTGTATTTTTTCTTGAATATTCATATTTTATTTACAAACCTTGTTTTTCCTTAGTCACTAATTTCAATCCCCTCGTTAGTAATTCTATAGTTTATCATGGTTAAAAAGTCACTTCCTAATAATAATTCATTAAAACTGTCATATTCTATTACTCATATGTTTATTTTATATTCTAAATCCTGAATTTTAAAATTTAGATTAATACTTTTAATAATTATTACTCCTATTTGTACAACTCCTGTATTTATTCCAGCTATACAGTCATTTGTTATAATTCCGTTGAATATTACTAATATTCTTAATTTGTTGCTTAGTATATTTATTAAATCTAATGTTCTTGGTTGTCTACTTATTAAACTATTTTGTCTTAATATTCTTGGTTCACTTTTAATTATTAGTTTGGATCCTTCTATTTGTGGTTTTAATCTATGTAATGGTGTTATAGTTCTACTGTTAAAATCCATTTGTATTTCTTCTGGTATTGTTATTCTAGCATTTTCCTTGTGTTCTATCTGTTCTAATATATCTTGATATAGTTTTGGTACTAAAATCTTCATTTCATGTTGTTTTCTTACATAATGATTTCTAGTTAAAGCATATATCATTTTAGTTTATATACTTATTACTTTGCTACCTGGTGGCATTTTTATTCCATCTAATTTATAATATAGTGTTAAAGCTAATTTTTTATGTTCATCTTTTAATGATATACTAAAATCTGGTTGTACTGTAAAATTTAATTTTTGGTATATTAAATTTCCTTTATTTATTGATATTAAGGAGTCTTGTAGATTTTCTAATATTCTATCATCTAATATGTATAGTTGTATAGGTGTGTCTATATTTTTCTGAAAAATATGCTTTTATAGTGAATTATATTCCTCCAAAATATATGTTTCTATATTTTTTAGCTTCTTTCATAGATAGTTTTGCTAATTCTCGTTTGATAATTTCATATGTTATTAAGCTTATTTTTGCTTTTCCATTTACACTAGTTGTGTCAATTATATTTTCATATTTTGTGCTATATATCTTACTTCTTTATTTCTTTCAAACCATTTTATTTTAAATATTTTCTTAATTGATAGTTCTTCTTTTTCTTCTTGTATCTTTTGATATATGTCTGATTTAAAGCTTAAAGTTTGTGTTATACCTCCTTCATATGTATTCATTTGAATCTTCTACTATTTCTTTTCCTTTATCCATTAATTAATTTGTTAATGTATTCAGACTGTTCTCTTATGATGTCATTTTGGTTTTTTATTTCATTATCTTTTCTGATTATTTCTCTTATTTTTTCTTCTGTTAGTTTCGTATTTTCTTCCTCTTTTTGTCTTAAACTTTCGTCTTTTAGTGCTATCATATTTCTTAAGGTTTTAATAGTATTTTCTTGCTCTTTTATCTGTTGATAACATTCTTTCAAAAGTTGTTCCTTTTCATTTATAATATTTAAACGTATCCTACGGCTTGCAATATGATGATTAATATCTCTTTTATATGTTAATGATTTTTTAGCTATTCTCCTAAGTTCTGCTAACTGATTATCCATAAGAACTTGAAGTCATATTTAAATCTGTATTTATGTCTGGTACAACCTAATTTTGTAGATTTATTTCTGTACGTAGATTTATTAATTCTATATATATTCTTGTTATTTCTCCCGTATCTATTTCTTCTTGTGTTAGATTTTTTATTTTTTTTAAGGTTTGCGAATGCTCTTATGTTATTCTGATATTCTATTAATAATACACTTTGATCCCATCTTTGTGTTAACAAATGTCTCAATTCTTTGCATATCCACTTTGTTCTATTTAATCTATTTATTTGTTCAAATTATCGATGTCTCTTCATTTTATAGTTGTGCAGTTGATATATATAAGGTTGTTAAAGCCTCATCAATTTGATGTTGTTGTATATATTTATTAGAATTAATATTAAGTAATTTATGATATAAGGGTATTATTTTATCCAAAGTTTCTTGTTTAACATTTCTTTTAGTAATAATATTGTGTAATATTTCAGAAGGTTCTAAAATTTTATCTATCTCCTTTAATACTTGGATTTGTTGTTTTATAAATTCTCTTTTTATTTTTTAGCAGCAGATCTTTTCATTATCTAATAACCCTAAAAATGGAAGGAATATAGATGGTATTTCAACAATAATTATTTCAATATTAATCACATAATAAGCTTGTAGCATGGAAGCAATTATCATTGGATAAAAAATTATTCTTATTTAAAATTTTATAACCTTCAACCAATACTAATATCATAATTATAGAGAATACACTTATCAAGATTATAATTAGAAACACATAGTCTAAAAATCATACCTATTATAGAATTTTAGGTCACTGGAATGCTCACCCACCCTGACACTAACTCTCTTTTTCTTCCACTGAATGATTTATGGGATAAATGACCTAGGTGCTAGGAGACTCAACAGACTATTCCTAAAAGTCTTGTAGAGATGAAAGTTTTTGGACTAATATGGTTCTAAGTATAAACTTTCAAAGTGATTTTCTATGATATTATGATATTTTTCTTGGCAAAGATTATAAACTAGGAGAGAGTTTAGCTAGACATGAATTTTTTCAGAGGAAGATTTTTTATTGAAACACTTTGAATGTCTTACAATGTTTACAAGAGTCTCTTTATATAGATAATATCTATCATATACATGATTGCAGGATGACAAAAATTTTCCAAAAGTCGCAAAGGCTACCATGCTTTGTCTGCCATTTTTTTCAAAAGTCATAAACTTATCTAACTTGATTGTGATATTTGTTTGTCTTCTTGTTATTTTGTCCAAAGTTGAATAGTCCCTCTTTCTAACATGATGTTTATTTTGCTATACCTTTGTCAAAGATGTTAGCTATCCTCTTTCTTCATGGACCCGACGATTTTTATGCTTGCTAGGACCGGTTGCCATATTTTTTCACAAATAGTTTTTCAATTGTCTTCTTTTTCCATTGGTGTCAGCTATCTTTATTCGTCTTTGTCAGCTTATCTTGTCACGTTTTTCTTGAATGTCTCCATTTTGCTTGTTACATAGAGTAATATGAATTGTAATATGGGTAGTATATGGCTTACTGTAGTAAAACTACATTGCGCAGTAACATAGTATCATATTGGGCTTCATGTAGTAGGACTACATGATCCCTATCAGAGTATCATATGAGGTCACATTTTTAGGCAAAAGGATCAAAGGATCCTTCTCCTTTTATCACATAAGTAGTATTAGTAGCATTAGTAGTATGTTTAGTATGGATTATAGGCCTCTTTCGTTGACCTGTTATCATGTGATATTGTTCCATAGTCTCATTTGCATGTCGATGTTTCATATTTATAATTCTATCATGCAAATTTATCAGTTCCATAATATCCGTGATATGATATCATTGTTGTAGTATAGGGTAATGATTACTTACACTTCTCCACATTTGAAGGTTCCAATAATACAGGCTTTTCTGGCCTTTAACATGTCTTCTATTTTTTATTTTAATGTTAATAGTCTAATGACTCTTTTAGAACTTAACCATTCTTGAAACTTATCAATAGTACAGGGAATCTTCATTTTTAAATTTTCATCGTCTCCACTTATATTGCTAATTTTTTCCGATTTTAAATAATTGACAAATAACAATAGGTTTACCAGTTAAATAGGTTAATGCGTCAAAAAGTTGTATGCCATATATGTCTCTTCCAAAGGAGTTCATCATGGCTCTAGCATAGTCAATAATAACACTAGGTAGTTTGAAAATATTTTAAAAAGTGTCATCTACTATTATTTTATCAATAAAGTCATAAGTAAGTAATTTTAAAATTATATCGGGGTTAGCATTTTCATTGCATAAAAATTTAGGATATTTACTTAATTTGACACTTCTCAAAATATAGAGGTTAGATTTATAATCATAAAACTTATTTATATATTCATATGCACTAATATAATCTGGTGAAAATTTCAATTTATCACTCATAGATACTACTGATAATTGGGAAGATGATGACATGGTTGATGGCCTGGTTGCAAGTTTGGATGAAAAGGTTGTTATGTTTGTAGTAGAGAGATTTGGTTTTTCCGTGGTAGTTTAGGTGATTGTGGTGATTTTAAGATTTTATAGGTTTGTAAATCTTGCAAGGCTTCTCTAAGCTGGTTAACAAGTTGTGTATTTTCTTGTATCTTGGATATTAAGGTCTCATTGGTTTGAATAATGGAATCCATGACATTGGTAATATAGTCTTCAAAATTATCACTGGTAATTGACATTGTTGTATATGCTAAGAAAATCAACTAAAATATTCTTAGTTTCAGAGATATTTTTAACAATAAAATCATAACAACAGAAAAATGATTGACATTTTCTTCTTCTATTAAATTATGGCAAAGGGTCTATTTTATTAGTAATAAAGGTTTTTACTTGAGTGTTATCAGTTCTAACAATAAATTTTACTGATAATAAGTGATAATGAAACCGTTTTATTCCTAATTTTACAGCTAATAACTCTTTTTCATTAATATGATAAAAAAAATTCATTTTGTTTCCAAGTTCCTTATCCATATCCGCATATCAATGATTTTTCTTTATCTATATCATTTTTTTCATAAGCTACGAGGATTGCTCCCCATCCTATATCACTAGCATCAGTATATAATTCTAATTGATTTTGTTCAGTTGGTATTCTATGTTTTGGTAAAGTTTGTACTATTTCTTTAATATTTTTAATAGCTTTATCATGTTCTTCTTTCCACTCAAAGGTTTTGTTTTTTTCTTTTTATCAGCTCTTTTAATGATTTTCTTATTATTGGTAAATCCTTTATATAGTCTGAAGCATAATTTATTATTCCTAAGAATTGTTGTACTTTTTTCTTATTTTCTAGTTTATCTTTAAAATTCTTTGTTTTTATTACAATATGTTCTTGCAATTGTATTCCATCCTTGTCTATAACATATCCTAAATATTCTATATTATTTTTGAAGATTTCAGATTTCTTTTCAGATAATAATATTTTATGTTGTTTTATAGTTTTTATAAAATTCTCTAAGTGGTCTATATGGTCTTTTAATGTATCACTATATATTAGTATGTCATCAACATATACTATACAAAAGTCTTGTAATTTTTTAAATACTTGATCCATTCTTCTTTGAAATATCTGAGGTGCATTTTTAATCCAAATGGTAATACATTTCATTCATAGTGTCCTTGAGGGGCACTAAATGCCGTAATGATTTTGATTCATTTGTTAATTTAATTTGTCAAAATCCACTCTTACAGTCAAATTTACTAAACCACTTTTTTCCTCCTAATCGGTTAATGAGGTTTCTTTTATATGGTATAAAGTATCCATCAAATATTGTCTTTTTTATTTAATTCTCTATAATCTATTACCGTTCTAGCCTTTCCTCTTTTTTGTTTACTATATTTTCTAACTAAAAAGGTTGGACTGTATGTGGGCTTTTACTTTCTTGTATTATTCCCATGTCTAGTATTTCTTTAATTTGGGTTTTAAATTCCTTTTGATCGGTTGGGCTATACCTAATAGGTTTACATCTTATTATATCATTAGGATTTATTAATTTTATTTCAGCATATATTTTTTCTTTATCCCATAATTGTATAGGGTTTTCTCTAAAATTTGTTTTTAGTATGTTGAGATATTTTTCTTTTAATAGTTCTAAGGTATTATTTCTGTCTGATCTTAAATTACACAATTTTAGTGTTTGTATTGGTATTACTCTTTTTAATATTATTCATTTATTACAAGGTGTTTGTAAACTCAAAGTACTATTGTTTATTACTTGTGTCTTAAAGAAGTCTAGAAAGTTATTTCCTAATAATACTGGTTGTTTCATAGTATTTTCTTGATATATTATTGGTAATTTAAATAATGTTTTTCCTAATCATGTTTTCTGCTATTATATCTAATTTTTTCATTTGTTCATTAAATCTTGTTACTCTTATCATACGTCCTTTAGATTTTTTTCTATTTGTGTGATACTAATACATTTTTCTTTACTAAACATACATCTGCTCCATTATCTATGAATATTTTTTGTTTTATCATTTTATTAGACGTGTACTCTATATGAGCTCTATATAAATTGCTACAATCGTTTATTTATTACATATCACTGCTTTCACTATCTGAATATGTATTAATAAAGTTAATATTTTTTTATTTGGTTTCACTTTCATGTTCTGTTTAGCTAACATAAAAATCTTCATATTCATACAATTTATTATTATCTTCTTTTATTTGTTGTAAATTCATTATAAACTGTGTCGTATTAATATATTTTACACCTTTTTTCTTTAATTTTGGACACTTGTTAGCATAATGTCCCTTTTCATTGTAATTCCAGCATTTACACTCTTTAATATCTTCTTCTAAAGGTTTCATATATTTTCTTTTTTTCTAATTTTTTTTTATGTTTAAATTTTCTTCTAGTTTTAGGGGTATTTTTGTACCATTTAAATCTTTTCTTTCTATATTTGTTATAGTAAGGTTTCTTATATTTATTATATCTTTTATATATTTTCTGATATTGTTTTTTATGTCTTCTTTCTTTTCTTTTATCATTGCATCCAAATACTAATCTCTTTTCAGTGAATCCACATATTTCTTTTAATCCTTATTTTTTTTATCTTTTTAAATCTTTTGTTGTATTCTGTATTCTTTACATTTTCTCATTAAGTATGCTCTTAATACTCTTATTCTTTCTCCTAATGTATTTTCTTTTGGTTCTAATTGATTATATTATTTAGATACCTCAGTATTGTACGGTGATGGTAAATGATCGTAATAAATTTGTTGATATATTATACCTTCATTTGGTAAGAATCTTGCTTCATAAAAGAATTTACTAAACCTTATTGTATATTATGGTAATTTATTAATTTTACAACATTTCATATTATTTAAGTTAATATAGATGGTATTGCAACAATAAATATTTCAATATTAATCACATAATAAGCAGGTAGCATAGATACTGGAGTTTAGTCCCTTTTCTTATAGAGTTTTGAGGTAAATCATATGAGGGTACAAGGATATCTTTTTAAGGATATACACATACCATGGATTACTCTTGATGCTACCGTCCTTCAGTGGATTTATTCCACTATTTCTACCGACATTTTACAGATGATTATTGACCCGGACACTATGGCTATGGCTACATAGAATAGATTGCATGATATATTCCAAAATAACCAACATTCCCGCGTTGTCACCCTTGAGCAAGAATTTCACAAATCATCATGGAAGATTTCTCGAATGTTTCAGCTTATTGTAAACGACTCAAGGAATTGGCAGACCAATTCCGTAACGTTGGTGCGCCCGTTACCAATAATAGTCTTGTTCTACAAATGGTTGCTAGCCTATCTGAGGCCTATAATGGCGTGGGGACTTTCCTCCGTCAAAGTAATCCACTTCCGCCTTTTTATCACGCTCACTCGATGCTCACATTAGAATAAGTCAATTTGGCCAAAAAGGCGGCTACATGCGCTAGTCCCGTGGTCATGCTGACGTCTTCAGCTAATTCTCAGGGTTGAGTTGATAATTCGGGCCAAAACCGTGCTCATGATGCAGGCAAGAAAAATTAGAAAAATAATAGCGAAAATTGCGGTGGCAATCGTGGTGGTTCCGACGGTGGTGGGGGCGGCCAGAACAGTGGCAGTGGGCCCCAATATAGTGGCAGTGGGCCGCAGGACAACTGATCCCAGTCATGGGCCCCCTGGCAGTGGGCCCCAACGACCTCTATTTTCCAGCGTCTCCAGCCCCTGGACAGTGGGTTGCCTAGCAGAATTTTCGCCCCAATTCAACATGGTCCAGTGGCTTCCGCAACAATGCTAGGCCGGGGAATCAAGCAGATGTGCTTGGGCCTCGACCTCCACAGGCCCATCATGCTGAGGGCCCCACTCCGACCGACATTGAAGCCGCAATGCATACACCTGGATTGAATCTCCCAGACGCGAATTGGTACATGGACACCGGCGCCACTTCTCACATGACGTCCGACCAAGGTACTCTCTCGTCTTATTCCAATTTGAGCAATAATCGTGGCATAATTGTTGGTAATGGCAACTCAATTCCAATTCACGATTACGGTCATAAAACATTGTCTTCCCCCCATCCACCTCTTGTCTTGAAAAATGCCCTTCATGCCCCTAACTTAATAAAAATTTGGTGTCTGTCCGTAAATTTACCACTGATAATTGGGTTTCTGTTGATTTTGATCCTTTTGGGTTTTCTGTGAAGAATTTCAAGATGGAGATACCTCTCATTTGATGTGATAGTAGGGGATATCTTTATCATATCACGCCCACCTCCAATCCCTCGAGTCAAGCCTTGTCATCTACTTTTGCAACTCTAGCTCCTTCCTTGTGGCATGCACGTTTGGGTCACCCTGGGTAGTCCATTGTTTCTTCCTTCCTTAGAGCATTCATTTGTACCCAATTCGACTGGAAAATAAAAAATATTCAATGTGATAATAACAAAGAATATGATACTGGGTTGTTTCGGGATTTTTGTGATACTAATGACATAATTTTTCTTTTCTCTTTCCCTCATGCTTCCTCATAAAATGGGAAAGCCGAACGAAAAATTCATACCATTAATAATATTGTCCGCACTTTATTGGTCCATGCTTCCGTACACCCTTACGTTTGGCATCATGATCTCCAAATGACTACTTATCTTCTTAACATACTTCCTACCAAATGTTTGACATATTTATCCCTCTTCAAATCCTATATAATAAGAATCTTTCGTATTCACATCTAAGGGTTTTTGAATTCTTATGTTATCCGTTATTTTTGTCAACTACAATTAACAAACTTTAAGCCCGTTCTACCCCTTGTGTATTTTTGGGTTATCCATCTAATCATCGTGATTCCAAATGTTTTGATTTTATCGTCTAACAAAATCATAATTAGTTGCCATGTGATTTTTGATGAGACCCAATTCCCATATGCTTTTAGTCAGTACTTCCAGGCCTAATTCGTATACTTTTTTAGATGATGAGGTCTCCCCGTATTTTATCTACCATTTATCTAACTTGTCCCATACCCAAAATCCGACAGTGCCCGCTGGACCTCCTGTCCTATCGCCTCTGCCCAGTTTATCCATCACGGGTACAACAATTGGGCCACTTATCTAGCCCAGTTCTACCCCTGCCACTATTTCAGATCCCGATTCCAGTGTTGGGCCAGCAGACCCACTACCTGCTGGCCAGTCCGTCACCCCTCCGATTTTGTCCAAAAATCCACCCAATTCTCCCTCGAGTCACAGACCGGTCACTCGTATTCAACGGGGTATTTTTAAACCAAAAAGACAATTTAATTAAATTCTAATATTCTTAAATCCCCCTACCCCGTAACTAAGTGTCCGCATTATATGATCCGAATTGGAAATTGGATATGAATGACGAATGTGATGCTCTTATTGAGAATAAGACGTGGGAGTTGGTACCCCATCCTTATGGTGTTAATATTATTCAGTCTATGTGAATTTTTACTCATAAGGATAATTCTTATGGTTCTTTTGCGAGACACAAGGCTCGTCTTGTAGGTGATGGTAAGACTCAGTAGGTTGGCGTGGATTGTGGTGAGACATTTAGTTCGGTGATCAAACCGGCTACCATTCACAATGTTCTCAGTCTGGTTCTTTCGAAAGCTTGGCCAATTATGTGTTCTTACATGGTAATCTTAAGGAGACCGTTTATATGCATCAACCCTTGGGTTAGCGACCCCAAATATCCTTATCATGTCTGTTTACTGAAGAAGTCATTGTACGGGCTTAAGAAGTCTCCACGGGCTTGGTATAAGAGATTTGCAGACTATGTTTCCTCTATTGGGTTTTCTCACAGCAGGTCTGATAATTCATTGTTCATTTACCATCGTGGTACTTCCCTGACTTATATACTATTATATGTAGATGATATTATATTGACTGCCTCTTCTGATGCTTTGCGCAAGTCTATCATGACAATGCTCAGTTCTGAGTTTGCTATGAAAGACTTGGGCCCTTTAGTTACTTTTTGAGGATTGTTGTCACTCGTCATGCAACTAGGTTATTCTTATCACAACGGAAGTATGTCGCGGAGATCATTGAGCGAGCTAGTATGTCCTCGTGCAAATCTACTTCCACTCCCGTTGATACTAAACCCAAGTTGGGTAATGCGGCTGGCTCACCGTACGAAGATCCGACCCACTATCGCAGTCTTGCAGGGGCTCTTCAGTAACTTACTTTCACGAGACAAGATATTACGTATGCCGTACAACAAGTGTGTTTGTTTATGCATGATCCCAGGGTTAAACACATAAATGCGCTCAAACGCATTATTCGATACATCCAGGGGACACTTGACTGTGATTTACATTTATATCCTTCATCGACGTCTACACTTGTCTTGTATACAAATGCTGATTGGGGTGGCTGTCCAGATACCAGACGTTCCACGTTTGGCTATTGTATTTTTCTAGGTAATAACTTGGTCTTATGGTCTGCAAAACGACAATCTACATTATCACGCTCTAGTGCAGAGATCGAGTATCGAGGGGTAGCTAATGTAGTCTTTGAATCTTGTTGGCTAAGTAATCTTCTTTTAGAGCTTCATTGTCATATTCATGAAGCTACCTTAGTTTATTGTGATAATATTAGTGTCGTCTACCTTTCTGGTAATCTGGTTCAACATCATCGCACTAAGCACATCGAGATGGATATTCACTTTGTTAGCGAAAAGATAGCTCGCGGACAAGTACGCGTCTGCCATGTCCCTTCCAGGTATCAAATTGCAGACATCTTTACCAATGATCTTCCCTTGATCCTTTTTGAAGATTTTAGGGATAATCTCAACGTATGAAGACCGCCCGCTATGACTGCGGGGGTGTGAAAATATATGTGTATACCGTGTATATCACGGAAACCCATAACAAGTGGGAAACCGTGATATACACGGTATACACAGCCGTGTATATCACTGTTATGGTAACATATTTAGTTGTATATTTTGTATATAATTAGTATTGTACACTTACCATAATTGTAGGATTATTATACAAATAAAATAGGATTTTTGGAGTAGAATATGAATATGATTTTTCATATTATGAAAATTGTAAATTGTATATATTCTTTCATTAATGAAAATAATCAAGAAATTATTTCTTTCATATTTGGTTGATTGGAGGGGTGAAAGATACTGGAGTTTAGTCCCTTTCCTTATAGAGTTTTGAGGTAAATCATATGAGGGTAGGTCGCGATTTTTTACTCTCTTGAGCAAGAAAATTTTCACAATAAATTACTTGTGTACTTCAAGTTTTGCACTTCACTTACTGTTTGTGCCTAATTTAATATTATTATAAAAAATCAAATTCTTTAACTCACAAAATTTAAAAAGCCATAATTCAATCTCCTATTGTGTCTAAGGTGGATTGCTATAACAACAATAAAGAAGACAATATGAAAGGGAACCTTTTTTTATTCTTATTTTTTTTTGCACTCAAAAGTCACATATCTTCATTTTATTCATACCATTCTTCATGTTAAATGCGACCTAAATTACAAACTAGATAACTTTAAAAAATATATTTAATATTATAGTTTATGAATTACTAATATTTTGCATATTTAGCTTTAAATTGAATCACCCCTTAATCAAATTCATAACAATCTTTTGTGATAAGTTTAACTATGAGTGTGTTTGGTAGGGAGAAAATGTTTTTCATTTTTCTTATATTTGATTGATTATAATTTTTGAAAAATATTTTCTCTAGAAAAATATTTTTTAAAAAATAACGAAAAGTGAGATTTCAAAATTTATTATATCTCCCTTACTCACCCAACCCAACGCCTCCAACCACCATACTTTGACCACCCCACCCTCCACCACCCCCGCCACCCCCACTCCCACTTAAAGGAATAATATTTTTTTTCTTTAGCAAACACTAGTATTTTAGAAAAGCATCTCCAAAGTTAGGGTTTTCTCTGTATTGAGTTGGTAGGGTTTAGAGATATGTTTTGGAAGCTCACTTCTCTTTCGGCTTGTTCACCGGTAACCTCACTCTCTCCATCCAATTCTAATGCTCTCGTTGTTGTATTTATGAGTTTTTTCGATTCATTTTTTTTGCATTACGCGTGACTTTAAGCTGTTATATTTCACGCCTGTTTGATTTAATTTTAATCCGTTCGATTAGTTGCCTATAATTGAATTGCCTTAATTGGATTATGCTATATTGGTGTTTCAACTGTCAAATGCAAGTTACTTTGTGTGTGTGCTATTACTTTTTGTGCTTGTTTAATTATGTTTCTGCTTATTAGTATTAATAGCTGGTAATTAGTTTGAGTCAGGCTTCATTGGATCACGTTATTTGCTTTGTTTATTTTTTCGTGAATCAAGATGAAAGTGGAGCCCTGATATATGCCTTAGTCAATATTTAATTGCTCAGAGGAGAGTGCGGGGTTTACCAGTGTTGGAATTATTCGATATCAAGATCATTAGTCTCGAATCTTATAACTGACAAGATCATTTAGTCTCAAACCTTAAGAACTGATCAATGTTTCTGAGCATTTTTTGGAGTCCAATGGTTTATGCCAGGAAGTACAAAACTTGCTTTATGCTGCTGGTATACACAAACATTTGCTAGGGGCAGCAGGCACCATTGAAATGCAGTTCTTACTTGCGTTGTCTGGAATACTTGGCTAGAGAGAAATAATTGATGTTTTAATGATAAGAGTGAAATCTAGATGCTGTAAGTCTTGATTTGTGGTGTAGGAAGAGTGTTGAATCTGACATAGCCTTATGCGGAATTCCTTCAATTTAGAAGGAAAAACTCTTTTCTGATGTCCTCTTAGAAGTACCTGCTTGCCAATCATTAATAGATTTTTTACCTTTTTCATCCAAAAAACCCGATAATTGAATTTGAATAAGATTAATGTTCTATTGATCTGTAAAACCTGTTTCCTTGTGTGTGCATGTTGATAAAGTGAAAGCGTAAGTTCTCTGTTTATCAATTAGAAGACTGACCATAGGACTTGTGCAATTCATGAGTGTTTTCGGGTACAGAGTAGTTCCGGAGTTTTTTCTTCATGTATTACTATGGAGTATTTTCATATTGTTGATTCGATAGTCATCACTTACTTGCAGGACCCTACCTTAATTCATAGTGTGATTTTCCAATACCTTGACGTCCTTCAATATGGAATTTTTCTAGCTTGACTCCGTTTTAAACATCTTTCTTGAATTTCATAGTCAGTTGACTGTTCTTTATTTTGAGTTAAAGATGTCTGATAATTTCTGTTCTTTATGTTGTTACAATAAGTCCGATACTTTTCTATTGTCCTTCTGTTTTCCTCTCAATTTTAGATATTGCCCGATTTTGAAACATTTTTGCCCTTGGATTTACAGGTTGAAGCAGTGTTAGACAAGGAAAACTTCACATTGGAAGAGCTTCTCGATGAAGAAGAGATAATCCAAGAATGCAAGGCTTTGAACAGCCGTCTCATAAATTTGTAAACATTCTTGTACTTTTAATTTATAAATGCCTCGTTACTTTATAAAAATGCATTTCTCTTATCATGCATATGTTTCTGCTAATTGTTTCAATTTAACCATCAATTGACATGTAGCTCTAGGGAAAGAATTAATTATCACAGTATTCAGTATTGATACCACTTAAAATCCCAAAGTTCATTGACACAGTTTTATGATTTTGAGGTTTCAGTTTGAGAGATAGAGCCCAGGTTGAGCAGTTGCTGCACTACATTGTTGATGAACCTTCTGAGGATGCTGATAGCAAGCGGAAGTTTAAGTAAGTTATCATGGGACATAAATAAGCTTTAATTATTTGAATAATTGTAGTTGCAAGCGTATGTTTTCAATTTTAGATATTAGGTACCACTCCAATTTCTTATTTCTAATTAATGTCTTGCACCATAGGTTTCCTTTCATTGCCAGTGAGATATTCACCTGTGAAATTGATGTTATCCTTAAGACTCTAGCGGAAGAAGAAGAGGTACGGCAATTCACTATATGCAGTTACATTTTAATTTTAAAATCATAACAATAAAAAAGAAGTTATTACATTTTAGTTTCAGAGAAGAAATTGTTTTGCTCGAGAGTTCAATCCTTTTTATCATCTTGGCGCAGCTCATGAATTTACTCTTTTCCTTCTTGGAACCAAGTCGTCCACATAGTGCATTGCTTGCTGGGTACTTTAGTAAGGTATTAGATTATTCATCCACAAGCTTCATGTGTACAAGATTCCTTTGTCCTTGTTGAAGTTTGAAATGTTATTTGGTTAAAGCAAGTTGATTTATATACTACTACTGCATTACAGGTTGTGATATGCCTCATGCTGCGGAAGACTGTTCCCCTCATGAACTATGTTCAGGTAGCGTAGCACAGATCCACTCTTGCAGGCAACTAATATTTGCTGCTTCATATAGTTAGAAATTTGGCTCTCTATTTCCTAAAAAATGAGCAAGATGTTATCTTGCGTCAAGAAAAGGATTTTGTTAGTGGAAATCAACAACTGGGAAAAATTTGTAGTATGATATGATGATATATTTTGTCCAGTATGCAATGTTGATCTATTATGGCAGTAGTGAATTTTTTTTTAAATCAAAGAAGCAATTGGAAATGAGACCACAGAAATTGGCTTGAGTTACGGTTTTACATTCATCAATAACCCATTTCATATGGTCAAATACAACCTCTCTAACCCTAACATTTTTGGTTAACAATGAAGGTTAACCAGAAAATATCTTTTCTCCACCTAACTAAGTAAAATATAATATTTGCACCATGCAATTATAAATTGCTGCTCTAGTGTGTGGTCTTTATGGTCATTTTTCATCCGATTTTCAAGTTAGTGTCCAACAAATCATAAATTTATAGTCTGTGACTGAAAGAAAATAAAACTGCATTTCTTTGATGCTGGTAGATTAGATATAACAAATTTTGATCCAGTTTTCAGAGTTTCCAGAAGTTGCAAGAAACAGAATTTCCCTTTTTGTAAGAAACAGAAGTTGAATCTTTATAGTTTCTCTCTCTAAAACCAGTTCAACCTTAGAAAGCCCCACATTTTTGTTTGTTACATGTTTGCTTTTGCATTCCAATGTAATTTTTCATTTGGTAGCTTTTTTGATCTTTATAAACGTGTATACATATTTATTTATCAAAAAACAAGGTCTGTATATTTAATGTGGTCATGCCATTTTAATTAGTTCTTAGAGATGCTTACTTGATGTTCTTTAGCAGCATTCTTTTCTAATGTCATATTATCTTTTGGTATAAGATTAGGCAGCAGATTTTTATTTTGGCAATGTAAAGTCATATTTTCTTGATGGTGCCCCCTAAGCTTGTTAATTTCATTATGTGTTAGTCCTCCTCCTCTTTGTGCTGCTTCTATTTCTTGTCTACACCTCTAGAGATAAACTCTCTGCTTTGCCCATTACCTTAAATTTCTAGTCTGCATTTACAGAGAACCACCCGATTGCACTGTGCAATAGCCTTAGTTTCCTTTCAGAGACTACTAATTATTCCTGTTTTTCCTTCCCCTGGTATCAGTGGTAGTTTGAGTCCTCTCAAGGCCGGGTTCCCTTTCTTTTGGGGAAGGATAGTGAGTAGGGTCATTCCTCTCTGCAAATTTGAGTTGGCTCTTTTGTCTCTTCATCCCCTCCTCTCATGTTTCTTGCGTCTTTTATGCTGACCTGTCTCTCATGACCTACATATCTATGATCTTTGTGTTTTCCTCAGTATCCTGCAAACAACCTGGAGGCAGGAAAGATAAAGAACTAACATTTTCTGGCTTGTGCTTCACCCAGCTCTGTCAGGATTTTATTGCTGGGCAGCTCATGCTTGTGTCTCCACCCTTGTTGAAAAGTTAATTAAGATGCATTCTGATCTGAAATAGTAACTATAGGTTTAAAAAAGAGTAGATTAAGAAAAGATGCACTCTAATCTGAAATAGTAACTATTAGTTTACTTGTCCCAAAAAACAAGTGTTGATAAGGAAAACATACTTATGGGTTTAGTAAACTGCATAATGATTTTTTGAGTTATATTTAGTCTGTTGGACAAGTAAAATTTTGATGTCATTTAACTTTACTTTTGCATATCTATTTAGATGTGTGGTGGGTGGTGGAGTGTGGGTTAAGAGCCCAGAACTTGCTCATGTTGTCTATGAATAATTGCATGGAGCCGCTTCTTGGAAGAGAGGTTTCTCCAGGCATCTTATTACATGGAGTGGTTAATACAAAGGAGACCATATCTAACTCCTCCACTTGGAAAACATAGAGAGGATATTGATTTAATTCTTAATAGGCCTCCTTAACAATGTGCACATGTTTTTTTTTTTTTTCATCTTCCCTCTCCTCCCAAAAGAATTGGTTATATTCCTGATCATTTTGATTTTCTTACAGGCGCATCATGATGTTTTCCGCCAGATGGTGGATTTGATTGGTATAACATCCATAATGGAGGTTAGTATTTCAGTTTTGCATTTTTCATCTACCACAACCTTTGTGTACCATTGTGATATATAGTCAACTTTGAGAATTGATCTGGTGAAGAATTTCCTTTGATGAGCTGTTTCTTTATAGGTTTTGGTGCGACTTGTAGGTGCCGATGATCAAATCTACCCTAACACGACTGATGTGATGCAATGGTTGGCTGACAGCAATCTTTTAGAAATGACCGTGGATAAATTGAGCCCTTCTGTAAGTTACAAAGACTTGCTGTAACCTGCTTATCTGCTACTTTTCATTAGTATTCCTTGGATATATATGTTCTGGTTGACGTTTACAAGTTTGAGGTGCCATAATCATCTTGCAATAAGGATACCGATATATGATTGTGCATTCGTGCTTTGACAATTGTAGAACATAACTACAAAATAAGCTCTTTCTGCATCAAAGATAGTATAGAAAGATGTTCTCTACATGGTCGGTACACATTGTTCAATATAAATCTTGTTGCGTACTATTCAGGAAAATAACTCTTTAGTTTGAAAGTGGTTATAAGCAACCAGTTAGTAAGACTTCTATTGGTAAGGGGTATCCAAAGGAACTTCCACAATTAGCCCCGAGTTAAAAATCCCGTCAGAAGAAGTGCATCAAAGATAGTATAGAAAGATATCGTCTCCACAAGATTGGTACAAATATTGTTAAATTTAAATCTTGTTCGAGTAAAATTCAGGACTTGTTCGAGTAAAATTCAGGAAAATAACTCTTTAGTTTGAAAGTGGTTATAAACCACCAGTTAGTAAGACTTATATAGGTAAGGGGTATCCAAAGGAACTTCCACAATTAGCCCCGAGTTAAAAATCCCATCAAAAGAAGTCCGTGCTTTGCGCACATGGGACCTGAGTGCACACTTGATCACACACTTTGTCTAGGGTGTTTCCCCAGAGTATTCTCAGATCACAAGCCAATACTACTTGAGAATAGAGAATGGGAAACTAATACATCATACTTCAAGTTTGAGAATATGTGGCTTCAAAATGAAGGGTTTCTAGACAAGGTAAAAGAGAGGTGGCCAAGCTACTCTATAAATGACATTCCTGGCTTTATTCTGATGCAAAAATTGAAATGCCTTAAGAAGGATATTACAACATGGAACAAGGAGGTTCTATGGGAAAAGTGAGACACAAAGTAGTAGAGCCTTGGGGGAGTTAATGCTGAATTGAACAAAATGCAGAAATCAGACCTTTATCACCATGTGAATTCTGAAAATACAAAGTCTATGGATCTGAAACTTGAAGTACAACAAAGAACAAACTCAGAAGAGTTTTTTTGGAGAAAGAAGTCTAGATCTCTCTGGCTCAAAGAGAGACAAGAATACCAATTACTCAGAAAATGACAAACACTCGTAGAAGATATACCAATTTTGATAGCTTTAGAATGATAATGATATTGTTGAAGTCAAAAACCAAATAAAGGATGAAATTTTGGACATTTATCAGAGCTTTACATAGAGTTTGAGCAATGGAGACCTACAACCCACTTTGAGGATTTACCAGCTATCACAGATGTAGAAAGCAATGAACTTGAACAGCCTTTTGAGGAGGCTGAGATCCTGGCAACCATCAGGAAAGGTGCACCTGATTATGGTCTTGTTTTGTCTCTTTCTTAGTTAAAAAAGGCACCAGGGACAGATAGTTTCACAATGGCCATTTACTAATCAGCTTGGTAAATTATCAAGATAGAGGTGTTAGGGGCAATGAATCATTTCTGCTGTCATTATCACTGTCAGATGGTCTGGTCTAGAAATGCCTCATTTATTACCCTGTATTTTTTATTTTCATGCGCAGATGTAGCTTCCTTTATTTTTTTATTTTTATGGTCCTCTTTCGTTGGGTGGGCAGGAGTGAAGGGAGATGCCCGAAGCAGTAGTATTCTAATTACACAACTAGCGTTGGTGTTTTTTTTGTTTTGTTTATAAAGACCTAGCTATAATTAACTATCCCTTTAAAGGAGGTGATTTATCATTTCTGTTGTCCTGTTTTATTGTCCAGAGTCCTCCTGAAGTACATGCTAATGCAGCAGAGACTCTATGTGCAATAACCAGAAACACATCATCACTTCTGGCTACTAAACTATCTAGCCCGAGGTATGTGGGTTTTCAGTTAATACTTTTCTGGAAAGCTGGTTTTTTTCCCTGGCATTCTTTTCTAGTGATGGTAAAATTTGACTGATTTAGTTACTCAACTTTCTTTATATGTAGCTTTGTAGCAAGGATATTTGGTCATGCCCTTGAAGATTCACACTCAAAGTCTGCCCTTGTCCATTCTTTGACTGTCTGCATATCTCTGTTGGATTCAAAAAGATCAATCCCATCATTCATGATGTATTCCTTCCGGAAGCAGCATGATTACGAGTCACCCATGCATGTCAGTCCTGACACTATTGGTGCAATGCTGCCTAAACTTGGTAAGTTTCTGTTCGCCAATGTTTATATGATTTTGAATTGTTAAATACTTGTTTAAATACATCTCTACCCTTTAGAGATCAATTCAGAATCTTCTAATAGAGTGGGCGGTAGTAAAGCATGAAAATCCAAAGCCATCACAAGAAAAAAGAAACCCTTTGCTTCATGATACAACTGATGTGTTTTCTGCCCCTTGAAGCTCATCTTAAAAATGTTTCACAATCGTGGCTCATTCTGGCACAGGTGACTTGGTCAAGCTGTTGAATGTGACCTTTGATGAGAAGATTCTGCCTACGACATATGGTGAACTCAGACCACCTCTAGGGAAGCATCGCTTAAAGGTTTGTATTGTCTTTGTTCTTGGAATTGTGTGAGCCAATCTTCTTTTATTTCAAGTTTTGGTTATTTTAGGTTGATTAGTGTCAATCAGAAGGATTTTCAAAGCTAGAATCTCCAATAGAATGGACTTCTCTTATTTGTAGAGATCTAGTTGTTTCATGTTTGTATTCTGAATGAATTGTAAATAGCTTGATAGCCCGTCTTGTTATATTTGGTGGATTTGTTGAAAAAATATTTATCAGCATTTAGTCAGTGGAATAGAAGCTTAGGAAAGAGTGTTAATATGAAAATATGTTCAACATTTCATGTGTACTTTCATGTTAACTGCTAAATAGTTGAGTTGACCATCTCACCTGGGTCTCTTGATCTCTGCATCTTTGTGGTTTGCTTCTTTATTGTAGATTGTGGAATTCATTTCCGTGCTACTGAAAGCTGGCAATGAAGCTGCAGAGAAAGAGTTGATCAGCTCTCGGACAATTGAAAGAGTCCTGGATCTCTTTTTTGAGTAAGATTTTTGTCTATGCTCATGAATTATGGAACTCAGTGGCTGGTTTAGGCACCAAAAGCTATTGATTTTGTGTTGGTGACTTTCTTACTGCTTCCTTCTTTGACGTTCTAACAAATTATTTCATTGCTGTATAGGTACCCTTACAATAATGCATTACATCATCACGTGGAGAGTATAATATACTCCTGCGTGGAAAGTAAAAACAATATCATTGTTGACCATCTTTTTGAAGAGTGCGATTTGATTGGGAAGATACTTCAAACGGATAAACAGTCTACAGTTTCTAGTGATGAAAAACAGGTTGATATTTGTGAATAACTGATTTACTTTCTATTAAGTTCTAGGTTTTGAAAATTGTGGTGCCTTCTGGGTTTTTTCAAATTATTCCACCACATTCTCTCCAAGAAATATGTTAAATGGAAACCCTGCAACCTCACTGCATTTGAAATCTTGAAATGTTTTAATGGTATTTTTTGATTGATGCAGCCAACTCTACCTGCCACTGGGAAACGAGCACCCCGAGTGGGTAACATAGGACATATAACACGGATTTCTAACAAACTTGTTCAGTTGGGAAAGAATGACATCTACATTCAAGCACATCTTGAGGTGTGTGACAGCTTTGTACTTAGTTGCTTGATATGCTTTAAACGAAAATGAACTGCATATGTGCACATCAACCAAAATTGTTCAATTAGATTTTGAAAATTTTCTTTGAATAGTTGTTCAATGGTTTTGAAACTTTAATTGTTAGAATTTCATATGAGCACCCTTGGGTGTGGCCTAGTTGTCAATGAAGTGATAGGAAAAGCATGAGGTCTCAGGTTCAAATTCTAGCGGAGGAAAAATCCACAGTTACCGGTACCTGTGCTATAGGAGGTAACAGGTACACGCGGAGAAGTCTAGGTGCGCGAAGCGGGCCCGAACACCACCATCATAAAAAGGGTTAAAAACTTCATATGTTTGTGCCTCTAAGTAATGCTCTTCGCCACAACTTAAAAGGAATTTAGGATGGACACTGGCAAATAATTTAGACATACAATTACCTACCCACCCATGCTTCGAAAAGGTTGTCTTTGATATGAACTCGATCTTAGCTTGTTTTTAGATGTTAGGAAGAGTGCACTGGCACTGATTTTACTGTGTGGGTAATAAAAACTGTTTAATTCATCTTTAAGTGTCACGTTCCTCTTCACAATGTGAAATCATTTTATTAAGAAAAATCGTTCTTATGATTGTGGAGTATCTTGTTAGATCCTTTGTTATTGTTTTGGCTCATCATATTGATTGAGTAGCAGAAGTTGGTGAAAGGTTCTGCCTCGTGGCATTCTATATAATAGCTATTAATGGCATCAGATTTTTTGTGCTAAATTGCATCTCACATGCTAGTCTGTATTCTTTACACCAGAAAATTATGGAATGGAGTGATTGGCAAACTACCGTCTTACAGGAGCGTAATACAATCGAAAATGTCTACCGATGGGCTTGTGGGTAAGTTTTGCTTCTTTTTAATTGTGTAACTGATCACCAATATTATATCATCCGTAATGTTAGTCTATCAATCAAATATGTCCTGATCCCAAATTAATTAGGGTCGGCTATATGAATTCCCTTTGTCTGTTCTCCTTTATTAGTCATTTCATACCACTTCTAAATAATTCGTCTTGTAACGCAAATTAAGATTTCTCGATTCTCAAGTGGTTCTTTGAATTTCATGCTTATCCTATATGGACATGCAAGTTCTAACTTCTAACCTCTGACAAATACCAGACCTAATGTAAGTGGAACAACTACATCAACTATACCATTTTATAGTGTTCGTATTTTTCAATAAAGCTATTGTAGTTGAACCATGCCATTTGCATGTATCTCAACTTTTCCCTAACCTGGTGGAATGATAAAATGGAAAAGTAAACAGAGTTATCAAAAAATTGGAGAAGTAAGCAGAGAGAAGTATTAACACAAATAGTCTCTATGTCACATATTATTGTTGTCCTTCTGAGCACCATTCTCTGTCTATTGGACCTACTACTTTCATGTACGGACTTTCTAGCATCTGGAGAAATAGGTCAAGAATAGGGTAGGAAAATAAGTGGTGGGTGGGAAAGCAGAGAGCTAACTGTAACGATGCGCTTTTTGAGACACCAGTCATGTCCGTTATTGTGATCTATTAGTGACAAGAAGTGTCATTAATTGGACGAAAAGCTTCTAGTAAAATCACATGTTACCTTTCTCAACCAAAAAGCTTCTAATAAAATCATTTAATCAGATAGTCAAGGAGAGCTCATCTGATTAGTATAAACATAGATGTCACAAATTTTCGAAGAAGTGGAGGATGAGAGGTGGTTATGTTGAGTTCTTTTGGTAGGCAAAAGAAATAATGTTCCAGTTTACTTCGCTTCTGCCTCTTCCTCTCTACTGCCCTTATCAATTCCTGTATTAACTACTGGAATAGAGGTCATGATGAGTTTTCTAAACATGAACAGCCGGCCAACTGCATTGCAAGATCGGATGAGGGACAGTGATGAGGAAGATGTTCATGACAGAGATTATGATGTAGCTGCTTTAGCCAATAATCTTAGCCAAGCCTTCAGATACACCATATATGACAATGATGATGCTGAAGAGGTAAGGGTTTACCTAATGCATTTAAATCAGGGTTAATTTCTCAGCTATTCTTTTCTTTTTTTGGGTAAAGAAGCTCAGAGGGATGGGGTTGGGTGAGAGCGGGTGTTAGGAATACAACTCTGGGACCTGTGCATGTAACCCCGATTTTGGGCTGTGGAGTGCAGTTAAGTTATGGTTACACATTTGTCAATTCATTCATGGTCTTCGTTACTTGTTTACAGGGTCATGCAGCTCTTGAACGAGATGATGAGGTAATGCTTTTATTCCGTGATTGACATTACTTCCTTTTGAATGTTTTTAAAGGTCTGTCAATCTTTTCTTGATGTTATCATGAGCCTCTAGTGTTCTCACAGTTTTATGGTCATGCCATGTAGGATGTTTGCTTTGATGATGAGTCTGCTGAAGTTGTGATATCATCCCTCCGATTGGGAGATGACCAGGGGAGGTGAGTTCACAGTTCTTTAGTTTTAAAGGATAGCTGTGTGCAGGAGTCAATACAGCACGTGTTTTCTGCAGCATTTCTGCACTATATTGGGTGTAGGCAATTGAAAATAAATTCTCTCCAAACAAACACCCTTAGATTTTAAATGCAAGAAAAAAGAAAAACGAGGGAGGATGAGGAGAAAGAAAAAGACAAACCCTTTTTTTCCAAATAGGAAATCCTTGTGTTTCTTTGGTTCCTTTGGTTCCTTTGAGTGTGTTAAAAAATGGTAACTTAGTGATGCAAGCAAGGTTATAGCATCTGTTTTCTTTATATATAGACTTAGTACTGCTTGTGTGTGACAGTTCTGTTTTCTTTTTTTCCCACTCTGCAGCAGTTTGTTCACAAACTCAAACTGGTTTGCTTTTCAAGATGATAGATTTGGTGATGCACCTATGAACACCTCACCTACAGAGGCAATGGAAGAGATCAACCTTAATGGAAAATCAAATGGCGGGAATAGCAATAGTGATGACGAGGTGGTAGTTGGAGAGGAGGATGACTTGGCTGAGAGCAAAAATTCTACAGATGGAGCACCCACTTCTAGTTCAAATGCCTTTACTGGATTTGGTGGATCAAATTCTGTTAATGGTGGTAACATCAATCAACAAAACGAGAAAGCAGGTCCATCAGATGACATGGGGTTCTTCCGCTTTGAGACGTCAGACAATGATGACCCCTTTGGAGACAGGCCTATGCCTGAATGGGCAGCATGGGGGAATGCATCAGATTTTCAAGTTGGTAGATCTAATGTGAATCCATTTGAAGATCCTAGTAACTCTAGTGGCCCTCTGGCCAATTCAGCGGAGGCGGCAACTACTGTGGTAAGTTCCACTTCTAGTGGTAGTGAAGAATCTATTCCAAATGGTGTCTCAACATCTCCAGATTCTAGCAAAAGTTCATCTGGATCTGGGTCTTGTCAGAAAGCAGCTGCTGTTCCTTCTTTGTTTGAAGAGGATGTTGAATTTGTTGGTGTAGAATTAGAGGGTACTGAAAAGGCAATGGAACATGCTCTTAAGGAGGGGATCGTTGGGGAAGCTGCTCCATTGAAAAGGAGCATTGTTCCCAAGAATCCTGAAAAGGAGAGTCCAGATGATGGTGGGGCAGGAATACAAGAGTACAATGATGCAAATTATTGGAGAGTAGACCAAGAAATTGCAGTGTCTGAGTAACTGCATGTGAAATTTGTTGGTCTTCATTTGAACCTGGAATTCAGCGCTGATTGCCTGGATCCCCATTTTCAGTTGGTGAGGTTATGCAGCAGTTGTGTACAGTAGACTTCTTTTCCGTTTGGGATCAAACAATAGGCTAATATAATGGTTGTAACTGATTATTTTCTGTTACACTTCTTGATTTTTATTGTTCAGCCTCTTATTTTTTCAATCGTCAAATTTTGATCGTGTCTCTCTTTATTGAATACATTTGGAATCTTGTTTCTGGTGTAATCAAAGTTCTGGAAAAAGTAGATCCAGTTTAAGGCAGGCCCAAGGGCCGCCATGTTGGAATAATTTGACTTCAATCTTCACTTTGTTAAATTATGTGATACAGTGGCTTTTTCATGTGTTATTTTGAGTGCACTGGATATCCAAGAAAACCCAACGGTTGCCAGGTCCACAGTGAAGATCGAGAAGTTGCTTGTTTCATTTTTACAGAATTTGCATCCAAAGTGCCTATTCCATTTGCAGATGCTACATCACCTGCTTGTTATTCGAGTGGCTGTGGTCCAGTTGTGATCAAATATTGAGAATCTGTAAGTCTATTTTGGGTTTCTTGAGGTTCTGTATTTGCAGCTTTGAGTATTAGTCCTTCGGGATGTATAGGTGATGGATGTTATATAAAGGGTTTATGGAAAAATTGCGTAGGGGGGTGTTCACCTTAACTAAATAGGAAAAGGGTTTATAGGTGATGGATGTTATATAAAGGGTTTATGAAAAAATTGAAAAACAGTTTTTATAAGAAAAATACTTTGTTGAGAGTGTGAGTATTACACCAAATCAAAAGAGAAAAATTTTAGTATTATAATTTTAATTCAATTTATTCGCGAGTTCCGTTGATCAAGAAGTTGATAGCAAAGATCGATCCCGATGTTGATACACATAGAGTTTTCGTACTATTGAAAAAATTTTGAACTATGATTTTCGTCACCAGGTTTGGTTTGAAACTTATCCTTTTAGATTTAAATAAATTTTAAATACAAGTAGATCTATTCAGAATTATAATTTTGTCTTTCGCTGCGTGTTATGAACACCACTCTATGCAATCCTACCCAACCATCACTGAATAATTACTTGAGTGGATATACTGACTTTAATTATGTTCAAGAACTTGCTCCTATTGAACAACAATGTCAATAACAACACTGGGGATGGACATAATGGTTGATGCAAAATATAAACAATCAACAGGGGAATATTGATTTTGACTTGTTGTTGCTAGAGGGTCTTGGTCTGACATATTCTTATCGGTGGGCCCAGAACACGAGGTATTTGATATGGTCAACGTGGCATACTAGATTAGCTGATTCTTGTCATGTTAATTTTTTTAAAATTATTATATTGGGATTACTCCATGGTTTGCTTGACAATTATGGTACAAAAGGAATTAGCTTGTGACTTTGTTAATTGTTATTGTATTATGCTAGAATAGTGTATCTCCATTCCATTCTTGAAATGTTTGCCATTTTATATAGGTAGTACATGAAAAAATTGACAATTTTATTTTTACAGAATTTAATCATTGGATGAACAGGGAAAATGTTCTTGTATTATCTTGAGTTTCTAAAGGAAAAATTGTCAAATAAGTTTCTAAATTTTGGAGCATTTTAACCATTTATATTTATGAAGTGTGTGGTCAAATCAAAATATTTACTGATTTATCACAAGATAACCATTGGAAAAATACTTACTGATTTATGAAAGTGTTTTTTAGTGATCTTTTAAGTCAAATATGGGATTTTTCTTCTTCATCGTCCTGCATAATGTTTTTTGGTGATCTTTGAGCACAACAAATAAATTGGGAAGGAGATAGTATGTGGTTTTTGAATTAAACTCATGACCTTTAGATTTGGAGAACAAACTGAAAGTGCAATTTTACAGTATTGATGTTCTTTTATGGATATCATCTTAGCTTAGTGTTAGACTCAAAATGGTCAAGAAACAGTCATTTGGTCCTCTTGCAGGGCTGATGATAAATTGGTTAGTAGATACTAATCTAACTACCTTTCTTAAAATAGGAAAAATAAATTAAAATAAATGAACACTCTTTTTGAACGGAAGGAGTAGATTCTTAGGTGCCTGTCGCGATTCATGAATATGGCACGTTACAATGCTCTTCCTACATTGGGGTATGACAATCAGGCCTCCATCTGGCCCATCACTGACATACCAACAATGGTTTGTATTTTCAGCTTGATCACTTGAAGAAGATGTAGGCAACTAGAGGAAAGAAAATCTAATTGTATCATTTTACTTTCAGGACATATATTGTGTCAAAATTTAAAAAATATACCAAATTCCTGGAAATATTATTGAATGAACAAAAAATCATTTACACCCAGTAGAATGTATCCAAATTCTGATTTTTTTGTTGAGACATTCTCATTTAGACTCTAGAATTTAGACAAGGGAGTCCTTGGATAACTTCTTGGATTCATGATTTTCCTTTATCTTGATAACGATCCTTCCCAGCTAGAAGTGGTGTACTAGTATCTCTCTCTTTAACCTGCAAAATCAATGTTTTTGGTAACAAAATCGATGTACCCGGAGTAAAGTACACTATCAGTATATTTTAACACATTTATAGCCGGAAAACTTGTCTTATTTTTTACATAAATATATTTTAGATCGTTAGGGATCTAAAATGTGAGGTAATACTGCGTACAATAGACCTTTGTGGTCCGCCTTTTTCCTGACCCCGCGCATAGCGGGAGCTTAGTGCACCTGACTGCCCTTTTTTTATATTTTAGACCGTTAGGGATCATTTGGCTATTGGTTAGAAAGGAAATTATTCATATATATATATAATTAGCATAATTAATATCATATTTGGTACCTTTTTAGTTACTTTGTACAAAATTTGCACACAAAGTACGATTTTGGTTGTCATTTTACAATCCTACATAAATAAAGCATATATACTTTACAAGTCCATTTATGTATTATTTTATGTGAGATATAAGATGGGATAATTAATACATGAATAATTAAATCCTGCATAACTAGTTCCTACATAACTAATACTACAAGCATAACTCTAACTAGAAACTAAACAACCCCTAATGTATGGAAGTTAAACTCCTAAAAGAGCAAGAGAAATAGAGGGAGATATATATTCTTACTTGAGGTATGGAAGAATGATCTCCATGCTGTTTCTTTTTAGTTTCATGCGTGCAAAAATAGGAATACAATCCCATTCCAACAATGGCAACAATTATACCAACAATGTTTCTTGATGTGAAGGGATCATGTAACAATGTATAGCGAAATCCTAGAACAAGGCATGTTTTTAAGTGGCCTAATACTTGGTATGTAACTAGTGATGTCTTCCTAATCACCAAAAATGTGCTGAAATTCACTGACACAGCAATCAAGCATGACAACAATATGAACCTGTGCAAAATAATCCATTTGCTCATTCTAAAAATCTCCATAAAATCGAGCCGGTGCGCTCGCACACACATATATAATGATAAAAATAGTCACTTATGTTTGAGGGCAAGTTCAATATAGTCCATTATGTATGCATTGAACAATTTTGGTCCTTTAAATTTGTCAAAATTAGTTAACATTTTTAGTCTGGCCTTCAAATACTTAACAATTAATGTTCGTTAGATTTGACCGAAACAATGAAAAAAAAAATTAATCATAAATATCAAGAAAATTCCATCAAATTATAAAATATCAAATACGAAAAACTTGTTGGAAATTTAATAATGTGGAATTAAGTATATCCCATTAATTTATGACTCGAACAATTGGGGCCCGCACGTCGAAAAAGTCATTTCCACACGTGCACACGTAGTGCCAAGTATCACAAATTTCATTAGTGAAAGAGATATTGGTACGTATGTAATACGTTTGAGACGTAGAATTATGGACGATTATTGGCCAAATGACAATGTATTCCACGTTGGTAAAAGAAGGAAGAAGTGTAAGATGAAACGAGTCGGAAATCGCCGCGGAGCCGCGACGCTAATTGGGTGGTCAGTCTCTGGAGCCGCGGTGCTTCGGAGGCAGAATGCTGCGACGGGAAGTTGGAAAGTTTTGACATTTGGGCTGGTTTTGGAGCATTGATTCTCCATTACTTAGCATATGAATTCAACCATTATTTGGCTGAATGTAACCCCTCAATTAAGTGCCATTACATGGCTATTGAAGGTCATTAGTTGACTAGTTGAGGGGTTTTCTCCTTACACTATAAATTGAGGCCTTTGGCTCAATTGAAGAACACTACACAACACTTAGAAAATACTCCAGAATTTTTTGAATTTATCTTCTTCATCTCCAGCAAAGTTACTATACTCAAAGTTCTTCAAGAGTAACACTTGAGTTTCCTTTGCTCAATTGTTAAGTTGCTGTTGTATCTTGGGAGACTATTGTCCGACAACGTAAAAATGTAATATACGGGGCAATCTTGTCTTAAAGACAGACTGCCATCACTCGACTCAGCAAATCACAAAGCAGTTTGTTAAGTTCTTGATTTATAGTTTATTGTAATATTTAGTTTATCCTTTCTTACCACTGTAATAGTTACTTACTTCCCGTTCCCTACAACAATTGTATCCCAACAATTTTAAGATAAGATTTGTTGTAAGTACCTAGAAAGATGACTGGAAAATAACAAATTGCTTCTGATTTTGCTGCTGCTGCTACTCAAGGCAATCCCTCTGCCTTTCCCACTGCTCAAGGCACACCTAATTCCTTTCCGGTTGCTTAAGGATCATCCAACTGCTGCTCATGAAACGACTGAAGGTGTCCATGTCATTAATGACATGGAGATGGTTCTTGATGCATGGAGTCATAGTGATTTCATGTGTAAGAACTATATATTGAACTGCTTGTCAGACCCTCTCTACACTGTGTATTGCACCGTAGGCACTGCCAAAGAGTTGTGGGAGAAACTGCAGAAGAAATACAATGCATAAGATGCAGGTACTAAGAAATTCATCATTGGGAAATTTCTGAAATTTCAAATGGTGGATAGTAAAACAGTGATGTCCTAAGTCCAGAAATTCCAAATGATTCTACATCACCTGGATTTGAAAGGTATGAAACCAAATGAGCAGTTTTTGGTTGCATCACTGATTGAAAAGTTACCTCCCTCGTGGAATGAGTTAATGAGTTACTTAAAACTCAAAACAAAGGAAATGACCTTTGAAGAACTTATTATCAAACTCCAAATTCAGGAAGATAATAAGAAGGCTTTGCCTAGGGGTAAAAAACCCGCTGAGGCAAAGACAAATCTGGCTGAGGCCAAATGGAACCCAAGAAAGAAGCGCAAGACCCAAGCGGTGGAGAAGTTCAAAGGAAATTGTCACCACTGTGGAAAATCTGGTCACATGATCAAGGACTGCCGCAAGCTCAAGACTGAGCAACAAGAGAAGGCCAAGGCTAAGGGCAAGGCACAGGTTAACGTCGTCAAAGACAAGTTTCTGGACGACATGATTGAGGAGTTCTCAGCGGTGGTGCTTGAAGCAAACCTTATTGAGAATCCCATACAATAGTGGATGGACACAGGTGCTACAAGACACATCTGTTCCAATTGAGATGCATTCTCCACTTATACACCGGTTACAAACAAGAAGCTGTTCATGGGTAACACCGCTTCCTCTGATGTGCTGGGGGTAGGAAAGGTAGTCCTAAAGATGACTTCTGGAAATGAGCTTACTCTGAAGGAGGTGATGCATGTTCCTGAAATTTGAAAAAATTTAACTTCAGGTCATTTATTGGTTAATGCTGGTTTTAGGTTAGTGTTTGAGTCCAATAAATTTATAATCACTAAGAATGAAACGTTTGTGGGAAGAGGATTCGTCTGTGAAGGCCTCTTCAAAGTTAACGCCATGTCTGTAATACGTACAAGCAATAATATTGAAGCTTCTTCTTACTTGCTTGAGTCCTCTAATTTATGGCATCATAGATTAGGACATGTCAACTACAAGTCCATCCAAAGATTGGTAAAGTTGGAGTTGTTGCAGTCTATCGACGTAAACCCTCAACATAAGTGTGAGGTGTGCATAGAGGCAAAACTCACAAAGCTTCCTTTTCGATCCGTCGAAAGAAATACCGCTCCTCTAGAACTTATTCACACAGATATATGTGATTTGAATTTTGCACAAACTAGAGGGGGGAAAAAGTACTTTGGGACATTCATTGATGATAGCACAAGGTATTGTTACCTTTACTTGTTGAAAAGTAAGGATGAAGCATTTGAAGTGTTCCGACGTTACAAAGCAGAAGTTGAGAACCAACTAAGCATGCAGATTAAATCCATTTGTAGCGATAGAGGGGGAGAATATGTAGCGCCATTTGATGAATATTGTGCCCAATCATGCATTGTTCATCAAAGACGGCTCCATACTCACCTCAGTCGAACGGTGTGGCGGAACGTAAGAACCGCATATTGAAGGAAATGATGAATGCTTTGCTCATCAATTGCGGTCTTCCCCAGAACATGTGGGGAGAAGCCGTCCTTATCACTAATACGATTCTTAACAGAGTCCCACATAAGGGTAAGGACAAAACTCCATATGAATCATGGAAGGGAAAGAAACCCACCTATAAATATTTAAAGGTGTGGGGTTGTTTGGCGAAGGTTGAAGTACCCAAGCCAAAGTAGGTCAGGATTGGGCTTAAGACTGTAGATTGCATATTCATCGGATATGCAAATAACAGTAGTGCTTATCGCTTCTTAGTGTATAAGTCAGATATTCCATATATCCACGGGGGTACAATTATGGAATCAAGGAATGCTCAATTATTTGAAGATACATTTTCTAGAAAGGAAAAAGACATAACCTCTCGCAAATGAAGTTATGAACAAAGCTCTCAGAAACCGGGAGTCGTTGACAACCCGGATCTAGATGGTTCAGATCTAGTAGACCTCGAAGTGGTTGAATATCCGAAATCTAGTGTTACAGATTCTCAGAACTTGGAGACTCCAGAGATGGAACTAAGGCGTAGTAAAAGGGCCAGGAAGGATAAATCCTTCAGTTCTGACTTTGTAGCTTATATGATTGATGATGAACCAAGGACAATTGCTGAAGCATTGTTAACTCCAGAGGCACCGCTCTAGAAAGAAGCTATTGAGAATGAAATAAACTCCATTCTGCATAACCATACTTGGGAGTTGGTTGATCTTCTTCCGAAAAATAAACCGTTGGGTTGTAAATGGATACTCAAATGGAAGTATAAAGAAGACGGGTCTATAGAAAAGTACAAGGCCAAGTTGGTAGTCAAGGGCTATCGGCAAAAGGAAGGCCTTGACTATTTTGACACGTACTCCCAAGTGTCTCGGATGACATCCATACGGGTATTCATTGCGATTGCAGCGTTGCGTAACCTTGAGATACATCAAATGGATGTCAAGACATCCTTTCTAAATGGTGATTTGGAAGAAGAAATCTATACGGAACAACCCGAGGGGTATGTGGTTCCAGGGCAAGAGAAAAAAGTCTGTTGGCTTGTCAAATCTCTGTACGGGCTGAAACAAGCCCCGAAGCAATGGCACAAAAAATTTGATAGTACTCTACTATCGAAGGGTTTCGCCATTAATGAGTGTGACAAATGTGTCTACATAAAAGGTAACTCTGATTCGTTCGTCATGTTATACCTGTATGTAGACGACATGTTGATCACAGGGAGCAGTCCTAGCATGATTCTAGAGACTAAGAACATGTTGAAACAATGCTTCGACATGAAGGATATGGGTATCACAAATGTCATCTTAGGGATAAAGATCTCTAAGACATCTGACTGACTGGTCTTATCTCAGTCTCACTACATCGAGGATGTGTTGAGAAAGTTTGGGATGTTTGAGAGTTCGCCTATAAAGGCACCACTGGATAGAAATCAAAAGCTTGATAAAAATCATGGTGCACCCGTATGTCAGGATCAATATGCACAGGTGATTGGTAGTTTGATGTACATAACAAACTGCACCCGACCTGATATTGCTTATACAGTCAATAAGTTGTCTAGGTTTACCCGTAATCCGAGTAATGATCATTGGAAGGCGTTGAATCGGGTACTACGATATCTGAAATACACGCTAACTTACGGGTTGCATTATTTGAGATATCCAACTGTACACTAAATACTGACGATTCAACACATCACGTTTACCGTGCAGTAAGTAAGTCTGATGGTATTCAACTATGAAAGGTTCAAAGCTAATGCTACCTATCCAGATGCAACATCGGTCCGCTGAAAAATTGCTGGAAAAGGCACCATGTGTGTGTGCCAAAATCTCTTTCAAGAGGGGATTGTTAGAAATTTACTAATGTGGAAAAGGCACCATGTGTGTGTGCCAATATCCCATTAATTTATGACTCGAACAATTGGGGCCCGCACGTCGGAAAAGTCATTTCCACACATGTGGTGCCAAATATCGCAAATTTCATTAGTGAAAGAGATATTGGTACGTATGTAATACGTTTGAGACATAGAATTATGGACGGTTATTGGACAAATGACAATGTATTCTACGTTGGTAAAAGAAGGAAGAAGTGTAGGATGAAACGAGTAGGAAATCGCCGCGGAGCAGCGAAGGGCCGCGACGCAGCCCCGTCAGAGCCGAGGCGCCTCCCATGCAGTGCCACGACGCTTCAGAGGCAAAATGCTGCGACGGGAAGTTGGAAAGTTCTGACCTTTGGGTTGGTTTTGGAGCATTGATTCTCCATTACTTGGCACATGAATTCAGCCATTATTTGGCTGAATGTAACCCCTCAATTAAGTGCCATTACATGGCTATTGAAGGTCATTAGTTGGCTAGTTGAGGGGTATTCTCCTTACACTATAAATTGAGGCATTTGACTCAATTGAAGAACACTACACAACACTTAGAAAATACTCCAGAATTTTCTGAATTCATCTTCTTCCTCTCCAGCAAAGTTACTATACTCAAAGTTCTTCAAGAGTAACACTTGAGTTTCCTTTGCTCAATTGTTAAGTTGCTGTTGTATCTTGGAAGACTATTGCCCGACAACGTAAAAAGGTGATATACGGGACAATCTTGTCTTAAAGACAGAGTGCCATCACTCGACTAAGCAAATCACAAAGCAGTTTGTTAAGTTCTTGATTTACAGTTTATTGTAATATTTAGTTTATCATTTCTTACCACTGTAATAGTTACTTATTTTCCGGTCCCTACAACAATTGTATCCCAACAAAACTAAACTAGATAGTAAAAAAATTATATATATATAAAAGAAGAGGCGATAATTACACCTCAAAAAGCTACACTGAGCTAAAAAAAATTAAATTAAAAGGAACTACAAAACTTTTACCTCTAAATGTGAGTTCCTGCTATTTTTTTTTCTTTCTATAGTTTATGTCAAATCTAACGGATAGAGTTGGATAAATATTTGACAAAGCCTTAAAATACTAACTTTGACAAATATGAAGAATCAAAATTGTTCAATGCATACTTAAGTTATATCACTAGTAATGTAGAACTTTATATTATTAATTAATTTAACTTATTATAACGTGTTGTTTAATTTAGTCTATTTTTCATTGCAAGTAACTTAACTTGACGACGTAAAAATATTACTTTCTCCATGTCAATTTATGTGACACTCTTTTTTTATTCAATTAAAAAAATGCTACATCTCTATATTTAGTACTCTAATTTAATGCAAACTTCCTATTTTACCCCTCGTGAGATGATTTATTACTCATAAATATCTATGACTTATTTTAGAATATGAGTTTCAAAAGTCCCCCTTTTTTTCTTAAACTCCGTGGCCAGTCAAACACTTTCACATAAATTAAGATAAAGAAAATATAAATTTTATATGGTGCACATAACATAAACTCTTGGACAAATAAGTAATTAAAAAGGATACACTTTGTCCAACACAAGTTGTAACAATTGCTAGTAGAGAGAGGATTGTCCCAACAAAATTTAGCTGAAGATCCGTAATGGATGCAATGCCGACCCCAAGCAGCAGAACTAACAAAGAGAATTTAATATTCCGGCTGCAAAAAAAAAATTTGTAGTAACAAATTAAATAATTATGACTAACCTATTTTTTAGTTTTAGGAATATATGAAATTTCGAATTACCTGAACTGTTTTTTTAAGAAAATGGTTTCTAAAAGTACAGTGAAAGGTATAATTGCTAACTTTGTCATCTGCAAAAGCAACACATAAGACCGAGTTAGCACATTTCTTTTATAAGTCGATTTTCCAGAGAGCTGATATTTATCTTTGGTCTATAAGGACGAAAACTGACCAGATTTTTTTCTGTTTATATTGATTTTTAGGGACCACAATTTTACTTTTAAGAAATTAAGTAGTTTCCCTAATTGCTGTTTTTCTTGTAGAGTACGTAGCCCGTCCAGAGGTGGGAGAAATTATTATCGTTGTTGATGTTGCTCTAATATACTATCATGATAAAGATGGGGTTCCATCCACGGATAATATATTTTATAATAAAGTAATATAAAATACTGATCACCTGTGGTCGGTATTATCCAAAAAAAAAAAAAGTCAACCATGGGTGGTTAGTATTTTTCATTTTTTTATAAAACCGACCGCAAAATCAAGGTGGGTCTGTTTTCGATACCGATCATGTTCATGAAAGTATATTTATGTCCTAGAGACAATCTACATTAGGACAAATGCACTTTATACACATTCATATTATTATTAATGGAGATTAATATTTTGCCATTTGCAATTATTGAATTATTATTTGATTGTTTGTAATTACTCATTAATGTGCATCCCTTGAGCTTACGTTGTCATTAATAGAGTGGGATATTTTATGATAGAGCGTAACTCTTAAAATAGCCTCGACTAATGATCATCGAGAATGAGATATCGATGATATGTGATAAGTCGACATGTGGTCTGCATCACATCCTTAGAGGATGTAGTATGTCTCACCTGCTACGAGTAATGGTTACTCGTGATGGACACATGGATACTTTGAAAGTATTGGTATACCCTGCTGATATACTGATTGTTATACTTGTCTAACGTATGATCTGCGTGTGGAAGATAGAAGTCCTTAGACTTGAGGTCAATACGCGCCTTATCTACAAAGTAATGTACTTTGATCCCGTCCTAAGCTCAAATGCCTTGTAGGTTGAGATACGGCTTGTATTGGGTACATTACGATGTGGATTGAAGGTGGTAGTTGAGCCAAGATTAGGATTCATTCCTCGAATGTATGTTCGAGAGAGCACTCAGATTCTCAATGATATTAGGTTGACTATGTCGTTGGCCACCGCAATAGACATATTTAGAATATGATCTAGTCGTCGACTAATATAGATGAGATACAATGATTAAGCCATTTGGATAGACACTTGACAAATCCTAAGCTTGATCGGGTGTGTCGTGAATGAAAGGATTTTATCTTACCACATAAAGATTAAGTTTACTGGTTTCGCATAAACGTACTTCACATATTGAGTTCGTCTTCCGGTGTCATCTAGGAGTTCCGCGTAGACCTTAATTTGATTAATGTCAATATGAGAAGGCCTGTAGGGTCACACTATGTCGATTATCCGTTTCGATCTAAGGATGTATTGAGAGAGTAATTAAAATGTTCGATTTGGAATCGAGACATTTAAATGAATAATGACTGACTCCGAAGGAACATTTCTCCGGGATTAGCTTCATGTCGTGGTGATGCAAAACGTCGAAAGTCTCTGCTAAGGAAGCTAGGTGAGTCTCCGCTTCTCGGGATTTGACCGGCATGTCATTGATGTGGACTTCCACATTATGACCAATTTTTGTTTTCAAACATTTTATTTACCAATCTTTTGTAAGTCGCACCTGCATTTTAAGACTAAAATGCATTATGTTATAACAAAAAGTACCGTGATTGGTCATGAAAAAGGTTTTCTCTTGATCTTGTAGATGTAGGCTGATCTGGTTGTAATCGGAGTATGCATCCAGGAACTTGAGCATCTCATGCCCTACCATGGGATCAATCGTCTGATCGATGTGCGACAACGAGAAAGAATTCGTAGGACATGCTTCATTTAAGTCATTGAAGTCTACACACACCCTGAATTTGTTGAGTTTCTTGTGGACCACTACTACGTTGGCCAGCCACGCAGGGTCTACGACTGTCCATATTGATTCTATATTGAGTAAGCATGCCACTTCTTCCTTCATAAATTGGTCCCTGACAACATATATTAGCCATTTTCTTTGTCTCACCAGGGTGTGATTGGGGTCAGCGTTCAGTCGATGGAAGCTATCTCAGGGAGATCCCTGTTATGTCAAGGTTAGACCAATCAAAATAATTGAAGTTAACTTCTAAATAATGTACGAATGTTCGAATGCACTCATGAGTTCGGGCGGAAGCTCCGTGCCCAGGTATACATTCTTATCGGGATAATCTTTGAAAAGCGTTGCACTCTCTAGTTCTTCTATGGTGGAGTCTGCGGGGTCCTTGTCTGAGAGAATGATGAAGCCTTTCGGGATGGCCTGGTCTGAATGTCCTTCCCTCATATGCTGTTCTTTCTTTCTTCTAGACACTCTGATTGGGCCCGGTATTTATAATTGTTATTTATCCATCTCACGTCCCTACGGTTCTGCCACTATCTAGGCATCCTCTGACCGGGGATTATTATTGCTTCCCCTTATTTCTCTGACCCTCCAAGGTGTGGGAAATTTGACCTTCTGGTGGTAAGTTAAAGGGATCCCTTGCATTGCGTGTAGCCAATACCATCCTAATATTGTGTTGTATGTCATGTTACCGGATACGACATTGAAGATCGTACCATGTTCCACACCATCGGCGTGAACTGTCAATCCAATTTCTCCCCTTGTCAGCTCACTTGACATGTTGAAGCCTGCCAACACCTTTATTATTGGGGTAATGGATTCATCCATCTGCATTTCTTTTAGGATGCGCAAGTGAATGATGTTTGCTGAACTTCCTGGATCAACCAAAACACGTTTAGTAAAATATTTATTAATTTGTAGATATATTACCAGGGTCATATTGTGAGATGAAGTGAGATTCGCGCAATCATCACTGGAAAATGTGATATCCCGACTCTCCACAGGCTCCTGAGTGAGACTCGTGGTCGTGACAGAGATCTTGGATTTCCTCATTGATGTGAATGTAACCTTATTTACTACATCTGCTTCAAAAATCATATTGATAGTGTACGTGGGCGAATGCGCTTGGTTTGGTTTCTGTCAGACATTCCTACTCAGATTAAGCTTCACCCAGTCATTGATGTATTCTCTCAAGTATCCTGCGTGCAGTAGCTGTGCCACTTCGATCCTTAAGTTGGCACAATCCTCCGTGGTGTGACCATGTGTGCTGTGAAAATAGCACCACAACCCTGTGTTTCTTATTTATGCGTACATTGTCCGGAAATCTGACTTTCTTCATGGTTTTCATTATCGCCACCAGTTCTGCTGCATTTATGCCAAAGTTGTGTTCGGATAGCTTTGGGGGTCCAGTCCCCCATTGACATAGATGATTTGGATCACAAAGGGGCCCACTTGATGAGTCTTTGATGATTCCTGTTGCTACCTTGGTTTGCTTCCGAGATGAATGGTCTCTGGGTGTCATATGGATCGATTCGTCCCATTTGAGGTGTTGATGCTGAACCCTTGACCCGACCTCCTTGGGGGGCTGTTGCCCATATATACCGATGCTGCCATCCGCCAATCCTCCTTAATCCGTATCTTGGCAGTGTATCTAAGGTTTATCGTGCCCTACATTTTTGCCGGGAATTCTTTCATGCTTTCATTTCTGGATGCATTTGAACTGTTCGGGTTTAACCCATGTACGAATGTAGTTGCGACCCATTCTTCTGGGATGGATGGCAGTAACATTATTTCTCTTTGGAATCTATCTACGAATCTCCACATCAACTCGTCTGCCCGCTGCTTTATCGTGAATACATTTTGTTTGTGTATTTCCACTCTCCAGGCCCCTGTGTGAGCCCTGCCAAAAGTATCTGCAAGAGTAGTAAAAGAATCAATAGAGTATTAAGGTAAATGAGTGTACCGACAGAGTTCTCCCTTTATGAGCGTCTCGCTAAATTTCTTTAGTATGACAGATTCAATCTCATGTTGTTCGAGGTCGTGTCTAGTGACAACCGCTTTGAAGGTCACGATATGCTCATCCGGATCTGTGGTGCCGTTATATTTTAGTATATCCGACATTTTGAACTTCTTTGGGATGGGAATAGGGTCCGCACTTTATGGATATTGCAAGATCCCATATCTTCTAGCACCTACACCTATTACCACGGGTAGTGCTCCTGGTATTTGATTTATCCGTTCGTTCATCTCTTTTTCTACCCGACGCAGACCTTCTGTGAACGCATCCATTCGCTCCTTCTTGCCATCAGTTCCCTTTTTGATGGTCTCGGGTGATGCGGAGGTCGTCACCATGTTCCGTTTTGACGCCGGAGTCCCAGCCCGGGAATGAGTGGCTACTGCTTTCTCCATTCGCAATATCATTTCATTTTGTGCTTCGAGGATGGCCGCAATCGTATCCTTCATTAAAGATCCTCCCTCGTTGGCTAGCTCGGGCTTGCCGATTTGAGATTTAGCTGAGCTTCTTCCCTCAGGTGTTCGTCTCCGTGCTTTTTTCGTATCTTCTTTATCTGAGATGCCCTTACCCCTATCCTTGCCAGATTGCTTTGGTAGGGGTCTATTTTTATTGCTCTACTACTCTTGATCGGGATCCTCTTCCTGTTCCGTTCTCAGTGTCATTGATAGATCTATCAAGTCCCGATTATCGTCCGACAACTTTTCCTTTTCGACTCCCCGTGATTTATGGGAACTGCTGCTCTGACCTGACATGCCTCTTTGTTTTTTAGTATAGTGACTTCGTTTAGTTTTCCAAAAAGTTCGACTACAGATCGAGACAACAACACAACTGTCTATCCCCACAGATGGTGCCAAACTGTTTTCTGATGAAATTAATCCTAACAAAAAATACAGTTAGAAATTTGTATTTTAGGGTTTAAAGAAACGTGGGTCGTATCCGATTCGGAGAACCGCTCAATTAGTTTGGCGTTGTATGATAGGTTACGGATAAGTAAACGAATGAACAAACAAGTAAAAGAATAAGTAAATAATATGAACAAGTAAGATTTGATTCAGATTTGATCACGGAAAATAATAGATAAGTGTTTCTTTCAATATGTTCTTCTCTGGAAAAGGATCTTGGTTACAAGTGTAATCTTAGAGAATACGGTGTATGTTTCCTTCCGTTATAAGTCTCACGTCTATAGGAAAAAACTACACTATTATGCCCCCTAAAGTTTTGACGACATGAGCGTGCTGATGTCACCATTCCCATGCGCACTGCGGCACTCCGGTCTAGGGAGGCTGACGTGACAGGAGTTGTTGGGAGTGGAAGACAGTTGTGTGAATACTTAGAGCTGTTAAGTTCCCGGATACGCTAGTTCACCCGGGGGTGTTTCTACCCAATACAGTTCTCCATAAAGGTAGTGATGCCAAGTTTTCAAGGTGAACAACATGACTAAAGTTCTAAATCATGAGTGAGGTAGTTCTTTTCGTGGTTCTTCAATTTCCTTGAAGCATAGGTAATGAAATCACCATATTGCATCAACATACACCCCAAACTAACTTTAGAAGCATCACAATAGATTATGTAACCACCCGAATATGTCGGTAAGGTTAACACTAGTAGTAGTCAATATTGCCTTCAAATTTTGAAAGTTCTTTTCACATGCTTTTGTCCCCTAAAACTTACCACGTTTTAGATCAACTTAGTCAATGGTACGGCTAGGGTAGAAAATATTTCAATGGCTCTCCAGTAGTACCCGACCAAACCAAGAAACTATGGATTTCCGTTGGCTTTGTTGGCCTTGGCCAACTCTTGACTGTTTCTATTTTATGAGGGTGAACCATAATGCCTTCACTGGATACACTATGATCCAAAAATACCACTCTTTAAGACAAAACTCACACTTGAGAAACTTCACACATAATCGATGTTCCCTAAGTGTCTGCAATGTTGTTCTCAAGTGACTCTCATGTTCCTTTTGACTTCTGTAGTACACAAGAATGACATCAATAAACACAATTACAAATGTGACATGGAATGGCTTGAATACCTTGTTAATAAGATCCATGAGAGCTGCTGGTTTGTCAACCCAAAGGATATCAGTAGGAATTCCTAGCGATCGCAGTAAGTCCTAAAGACCGTCTTTGAAATATCACTCCCTGAGCTTTAGCTGATGGTGTTCCGGACTAAGGTCCATCTTTGAAACGAATTGTCACCCTATAGTTGATACAAAAAATCATCTAACCATGGCAACGAGTATGTTTCTTGATTGTCATTTTATTTAATTATTTGTAGTCTATACACATTTTCATGGACCTAGCTATATTTTTTCTTCACAAGTAATACAGTGCACCTCAATGGAAATCACTAGGTCTGATGAAGTATTTGTCAAGCAAGTCCTTGAATTGTTTTAACTTTTTCGATTCTGCTGGTGCAATTTTGTATGGAGAAATAGATATGGTTGATTGCCTAACAACACAAGATAATTCTAAATTTTCAAAGTAATGACGCCAAATTTCAAGGCAAACAATGCGAGTGCAAGTTCTAAATCATGAGCAACAACATACCTAGTGTAATCCCACAAACGGGGCTTGGATAGGGTGAAGTGTACTTAGACTTTACCTCTACCTTGGAAGGTAGAAAGACTGTTTCGATAGACCCTCGGCTCAAAGAAAGCAAATAAAAGTAATCCGAAAAAAAGAAATAACAGGGTAGTTATTTTCATGGGTCTTCAATTGCCAATTCAAGCATATGCAATAACTTTCCCATTCTGCATCAATACACGCCCCAAACCAACTCTGGAAACATCACAATAGACCATGTAGCCTCTCGAACCAGTCGTTATGGTTCTCTCCCTGGAGTTTGTAGTCAATCTTGCCTTCACAATGAGGCATAAGTGCACTGGTTTGTGACCCTTGACAACACTTACTCAAATCTTTCGACCTCACGATGGTCTAGCACTAGCTCCTAAGCACACTACCTCGCTTAGGTAGATGCACTTTCCCAACCAACCATCCTTGTGATGAGCTCTCGACACGGGCTCCCTGATTTTCCCTGATTAGCCTTTCTGGCGATGCGAGAGGGCCTTGTGGCCTAACTCATTTCCAGCTTTGGCATTTGATATTTTATAAGTTCTTTATCAACCCAAAACACTTCCAAACTATATCATACATGCACTATCATGTTCCAAACAGCCCAGTACTGTCACTTGGATTTGGTTACACCTGGGGATTACCTTAATTACATCATTAGGGTCATAATTAACATACTAAACTTACGAGACTTTAAAGTAAAATACACATTGTACATTTTCTCTTTAATGAAACTTTTATCCTAGTAAGGTTTCTAATGATGCAACTAGTAATGCGTATTACTAGATATGTTGCACCCTAGATGATAAAAGTAAAGAAGTACCAACTTAACCGAAGTATCACTAACTTACACTCTGGCAGAGTCCCATAGGGTGATGTTCCTAATAGATGTCCAAACGCCATTCAACACTGGCTCTACGGCCCCTCTAAAATGATATCTAGTTGAAACGGAACAACGAAGTGCAAAAAACTTCTTTGACAAAATCTTATGTATCATCTATGTGTACAATAGACACCTCTAATATCTGAATGTTTAGTATCCACTAGCTGCAGACCATATGACTACTCTACTAGATCTAGAAAAAAAGAACTGAAGTAAAAAAAATTGGTAAGAAGAATAAGACATCCAATCCAAAATAGCAAAAAGAAAAGGGAAAAAAGCAATAATGTTCAAAAGCAATTGCAGTAGTGTTATACTCTACTCTTTCCATGCTGGACAAAATAAGATTCATCAGCATTGGCTAAACGATCTTGGAACATAGCACACTCATTTGTACACCTCCCTCTTACCTACAATACAGAATTTCATTCACTTTCCTTCCCCCGCGCATAGCGAGAGCTTAGTGCACCGGGCTGCCCTTATTCACTTTAGCCAACAATAACCAAGGGAAGTACTCTTAGGATGCTTTTTGTATGTTATTTTAGCCAAAAAGATTTGTTTCAAATTATTTGTCACTTTAGATAATGAAGATAACACATTTAATGTTTTTCAGTTCCACCTTCATTACTCCATAAATGTCATTTCGGAAGAGATAATGGTAAAAGTAGACAAATATGATTAATGTTCTCAAATTAATGAGTGTGCCAATTAACTGTTAACGACAGATGAAAAAGGCAGGAGGGAGTATGATACGTCTCATTTAAACTGTTGTTTCAGCTTAAAACATTTGTTCCAAAATAATTAAAAATTTAAGATTAAAGCTGACAATTATTTCCAACTATATCCTTAATATTAAAGAAGTATGCACAATATTTAAGAGGAAAGATCAATCTACCTTTATTAAACATGAGTAACTTAGTAAATTACACATTGTATTTATTATTTTTTTAATAGGCGTGAAAAGAGCTAAAGCGACCGTTAAAATGGGAGGAAATGAAATAGGTTCCAATATAAATTTCAGGGAAGACATGGACATGCTTACCCCTTCCCAAGGAGCTTTGCCATTCTCAGACTCACCCTGTGATCCAAAAGAGGAAAAGAAAACAAAGAAGAAAGAATATGGAAAATATTTAATTATTAAAGAATAACTCAAGCAGGATATATATGTAATCAAGTAATCTGTGAGCTAGTTTGGTATCCCATACAAAGATGGATGATATGATTATAATAACACAAATTCACCCCAGAAATATACTGTAGGATATATAGCTACATATGGAGAAGAACAAATAACTCTCTGGATGTTCATGGTCATATTCAGTGACGGATTCATGATTTGAAGTTATGGGTTCCTACAACGACCTCAAATTAATATACAATAATTACTGGCTTCACAGTCAAATATTTAGTCAATTTCTTAATATATATCGAGGGTATTATGAGCAAAAACTACTGAGTTCCCGTGAACCTGTAAGTCGTACTTTACATCCACCATTGGTCATATTTGGAAGAAACAACTTTTTCTCTTCTTCTCCAGAAGAGGAAGTAATACAAGATTAGGTCATCTTTACCCAAGTTCAACAAAAGGAAGACAATATTAGGTCTTCCTCTTCTGTTATTCTTTACATGATGCGTCAAGCGATCGTTCACAGCTTTTACTATTATCAAATACAAAACAAGAAAAAAAATATCATAGAATTAGATTCTTGGCTTGGAATGGCATTGGTCTGGATATGGCAAAGTCAGTCTATTAGATGGAATAAGTACATTCAATCTAATTAAGAAAAATCCATTGATTATTTTCATTAATAAAAAGGTATATATATATACATGATACAAAATCTAATTAAGAAAATTAAATCTACCTTTTCCTAATACAAATCTAATAGCTTTTCCTAATACAAGACTACTACCATAATTATATATGTACAAGAACTCTACTAATTATGATAGTATATTTACAAAATAGACAATGTGATATACACGGTCAATGTGCCATGTATATCGTGGTCTTTCACACCCCCGCAATCATAGCGGGCGGTTGTCGTACGCTTAGACTGTCCCTAAAATCTTGAAACAGGACTAAAGGAAGACCCTTAGTAAAGATGTCAGCAATTTGGTATCGTGAAGGGACATGCAAGACACGTACTTGTCCACGAGCTACCTTTTCGCGAACAAAGTGAATATCCATCTCGATATGTTTAGTGCGCTTATGTTGGACCGGAGTCCCAGAGAGATAGACTGCACTAGCATTATCACAGTAGACCAATGTAGCTTTTTGACTAGGAAAGTGAAGCTCTAATAGAAGATTACGCAGCCAACTAGCCTGGCGTTTTGCCGACCAAGAGACCAAGTTATCACCAGGAAATAGACAATAACCAGATGTCGAACATCTGGTATCCGGACATCCACCCCAATCAGCATCTGTATAAGACACGAGAGTAGATACGGAGGATGGATATAAGTGCAAACCATAATCAAGAGTACCCTGAATGTAACATACAATGCATTTGAGAGCGTGCATGTGTTCATTCCTCGGATCATGCATTAATAAACACACCTACTGCACTGCATATGTAATGTCGGGCCTCGTGAATGTAAGATATTGAAGATCCCCTGCAAGACCGCGATATTGGGAGGGATCCTCGTAAGGTGTGCTAGAATTAGCACTTAGCTTCGGTTTGGTGTCAACTGGAGTAGGAGATGACTTACAGGATGACATACCAGCTCGCTCAATAATCTCAGCTGCATACTTCCTCTGGGAAAGAAATAGACCACCTGCATGACGAGTTACAACTATACCCAAGAAATAACTCAAAGGCCCCAAGTCTTTCATTGCAAATTCAGAACTGAAAAGAGACATGATAGACTTGCGCAGTTTATCCGAAGAGGCAGTCAATATGATATCATCCACATATAATAGAATGTGTACCAGAGAAGTACCATGACGGTAGATGAACAGAGAATGATCAAACATAATATGAGAAAACCCAATAGCATACACATAATTTGCAAACCTCTTATACCAAGCCCGTGGAGCATGCTTAAGCCCATACAAGGACTTTTTGAGCAAACATACATGATTAGGATGATCGGGGTTCCTGAAATCCAAGGGTTGATGCATATATACTGTCTCCCTGAGATCACCGTGTAAGAAAATATTTTTGACATCCAGTTGATGAATGGGCCATGCTTTTGAGAGAGCCAGACTGAGAACAATGCTAATGGTTGCCGGTTTGACCACCAGACTAAATGTCTCTCCACAATCCACACCAACCTGTTGAGTTTTGCCATCACCTACAAGACGGGCCTTATGCCTCTCAAAACAACCGTCAGATTTTTCCTTATGAGTAAAGATCCATATAGAACGAATAACATTGACACTAGGCGAACGGGGCACAAACTCCCACGTCTTATTTTCAATAAGAGCATTATATTCATCATCTATGGCCATTTTCCAATTCGGGTCATGAAGGGCAGACACTGGGTTACGTGGTATGGGTGATTTACTGACAATAGAATTAAGATTAAAATATTATTTTGGTTTAAAAATACCTCTTTGGCTACAAGTAACGAGCCCTTGACTCGGACTATAAGTGGACTGGGTTTGGGATGGTGTCTGGTCATCTCGGGACTGGTAAGTAGGTAGTGGGCCTGCTGGCCGAGAGACTGGACTGGGACTGGGGGAAAATATTTATTGGGCCAGCAGGCAATGGGCCTGCTGGCCGAAAAATAGAACCTTGGCAGTGTGTAATTGGTCCAGCAGGCCTACGAGAGTGTTGGGCCCACTGATGGAGGATATACGGTGAGGGCCCATCATCCAAAAATTATAAAAACTAGACACAGAATTATACAATTTAGCAAACAAAAATTGTGTTTCATCAAAAATGACATGATGACTAATTATAATTTTATTAGAAGATAAATCAAAATATTTGTAACCACGATGATTAGACAGATAACCCAAATAGACACAAGGGGTAGAACGGGCTTGAAATTTGTTAATTGTAGTGAACAGAAAAAGTGGATAGCACAAACACCCAAACACCCTAAGATGAGAATATGAGGGATCTTTATGATAAATATTTTTTAGTCGGGATTGATATGTTAATCCTTTACTAGGGAGTATGTTAAGGAGGTAAGTAGTCATTTATAGTGCATGATGCCAAAACGAAGGTGGTAAGCATGAGCTAGTAAAGTTCGAACAATATTATTAATGGTACGAATTATTCTTTCGGCCTTTCCATTTTGTGAGGACGTATGAGGATCATAAAACCGAAAAGATATGACATTAGTGTTACAAAATTTCCAAAACGGCCTATTATCAAATTCCCTTCCATTATCACATTGAATATTTTTAATCTCCCCTTCAAATTGGGTACAGATGAATGTTCTAAATGTTTGGAATATGAAAAAAACTTGAGACTTTTTAGATAAAGGAAAGGTCCACAAACAATTAGAATAATCATCCAAAAATAATACATAATAACGGTGGCCCAAAGAAGTCAAAATAGGAGATGTCCACAAATCACCATGAATAATATCAAAAGGCAACAAAGTACTAGAATTTGAGGCTACAAACTGTAATTTAACATGTTTCCCAAGCGAACAAGAAGGACAAATATTAGTACTATACATACTATTACATTCAATAAAATTATTATTTTTAAGAGAAGAAAGAACAGACGCCCTCGGATGACCCAAACGCGCATGCCACAAGGAAGGTGCTAGAGCGGCAAATGTTGACAGTATGGCTCGAGTGATAGAATCGGTGGTAATGGTGGTGATTAGGTAAAGCTTTCCCCGACTATTATATCTCATTAGAGGTAACCCAGTCGTGACATCCTTCATAAAAAATCCAAAAGGGTCAAAGTCAACAGAAACCCAATTATCAGTTGTGAATTTTTGAACAGACACCAAATTTTTAGTTAAGTGAGGATCATGAAGGACATTTTTCAAGGCTAAAGGTGGGTTCGGGGGAGATAAATTTGTGTGACCATAACCATGAATTGGAATTGAATTACCATTACCAACAATAATGCCATAATTTTTGCTCAATTTAAAATAAGATGAGAGATTACCTGACGCAGACGTCATATGAGAGTGGTCCTGGTGTCCATGTACCAGTTCGCGTCCGGAGGATTTAATCCAAGTGTATGCATCGCTGCCTCGATATGGGTGGGATGCCTGCTGGGCCGTGTAGGCCCGAGGAGGTCTCAGCCCAAGGACGGAATTGGGCTGCCGCTGCTGGCTGTTGTTCTACCTGGCCCAATTGACCACTGGGTCCGGCTACACCTGACTGCTGGGCCTGGCCTAGTTTGGTGCTGGGTATGAGTAGTATGCCATGGGCCAGTTGGGCCATTGTCATGACCTATGCCCAGGGCCCGACTGTTGCTGCCCTAACCGGCTGCCACCCTAGCCACTGCTGCCGCCTTTGCCTCCACCGCGGCCGCCGCCTTTCCCGTTGGAATTCTGATTTTCACACAGTTTTCCACCACCATTGTTCCAATTTTGAGTAGAATTACCCGAATATGACGAAGAGTAGGAATCTTGGGTCGAGGCAGCCATCATGGCGGAATTTGCACCAGTTGCAGCCTTTTTATCCAACCCAGCCTCTTCAAAGGTTAGCATAGGCCGGGCTTGGTAGAGAAAGAGGATTCCTTTGACGAAAAAGAATTCCAATGCCATTATAAGCCTCAGATTGACCTGCAACCATATGAAGAACAAGACGATCATTTGTGACGGGCGCACCAACATTCTTGAGTTGATCAGACAACTCCTTGAGCCTTTTACAATAGGCTGAGACATTCGGAAAATCTTCCATATTGATGTGGGAGAATTCCTGCTCAAGGGTCACGACATGGGAACTTTTGTTATCCTAGAATATATCATGCAATCTATTCCAAGTGTTCATTATCGTGGCGTCGGGTTCAACAATAGTATGCAAGAGGTCCATAGAGATAGTGGAATAAATCCACTAGAGTACCGTAGCATCAAGAGTTTCCCACAACACTATGTCATCATCGGTGGTAGGCACCTTCTCATTGCCTGTTGTCGAGGGGATGATGTGATGAAGGACTCGATGAGACCGTACGTGAACTTTAAATAGTTATACCCATGTCGCGTTTTAGACGTTTTCCATCTCAAGAACGATAGGGATGTTGTTCTTGATGTTGGAGACTGTAAGGGCAGGATGAAACATGTTCTTTGTGGTAGACATGATGAAAGAACAAGAGGAGAATTAGGGATTTGGATAAGAGTTTGGGAAGGAGGAGGTGTTCGGCCGGTGGCCGATACTCGGAATCCAAGAAGAGGGCGGCAAAAGGGTTAATTTTGGAGAAGGAAAATTGGCCCTAGACTTCTGATACCATGAAAAGAATAATCCCTTGATTATTTTTATTAATGAATATATATATATATATATATATATATATATATATATATATATATACACACACACATGATACAAAATCTAATTAAGGAAATTAAATCTACCTTTTCCTAATACATGTCTAATAGCTTTTCCTAATAGACTACTACCATAATTATACATGTACAATAACTCTACTACTTATAGTAATATATTTACAAATAGACAATGTGATATACACGGTCAATATGCCGTGTATATCGTGGTCTTTCACTATTAAGTACCCTGTGTTAGAATTGAATAATTCTATGGTTCAGATCTTTAGTAGTTCTTATTTATTATATGTGTTTACATATGTTTCTAAAGGAAAATGTTCCTTGATTTTATTCATCAATAATGTATAATATATATAGTAGTACAAGAATATCTGAACTAGGTAACTAATCAATCTAATTACAATAGGAAATATAATTCTACCTAAAATAGGAGACCTAATTACAATAGGAATACAATTCTACCTAAAATAAGAGATACAATTAATGTAAGAATATTTGGTGAATATTCTATTACACTCCCGTAGTCGAAGCGGGAGGCTCGCGAATACTGAGACTAGCTCGAAAAATCATCAAACAGTATGTGCGGAAGTCCTTTGGTGAAGATGTCGGCAATCTGATAACTAGAAGGAACATGAAGGACACGAACTTGACCACGAGCCACTTTTTCGCGAACAAAATGAATGTCCATCTCAATGTATTTGGTGCACTGATATTGGACGGGATTGCCGGAAATATATATCGCACTAATATTGTCGCAGTAGACCAGTGTTGCCTTTTGAATCGGGTAGTGAAGCTCAAGTAGAAGGTTACAGATCTAACAAGACTCAGAGACGACGTTGGCTACACATCTGTACTCTGCTTCGGCATTGAAGGGATATTGTAGGTTGCCTTTTGGAAGACCAAGATAATAGGTTATCTCTGAGAAAAATGCAATAACCAGACGTGAAGCGTCGGGTGTCAGTACATCCACCCCAGTCAGTATCAGAGTAAGCAGTGAGACCAGTGAGTGCGGACCTGTATAGATGTAAGCCGAAGTAAAGTGTGCCCTGGACGTATCGTAAAATACATTTGAGGGCATGCATGTGTGCTTCCGTCGGATTGTACATGTGCAAATAGATTTGTTGCACGTCATATGATATGTCTAATCTCATGAATGTGAGGTACTGCAGGGCCCCAGCCAGGCTATGATAGTGAGTTGGGTATGAATATAGAGGGCCAGAATCAGCGCTGAGCTTGGAATTGGTGTCCACTGGAGTGTGGGATAGCTTGCAAGACATCATACCTGCACGGTCAAGGTTCTCTTCGGCGTATTTCTTCTAACATAGAAATAGGCCGCCATAATGGTGAGTGACAGAGATGCGCAAGAAATAACTCAGGGGCCCCAGATCCTTCATAGCAAACTCATATGAAAGGAGAGACATAATGGACCGGCGGAGGGTATCCTTCATAGCAAGGATTTCTTTAGCTATAGTAACATAATTGTTTTGACTATTATTCCATTTTCCAGAATGGTACCAAACAAGACATTGTTGTTTGGTTTGGGAATTTATTTGTTTAAGTATCCCACCATAACCAATGTCTGATGCATCAGTCTCAATAATATTTCCCCAATTTGGGTTAGCAAGCATAAGACATGGTAAGGCTTTAACATTCTTTTTAATCTTTTGTACTGCTTTTGTATGGGCATTTGTCCAAGAAGTGGCAGTCTTTTTCAACCTATCATATAAGATAGCTGCATCCACAAATAAATTCTTGTAATAAGGAGAAATATAATTTAAGCTCCCTATAAACTTTTGTAATTGGGTCTTATCAAAAATTTCATCAGGAAACTTAGAAGCAAATTCTATACTTCTAGTAATTGGAATAATTTTTCCTTGTTCAATGTTATGACCAAGAAATTGAACTTTTGTCTAGAAAATATTCATTTTGGGTTTAGATATGACTAATCTATTTGTAATATCAATCTTTTTGAAAATTTCAAGATGCTTGATATGATCTTGTATATTTTTTTAAAAGACTAAGATGTCATCTATGTAAACAATGATAAAATCACTGTATTAAGTAAAAATATCATTCATGACATGCTGAAATTTTGATGGAGCATTTTTTAGTCCAAAAGGCATGACATTCTATTCATAATAACGAATGAGACTGTAAAGGCAGTTTTATACCTGTCAGAATCATCAACCTGTATCTGCTAAAAACCTGATTTTAAATCAAATTTTGAAAATATGTTAGACTGGTATAACCTATCAAGCAAATCCTTTTTATTAGGAGTTGGATATCTAATCCATTTTAAAACCTTATTCAGTGGTTTATAATTGATGACTAATATGGGAACTCCCTGTTCCTATTCGACATGCTTATTAACAAAGAACGTTGTACAACTCCATGGGGAGTTTGAAGGTCGAATCAACTTTTTATCTATAAGTATTACAATTTCTTTTTTGCAAATTTCTAAATATGCTGTACTCATCTGGCAAGGTCTAGACTTGGTCGAAATATTCTGTTCATGGAATCATTCTTCATATGGAAAACTAACAATATGCTTTTTTCTGTTCCATAAAGCAGTATGTAAATCATTACAAATAGAAATAGAAAAATCATGCTCTATTCCTTCTATTTTATCCTGTAATTTAGGATTTGTCAATTGGTCGATGATATTATAAATGATTAACTCTTGCTGCAGATAATCAAGATGTTGTCTTTTATTCCGCACAAGACTAATAAGGCTTACTGTCCTTGATGCAGGAATCCAGGGAAAAGTTATTAACTTACCCTCAAAGGTACTTCTGAAAACCTTCTTATCAATATGTTTAAGAGGCATTAGACCATTAATAAAAGGTATTCCTAAAATTATATCATGCGCCAATTTTTTTTTACTAAAATGAAAGAATGCTAAATACACATTTTATCATGGAAAACATAGGCACTAGATAATTTGTAGGAGACTTCTAATTTACTCCCATCTGCACCAGTTACTCCGCTAGTAGTCTTGGTAAAGTATTTAGTAGGGATAAGTCCTTCCCTAATGCAATTAAGATCTGCCCCTGAATCAATTAATGTAGGGACATGTCTATATATGATACCTTTATCAATTAATAGACTAATACGGGTAATCCATTTTTGGCGGGAATACAAATTAATTGCTCCCATGAAGTCTACCTCATTTGGATTATTAGAGGTAGTTGGTTGATAAAGTATAGGTGTAAAACTTAACTCTTTTGGAGTATCATGAATAGGAGTATGACTGACCTGTCCTGATTCTAACAAAGTAACTCTATCATCTAACGTAGTGTAATGCTGTCGTAGTAGAGTTAGCTCCATTTTGAGATAATGGATCTCTGTCTTCAATTCTTGGACTATTAGATATTAGGACTCTTCTTCTTCTGTAATTTTTGGAGAACTGCAGAAAAGTTATAAGGTGGATCAATTCTTGATTTGATCCTAAGGGGAACTTTGTCCTTTTCTTGAGCTTTAAACAAAGCCTCGATTATCTGTGCTTTCTGAGTTTTGTTCTGAATATTATCCAGCAGATCACTGACTTCTTCTCCATTAATGACATTTATATTGCAGCTGGAGAATTGAGCTTGGAGTTTATAAAACTCATCATCTGTGTCTTCATTATCCTTGATAACCTGACATTTATCTTTCGAAATGCAGGTGCAATGAGCTTCTTCTGTAGAGGAGGAATAAGGATCTTCATAGTCTGAACTCATAACCTCCTCTGAGTCATTTGAATCACATGATGAGGCAACAATCTTCATCAAAGAATCCTTAATGCTTTCATCTATATTAAAATTCTTGATTTTGTCGATCTTCTTCTTTTTACACCTATTAGAGTAATGCCCTTTTTTCACCACATGCATAACATGTAGGAGTCTTTTTTTATCTCTTTGGGATATAACTCTTTTTCGCATTTCTGGCTCTTTTCTTTGCCGCATACTTCTTATAAGAGTCAGATTTGGACTTCTCATAGTACTGTTCATATTTTTCCTCTTTTTCCCAATTTGTTGAGAGGTCAGTTGATCAAAAGCGAATTGTTGGCAAAATTCCCCTAATTGAGTTTTTTCTGTCAATTCTTACTTTTAAGCTATTTCTGTAATTTCAGATCATTGCACATAGCTAATCTTTCTTCCATGCATTTTCCTAGTAGCTGACCGTAAGAATAAAGATCTCAATGAATCTGAGAATTCCCTGAATCTTTTCTTAAGGTTCTCTTAATATTTTTAGCAAAAAGAGAGGGGAGGCCATCTATAAATCTAGCTTTCCAGAAACTAAATTAGGTTCTGGGAGGTTTAACACTCTGCTAAGGAAAATATCCTTATACCACCTAAATGAAGTTAAGGTGGGGCACTATGATTTTGCAGAAGAGTTACGATATTATCATAATTGGTTGAATAATTTCCTGTAAAGTGATCTAAAATGGTTAGAACGAGAGTGAAAACTGCATAGGGTTGGACCTCATTTTCCTCTTGCTTTACAAAATTTAAAATAGAAGCTTTCTGGTTTGGTGTAAGATAATTATCCCACCACGCTTTAAGCTGACCTGTAAATCCTGCAGTTATCATCTCAACAATGTGAGCATCAGTTTGGTTATTACCTTTGGCTGCTGCAACATACATAATGATCTTGTGGCAAGTTCTGAAGATTTGACTATCAACGCCACCATCTATGTTTCATTCAACAATTTCCGTGTCGGTATAAGCGATAGGCTCATTCTTATAAGCTTGTTATTCTATTAGAACATCCATACGTGTAGGTCTCAGATAGTAGTAATTTTCTGAATTAAACTTGGGTTTCCATTTACCCTTTCTCATTGTAGCAACTTGTGCTTCGTTGTTAGACTCAGATAATTTATCTGTGCTAATCATTATAATAGCAGATGTAGAACCAGATGTAGAACCACTAGGTTGAGAAATCTTTAGCTTATTCTGAAATTGAGAGAGTAAATTCTCTAGATTCCCTACTAATGGATCTATGGTCTTTTTCCCCAGGTAAATTCCTTCCATTGAAGGGGGAGTCTGGATATTTGCTGGAATTTCCAGAGGTTTTGGAGGCTGGTCGGTAGTAGCATCAATTTTGACACGTTGACTCTCTATAAGATATCTGAGTTGGTCTATCTTGTTATGTAACAAGTTCATCTATTCGCTAATAACCTTAAGGTGGATATTCGTGTGGTTATGTTGTTTGAACAGGCTATTGATATGATCAATGGTAGGACCATTAGGAAGGCTCTAGCATAACAACTTCATGAAAGGCTGAGCATGTAAATCATTATTACTTTGATCCTTCTTTAATGAAAAAAGTTCATCCGGAGGATATATACTCCGAAGGACTTTTTGGAATTTAAATGTCATTGTCTTTCAATAACATTGATATTGGGTAAAGCATAATCTTCAACAAACTATCTGACAAAAGGTTTATAATCCTGCTTGGTATGTAATTTATCATAAAATTGATCTCTAATAGAACATTGTTCTTCCTTAGTAAAAAATGAGAAAAACCATATTCTAAAAAGATAATAATCCTCGCTAAGAAAGTCTTTAGAAATAATTTTTCTCAAACATGAACTTGGACTATAATCCAGAGGAGAAGAACGAATATGGTCGTCATTCATCTTTAAAATAATCAGTGAATCCCATATCGCTGGGAGTAGGATCTGTCTTAATTCCTACAGGAATTTGATCATCACCTATCTTGATTTTATCAATCTTCTCATCCTGAGAGATTTCCGATGGAGTGGTGACATTATAAAGATCTTCATTCACCTGAGAGGTTGACGCTCTAGCAGTAGAGGGTCTATGAATGTCATCAAAAGGAGCCTGTTTTAGCCCATACAAGGACTTCTTCAGCAAGCACACATGGTTAGGATTATCAGGGTCCCTGAAACCCAAAGATTGTGCATATATACAGTTTCCTTGAGTTGGCTGTGTAAGAACGCATTTTTCACACCAGATGAATGGGCCATATTTTTTAGAGAGCTAAACTGAGAATAGTACGAATAGTTTCCGGTTTTACCACGGGACTAAATGTCTCTCCACAATTCACGCCAACCTGTTGAGTTTTTCCATCACCTACAAGACGGGTCTTATGCCTCTCAAAATAACCATCAGATTTTTCCTTATGAGTAAAAATCCATATAGAACGAATCACATTGACACTAGGTGGATGGGGCACCAACTCACACATCTTATTTTCAATAAGAGCATTATATTCATCATCCTTGGCCATTTTCCAATTCCGGTCATGAAGGGCAGACACAGGGTTACGTGGTAAGGGTGATTTAGTGCTATTAGAATTGAGATTAAATTGTCATTTTGGTTGAAAATAACCTGTTGGCTATGAGTAACGGGCCCTTATCTTGGAATAAAAGTGAGTTGGATCTGGGTCGGTGTAGTGGTGTCGGTATAGATTCGGGTTGGGAGTAATTGGGTCGGCTGGACGCTGGAATTATTTTGGCTAGTAAGCAGTGGGCCTACTGGCAGAAAATATGGATCGAGGGTATTTGGGCCAGTAGGCCCACTGCCTGCTGGCAGAAGCTTAGGGACGATATGGTTTGGGCCAGCAGGAAGTGGGCTTGCTGGCAGAAGCTGCGGACCGACACCATTTGGGCAGCAGGTAATGGGCCTACCGGCTGAAAATTCAAATGAGTGAGTCGTGGGCCAGCAGGTATTGGGCTTGATTGTGCATGTTGGTACAAGTTCCGAGGAGTGGGTTGGACCAAATGGTGGACCACGTACGGTGATAGCCCATCATCCAAAAATTCATACGACTTGGACGCGGAGTTCTGCAACTTAGCAAACAAAAATTGGGTTTCATAAAAATTGACATGGCGACTAATGATGATTTTATTAGATGATAAATCAAAATATTTGTAACCATGATGATTAGATGGGTAACCCAGAAACACAGAAGCGGTAGAGTGGTCTTGATGATTGTTAATAGTAGTTGAGGGGAATAAAAGATAACATAAACACCCAAACACCCTAAGATGAGAATACGAAGGGTCTTTTTGATAAAGAATTTTGAGTGGGGATTGGTATGCTAATCCTTTGATAGGGAGTATGTTAAGAAGGTAAGTTGTCATTTGTAATGCATGATGCCAAAATGAAGGTGGTAATGATGCATGGGCTAGTAATGTACGAACAATATTATTAATGGTGCGGATTTTTCTGTTGGCTTTTCCATTTTCTGATGACGTATATGGACATGAAAACCAAAAAGATATACCATTAACCTTACAAAATTCTCTAAATGGCCCATTATCAAATCCCCTTTTATTATCACATTGAATGTTCTTAATTTCCCGTTCAAATTGAGTAAAGATGAATGCTCTAAATAATAGGAATGTGGAATAAACATGAGTCTTTTTAGATAACGGAAATGTCCATAAATATTAGAATAATCATCCAATAATAAAAATAAAAACAATGGCCCGGAGAGCTCAAAACGGAAGATGTCCAAAGATCACTATGAATAAATTTTTGTTTGACATCTCATAACGGGAGATGTCCCAGACACTAAATTTTTAATTAATTGAGGAGCATAAAGGACATTTTTCAAGGCTAAGGGTAGGTTCGGGGGAGACAAATTTGTGTGACCATAACCACAAATAGGAATTGAATTACCATTACCAACAATTATGCCACCATTTTTGCTCAAATTGAAATAAGATGAAAGATTACCTAGCGCGGATGTCATATGAGAAGTAGCACTAGTGTCTATGTACTAATTTGCATTCGGAGGATTTAACCCAAGTGTATGCATTGTCGCCTCGATATCCGTGTGGGTCAGAGATACGATTAGGCCCGCAGCAATGAAAACCTGTTGTGGCTGAGGCCCAAGCAGGCCAGGCTGCTGCCAGGCCGAGTAATTTTGAGGACCATTATGGGCTTGCTGCTGTTGTTGTCGTCCACTGGGTCTGACCCAATTTTGTGATGGGTAAGGGCAGGGCGGCATGGGCCACTGCCCACTGGCCCAGGCCTGCTGTCAGGGGTGTTGTGGCCCGACCCCCTAGTGACCGCCACTGTCACCTCCACGTCTGCCACTGCCTCCACGGCCACCACCCTTGCCACCTCCACGTCCACCACCATAGTTTTTTCCACAGTTTTGATCATTTTGGCCACCCTCGTTGTTACGATTTTGACCATAGTTTTCGTAGAATGATTGAGAGTCATCGATTTTGCGGGATGTGGCCATCATCATGGTAGAATTGGCTCCGGTTGCAGCCTTTTTAGCCAACCCTGCTTTTTCTAAGGTGTGCACGTAACGTGCTTGGTAGAACAGTGGGGGAGGATTGCTTTGGTGAAGAAGATTTCCAACCACATTATACGCCTCGTAGAGGCCCACAACCATCTGAAGAATGAGACGGTCATTTGTGACGGGCGCGCCAGCGTTCTTGAGTTGATCCGACAATTCCTTGAGCCTTTGACAATAGGTATTCGGAAAATCCTTCATATTTATGTGGGAGAATTCTTGCCTTAAGGGTTACGACACGAGAATTTTTATTATCCTGGAATATATCACGCAACCTATTCCAAGCTTCCATTGTCGTGGTGTCGGGTTCGATAGTTGTGTGTAAGAGGTCCGAAGAGATTGTGGAATAAATCCATTGGAGGACCATATCATCAAGAGTTTCCCACAACTCTATTTCATCATGGGTGGAAGGCACCTTCTCCTTGCCTTTTTCCGGTTTGACGATGTGATGGAGGACTCTATGAGACCTTGCGTGAATTTTATAAAGTTCCGCCCACATCACGTATTGGGCGTTCTCCATTTCAAGGACTATAGGGATGTTGTTCTTGATATTGGAGACTGCAAGGGCATGATGAAAGGTATTCTATGTTAGACATGATTGAGGAACAAAATAAGAATTAGTGTTTTGGAAAAAAATTGAAGGGATGACCAACGGGAAGAGGGCGGCGGAATTGGGTGGAGAAGGAAATTTTTTTCCCTAGACTGCTGATACCATGAAGGAGAATAATCCCTTGCTAATTTCATTAATGTAAATGGTTTATATACATGCTATACAATCGTAATTCTAGGCTATAATTACGGAAATTAAATATTCACCTAGCTAATATAACATATTGCTATAATAATTACAAATATACAAAATCACTAATTATACCAAAAGAATATATTTGCATATATTCTATCATTTTCCTTTTGATTTTTATTGCATGCATTATCGTGTAGATATTGGAAATGGGAAGACGGAAAATTTGCCGAAAGAACTATCCAGGTCATCAACAAATTGAAAATTAAAAAGGATGTTCTCATTAGTGAAAGAACTTTTTGAAAAGGGAAAATGATGTTTTTATTAGTGAAAATAATCTTTTGAAGAAAAAAATACTCTCTTTAGCTTGAAACTTTAAAGGAAGCAGTGATTAATTTTAGGCAAATTCTTCTATTATTGATAATGAAGATTTTAAGGAAGTACTGGCGGAGTTTGAGACTTCTTCTGCTATTAATAATGGGGATTTTAAGGAAGTTGTGGTTGAGGTTGAGGCTTCTTATTCTATTGATGGAATACTTGGGAATATGAGGGGGAAAATCTATCTTATGTTATTGGGCTGCCTTGTTTGGTTTGTGGTTAGTTACATGTTATGGGGAAAGACTTTAAAAGATTGATGTAATTGCATTTGATTTTTTAGTGGCATAATTTAGAAGTAACGTAATGGTGATAGATTGTAATTGTAAATGTATTTTATGTTTTGGAATGCAATGATAATTTGTACCATATTGTTGTTTTGTGTCATAATATTCAAGAATTTCAATAAATTAAAGATGCCCTTATACTATGCGAAACTGAATAAATATGTATGCCACCAATATATTTTCTGTTAAATCAAGGGCATGAGAAGGTGCAAAATGTAACGTTAAGGGCACGTTTGAGACAATATTTAAAAGACGGGCAAAAGCGCGTAATATCTTATAGTCCAAGGACAGATCTGGACCTTTTCCGTTATAAAAATTTGATTCGAGACAAAATCATAAATTAAAGTTCTTTATTGAATTTATATTTTATTTTCTTAATCATGGCGTTAGTTACTAACCATTTTCTTTTGAATTTCAATAAATTCAATATTTTTCGTAAACTAATTCAGTAAACACATAACAAGCGTTTTTCATAAATCATTAATTATTACTTAATCATAGTCAAGTACATATTTTTTGTCTCAATTGTTTTGATTTTCAACCCGATAATCGGTATTCGTATTGGAGCCTCAACTAATTCGAGTTCACGCCGCATAAGGCTAATTTAAGAAGGAAACATCTCCTATTAGTTTTTTTTTCATATTGAGGGCTCGAACATGAGACCTTTGATTAAGGCTGGAGGAATTTTCTAAAAATAATAATAGAGTTAAAAAGAATTGTTACAAAGAACAATCATAAACTACAAGGAAAGTTAGTGTCATAAACTCAAACTTGATTGGAGGTTTATGAAATTATCCTTTTAGTTTCCGGTTATAATGACTTTGTTGATAAAATAGAGTAATTTTATTGATACAAACTAAAGATAACCGACTTTGATAGATAATTTATTATACTTAAATGACCATTTAAGTTATTCACCGTCTATATATATATTGTGTTGGTACTCTATTGTACTTTATAAAGCAGTACGGGAAGTAATAACTATTACAAGTGTTCGAAAGGATAAATAAATGGTCAATCTTCAAAACTTCCGTAATCGTGTTGTGTCTTGAATCTTGATAACCTTGCAAAGCCAATGTTGAGAACTGTCGCAAGCTTGTTGTGTCTTGAACCTTGATATTCTGAAATCAAGAAACAACTGAATCTGGATGGTTACAACGTTGTGTGTTGAGTCGAGGGATTTCCCTCTATCCTTAAGACAAGATTGCCCCGTATATATGCTTTTACGTTAGCGGGCAATAGTCTCCCAAGATAAAACAACACTTTAATCTCAACGCTACAAAGCCAATAGGTTGAGCCTGCCGAATAAAACAAATATGAATTGACTTGCTGAAGATATGGAATAGGAAGGAAGAGTTTCTGTTTACTCTTCTCTTTTGTCTCTGCGTATATATTGTGTCTCTGTAGTGTATATCTTGTGTATATGAGAGTGTTTGGTCAGTGATTTTCATCACTGGTTTGCAGTGTTTCTGCTCACTGTTTTGTGTCAAATTCTGTCTATTTTTCGTGACTGTTTATTGAGTCAAAATAGCTCAATATATAGCAAGGAGGAGGGATTGTACAACCGCCCAAAACATGGTTGTTAATGGCCATTAGGAGGGCATTAAACAACCAAGTAATGGCTGTTAATGGCCATTGAAGAAGGCTGAAAATTGGACAAGAAGGAGGGTGATAAATGAGGAGTTAATCAGCCAAATAATGGCTGGTTTAATGCTCCAGAAATTATCCAACGTTAAGGCAGAAAGTTTTATGCCTTCCGTCACCCCAAAATCAACTTTCCAGAAACTCTGGGGACCAAACTGTAAAATATTAAACTTCAGGAACCAAACTGTACATAAGAAACTTTAGGGATCAAACTGTACATCTGGCAAAGTTCTCTGGTCCAAAAAGATAATATCAGAAAGTCTCCACAGCCCACAACCCACAGCCCACGACCCGAGATCGGACCGGACGGGCGGCGGCGGCGCACGTGTGGGCTTAGCCTTGAACCCAAGCACATCTAGGTCTTCCCTCCTTTAAACACATGGGATACCCCTTGGGGTCTCAAACCCTTTACCACATTAGAGACTTATATAGAGAGCAATTCTTCCTATTCCCACCGATGTGGTAGATTTGTCCCACACCACATTTCCATGCCTCAAACATCTTACTTCGTGGACCAATATCTCTTTCATTTCTCAACGAAATTTGACGATTCTTAGCCCTACGGTCATCTACTCACTTCGTAGATCATGCATGTGCGAAGAGATAAGGTCTCCAACATGCGGAACACTAGTGTTTAATTCATCAAAGATGGGTGGACGCATCTCCCCGCCAATGGTAAATTTCCAACATATTGATGGTTGCACTATGACAAATTATCCAAAATTAAGGTCATCCAGCTTTCGAGACGTCTCCCACGAGTTCTTTTTTCAAAAATTGTCTTCAAGATTTTGTTAGTCAATAAATTTTGGCTACAAATGATTTCCTTCTATAAAATGTCAGAAAGCAATCGTTACTCTGAAGCAAATATGCAGTAAGCTAATTAATGGAATACTTCCCCTTCACCATTACAATGCAGATATGGGATAACAGCTACGAAAAATAATCTTTGAAAACAAAAACAAAATTACAAGTGCTGCTTTTTCGTTCCAACTAACGTTTCTATTACATATATTCGGATGGCTTCTATTTGGTTAGAAGACCACCTTACCAAGTGTAGTTTGTGATTGAATGAATCCTTCAACAGTTCCGGTTGGAAATAGCTATTGGGTCGGGTCCACTCGGGTGTTAATTAGCCTGTTAGCGCATTTGCTTATAAATACACCATTAGGGGTTGAAAAAATAGGTTTTTCCATATTAGTATGCTAGGTTTAGCAATCCAATAGACAAAAGGTTCTAAATCTTTTAGACGATATCTCCTCTTCGTGAGGATTCCCAAGACCGGTGACATAAGTGGGACGTGGTTCGCTAAGAAAAAACCCGTAACTCTCCTAAACTAGTATTTTCCGTCAAATACTACACATCTTGAACTTAATACTTTATACTATTTTGCAAATGATATGTATAAAGAAGACATGCTTAGAAAATTGATCTGAATTCTGATGACTCCTATTTAAACAAATTGAAATCTTTTTATGTGTAAACTGTACCAGATTCCTGTTGGAAATTTGCCTTTGGCGGGGAGGTGCATCCACCCATATTTAATGAATTAAACACTAGTGTTCCGCATGTTGGAGGCTTTGTCTCTTCTCACATGCATAATCTACTAAGTGAGTAAATGACCGTATGGCCAAGAATCGTCAAATTTTATTGAGAAATGAAAGAGATATTGGTCCACAAAGTAAGGTGTTTGAGGCATAAAAATATGGTGTGGGACAAATCTACCACAGCGGTTGGAAAAGAAAGAATTGCTCTCTTTATAAGTCTCTAAAGTGGTAAAGGGTTTGGGACCCCAAGGGGTATCCCATGTGTTTAAAGGAGGGAGGACCTAGATGTGCTTGGGTTCAAGGCTAAGCCCACACGTGCGCCGCCGCCGCCCGCCCGTCCCGATCGGGTCGTGGGCTGTGGAGACTTTCTGAAATTATCTTTTTAGACCCCAAATTACTTAATATTTACAGTTTGGTCCCTAGAGTTTCTTGGACTATTTTTGGAGCATTAACCAGCCATTACTTGGCTGTTAACTATTCCATAAACATCCCTCCTTCATGACCATAAATCAGCCTCACTAATGGCATTAAACCTGCCATTTTCAGCCTCCATAATGGCTATTAACAACCCTCCTAATGACTATTTACAGTCATGTTTGTGGCAGTTGAGGAGTCCCTCCTCCATGCTATATATTGATGCCTCCTTTGGCTAAAAAATGTGACAGAAAATAGCACAAAACAGTGAACAAAACTGCCAAACAGTGAGGAAAGACCCACATATACACAAAATATACACAACAGAGACACTATATACACAGAGACAAAAAAGAAGAGAAAACATAAACTCTTCCTTCCTTTTCCATATCTTCAGCAAGTCGATTCATATTTGTTTTCTTTGTCATACTCAACCTATTTGCTTTGTAGTGTTGAGATTAAAGTGTTGTTTTATCTTGGGAGACTATTGCCCATTAACGTAAAAACATATATACGGGGAAATCTTGTCTTAAGGACATAGTGCAATCACTCGACTCAGCACACAGTTGTAACCATCCAGATTTAGTGTTTCTTGATTTCAGGTCATCAAGATTCAAGACTCAACAACTTTGCGGCAGTTTTGAAGATTGGCTATTTGTTTATCCTTTCGAACACTTGTAATATTTATTTACTTCCCGTACTGTTTTACTACAATAGCAACCAACAATTTAAGACAAGATTGCCCCGTATAGTATTAGTGTTCGAAAGATGTCGGTCAAAAGTTGTGTGACCAAATCTGGATATGGCTGTGGTTTTCTGGTAGAAGAGAGTGATGATGATGCTGTTGAAGGTCAACGTGTTCGTGGTGTCACCGCTCCCAAGAGTGGTGGGAACAAGCGCTCACGAGAGGCTGAGGATGTCAACTGGGACAAGAGGAGAAGGCTGAAGATGTGGTTCTATCTTGCAGCAGAAGGCCTATATCTGTCCCAGACAAAGGATCCGAATTATGGTAAGAAGGAAATGGACACTCAGTCCGATGAAGTGACTGAAGTGGGCCAGAATCCGAAATTGGGATAAGTTATTTTTCTTCCTTGTCAAGAATAAAGATTAAATGATGTCTGATTAAAAATGGCTTAAAGTAAGGAGGAATATGAAAATGTTTTCCGAAATAATTTATATTCCTTACGCTTTAAAATCAGAAGTTTAATCTTTTCTTCTTTCCCGTTTAAAGATTGGATTTTGTAAACGACTTAAAAAGATCCGTTCTTTTAAGTGTAATTATTAAAAGTGTGTAAAGTATGTTCGCACATACGAGGGAGAAAGATCCACTAACTGTGCGAAAACTGTTACCACTCTTAAGTAAGCGCCAAGAATTGTCTGGGCACCAATCATAACGGAAGGAGACTAAAAGATAAAGGCGTTGAGCATGTCACACTGTTTGGCAGAAGATCCTTCATAGGATGATATTGGACACTCAGTCATACAAAGCCTCCAGGCGACTGGAGTGGGCCAAAATTCCTTTGATATGATGATATTGGATACCCAGTCATACAAAGCCTCCGGGCGACTGGAGTGGGCCAAAATTTCTTTGATATGATGATATTGGACACTCAGTCATACAAAGCCTACGGGCGACTGGAGTGGGGCCAGAATTCATTTCATAGGAAAAGTAATGGACACCTAGTAAGGTGGGCCAGAGTTTCCAGGTCTTAAATGATCTGAAGGCCTAAAGAAAGGCAGAAAATAAATTGGACACTCTGTCTGCCAAAACAATTGGAGTGGGCCAGAGTATCCAGATCACATATGATCTGATTATGCCCTAACCACGGGCAAGAGGTTGTTCATGTGAAGCAACGCCACCTCTAAAATCTAAGGGGTTGGAGGGGTTGTCCTCAATAGGACTTCAGGGAATGGGATCACTTTAAAACGAGGTGATACATGTCCCAAACTTGGTTTAAGGGACGTTGTTGGTCAAGCTGGTTTGAGACTAGTCCAACAGTTCTGTAATAACTAAGAATGGTACAATTATGTCTGTAGCCAAATGAATGATATATTTGTAATCCGTGCATCTATGCCATCATAGATTAAGACACGTTAAATAGAAAGTCATTCAAAAGCTAGCGAAGTGGAAATTGTTGCCTTCTTTCGACATAAACCCTCAAAATGAATGTGAGGTAGGCGAAGAGGCAAAATCACCTTTCCAAATTCCGTCAAAGGAATAGCGAAAGAAGCACCGCTCCTCTAGAACTTAGTCACACCTACTTGGGTGATTTGAATTTTATACAAAATAGAGGGGGGAGACAAGTACTTTGTGACCTTCATTGATGATGGTACAATGTATGGAATCCTTTGTTTGTTGAAAAGCAAAGATGAAGTTGTTGAAGCGGATAAGCGCTACAAAGCAAAAGTTGAAAATCAACTAAGCCTACGGATTGAGAAATTCGTAGTGATAGAGGGGGAGAATGTGAAGCATCGTTCATTAAATGACTGCTCATAACTCACCTCAGTCCAACGGTGTTAGCCAAGCGCAAAGTCGTACGCCCAAATTATGTGAGGCAAGGATATCCTTACCGCTAATGCGATTATCAACAGAACTCCGCATAAGGATAAGGATAACTCTCCGTGTGAGACATGGAAATGATCTCACATACAAAAGTTGTGATGTGGGGTAGTTTGGTAGAAGTTAGAATACCGAAACAGGTCAAGTTCGATCTAAGACTGTAGATTGCATATCCACTAGATCTGCAAATAACAGTAGTGCTTATCGCCTCTTGGTGTCAAAGAATGCTGAATTCTTTGAAGATAACTTTCCTTGAAAAGGAAAAAAAAGTAATTGCTCAAGGTTAACAAGAACCCGCGAGGGCCTGACTGTCTGAAACTAGACGTTCCGTAACTACAGGACTCGAAAGTTGCTGGCTATCTGGAACTTAATATTCCAGATCTGCAGAACTCAGGGATTCTAGATGTTGAACCGAGACGGAGCAAAGAAGGGGACAAAGACTTGTTCCAGTCCTTCTAGCTTGAATGGTTGTGAATGAGCCATGGACAATTGATAAATAATTATCATCTCCATAAGCGCTGAACCATACTTGTGTAATGGTTGATCTTCCTCCGGAAAAAGAACCTTTGGGTTGTAAAATGTGATCCCTTGTGAGTAGCTTAACATCCTGGGCCATTGCAGTCTTGCGTGACATGGATGTTGAAACAACCTTCCCAACCGGAGAGTTGGAAGAAGAGGATCAGAGTTGGTTTGCTGGACTGTTGGGATTTTTCCTGAACTTTCATTTTGGTCCCTGAAATGTTTACATTTTGGTCCTGGAAGTTTCAGATAAAACAGAAACAATAAATTTGACCACATAAACATTGACTCTGAAGTTATAAAGCCAACAGTTGGAAAACCAACAGTCTGAGAGTGGAGATTATATTGAAACAAAAGATATGTGTATCACAGATGACATCTTAGGAATTGGATTTCTAAGACATCTAATGGACTGGTCTAACTCCAAACTCAGTTGTGAGATAGTTGACAGTCTCGTTGAAGCCACCAATGAATATGAATCATAGAAGTTATTGGAATCATGGTGCACCTATAGACAAGGAGAGATATGCACAGGTCACGTGTAGTTTAATGTATTGTACACACTACAACCGACCTGATATCGGCCTACAAACAGATCAGTTGAACTCAGGTTCACTGATGATCTTAATAAATGATCAATAAAAGGCGTTAAGTTGGATATGCTGATATCTGAATTATTCGCGTATCTACGGATTATAGTATTCTGGATGTCCAGCGGTTCTGGGAGAACACAATGATGCAAACTAGACATCAGATATGAAGAACACCAAAGCCACAAGTAAATATGTATGGTGGGTCTTGAAAAATCCTCTAAGCAAACTTGCATCGACCGATTCATGATGGGATCAGAGTTTATCTCTTTATACAAAGCATGAAAGAGGTTGAGTAACTTCATGACTCCTTAGAGGACGTCCATTATTGGGAGAAACCCGTGCCTTCAGCAGTTATACACTGTGGCTAACCGGTCGGCTTCAGGAAGGACACGAATGACGGAGTCTGGACATATCTGTCAACAGACATAAGACCGTATGGCAGTTGATCATCACGGGTGTCACTTCCTTACTAACTAAAGGACTACCCGGAGATCAAGTGTTCTGCCTGTCTAGGGGAATGGGTTTAAAACCCAAACAATACGAACCATTGCGGTGGTAACCCAACCATACTGATTGGAGATCCCAAGAATTTGGTTCAATGGGAAAACTAAGCTGCAAAAGGTTCAGTTGAGCGCTTCGGTGGAAGCAAGAAGCACTTCGGATGATGATTTCTGTACGGAAACATGAACTCAAAGCTGTTCCCGCGATAGACATTACAGTGCTACCTGCATTGTGAGTAAAGGTTAAGCTTCCAAACCTTTAAACAATTCTCAAACGGTTGAGGTTAAGGTTGGGAAATTTTTTAATGATTCCTAATACTTGTGAAGTGGGGTATAGCAAGATACCTTGTAGGAGATCACCTATTTAAGGTCAACGAAGGCCGCCTCAAATGAACGCACTTAAGAATCCAAGTGTGTCCACGGCCACAACGGACAAAAACGTAAGAATGAAAACGAATAAGGAGAGTTATTGTGTTGGTATCATTTTCTTGGCTTACACTAAATACTGACGGTTCAAGACATCACGTTCACCGCGCAGTAAGTAAGTCCGGTGGTATTCAACTAGGGAAGGTTCAAAGCGGAAGCTACCTCTCCTGATGCAATATCTTTTATTGAAAAATTCTTTGAAAGTAGGCACCTTGTGTGTGCGCCACAATCTCTCTTTCATAGAGGGGATTGTTGGAAATTTGCCTTTGGCGGGGAGGTGCGTCCACCCATATTTAATGAATTAAACACTAGTGTTCCGCATGTTGGAGGCTTTGTCTCTTCTCACATGCATAATCTACTAAGTGAGTAGATGACCGTAGGGCTAAGAATCATCAAATTTCGTTGAGAAATGAAAGAGATATTAGTCCACAAAGTAAGGTGTTTGAGGCATGAAAATATGGTGTGGGACAAATCTACCACATCGGTGGAAAAAGGAAGAATTGCTCTCTTTATAAGTCTCTAAAGTGGTAAAGGGTTTGGGACCCCAAGGGGTATCCCATGTGTTTAAATGAGGGAGGACCTAGATGTGCATGGGTTCAAGGCTAAGCCCACACGCGCGCCGCCGCCGCCCGTCCGTCCCGTCCGGTCTTGGGTCACGGGCTGTGGGCTGTGGGGACTTTGATTTTGGGAATGACGGAAGGCAGAAACTTTCTGCCTACCGTTTGGACTATTTTTTGGAGCATTAACCAGCCATTACTTGGCTGTTAACTACTCCATAAATAGCCCTCCTTCATGACCATAAATCAGCCTCACTAATAGCATTAAACCTGCCATTTTCAGCCTCCCTAATGGCCATTAACAGCCCTCCTAATGACTATTTACATCCATATTTGTGGCAGTTGAGGAGTTCCTCCTCCATGCTATATATTGATGCCTCCTTTGGCTAAAAAACGTGACAGAAAATAGCACAAAACAGTGAACAAAACTGCTAAACAGTGAGGAAAGACCCACATATACACAAGATATACACAACAGAGACACATTATATACACAGAGACAAAACAGAAGAGAAAACAGAAACTCTTCCTTCCTTTTCCATATCTTCAGCAAGTCGATTCATATTTATTTTCTTCGTCAGACTCAACCTATTTGCTTTGTAGTGTTGAGATTAAAGTGTTGTTTTATCTTGAGAGACTATTTTCCATTGACGTAAAAGCATATATACGGGGCAATCTTGTCTTAAGGACAGAGTGCAATCACTCGACTCAGCACACAGTTGTAACCATCCAGATTTAGTGTTTCTTGATTTCAGGTCATCAAGATTCAAGACTCAACAACTTTGCGGCAGTTTTGAAGATTGGCTATTTGTTTATCCTTTCGAACACTTGTAATATTTATTTACTTCCCGTACTGCTTTACTACAATAGCAATCAACAATTCCGTGTTAGAGGCTTCTTATTTTCATGTCATAGTTCTTTTCCTTGAACTTTACAATGTATATATATGTTAATGGTAAAACAGCTTGCAGTAAGAGTTCCTAGCTATATATCAACCTTATCTTACATATCCACGTTATCTTACATCTGTATCACTTCTCAAAGTTACTCATCATCATCAACAGAGAAATCAGGTTCTTCTGGCTTTTGTAATGAACTAACTGCAATGGAATCTGAATCAGTGTGCTTGTGATGATCCCTTCTACTTGCTGCCCATCTTGCAGCATATTCTGCGACGCCTGATCCAGGTGATGGTGCACTATTCATGTCCGATTTGCCACTAAACGACTCTGTTTCATTCACAAAGTTCTCTAGAGCCTTAAATTCAGCTACACCCTTTCGTTTTTTATATCTTCGGTATGCTGCTTGAATGAAACATGCAGCCCAAGTACGCCACTGGTGCGAGTAGAACCTGAATTTGTGTCTCAGTTGTTTGCTATGCAGCCTCCGAAACTGTGCTGCCACGAACTTTAAGTCCTCCGTTACAAGCGCGAACGACTCTACTTCAGAAACTGCTTTCACCGTTCGAGTGGAGGATGGTAGAATCACACTTGGACGTGGGTCGAGGGCCCATGTAAGCAGTTCCTCACCACAGAAATCACCTGGACCAGAGACGGAGCCAGAGCATTTAGTTTATGAGTTCTGGATCACAATTCTTTTTGGTTACTGCATAGATTATTTACACATTAAATATTTTTTTAAACAAATATACAAGGTTTAAGTCAAAGTTATTGGGTTCTGCTGAACACGTAGTTAGCACTGTGGCTTTGCCACTGACCTGGACCAATACGACAAGTGTTGAAGAAACCAGTACGGCCACCATTCGTGGTGTAAGAATCAAGATTCCCTCGAATTATGAAGAGCATTTCATTGACAGGATCACCCTCGCGCACAACACAAGTGCCTTGGGTGCATAACGCAGGTTTCAGCCTCTCGCATATTGCATCTATCATTCTTTCATCCATTTGATCAAATACTGGTACCTACCAAATTTTCAGAGATAGATCAAAAAAGTATACAATCATTTACATATAATATTTTTCCATCGCATGGAACGTCTAGCATATGCGAATGAAGTGTATTACATTTTCATATAGAAATAAATATAACATTTTATACTTCTATCGGATCCAATGATAAGTCCCATCCAAGATACCCAATCGGTTGGTAATCAACGAGAACCAGAAGAAATTGCCATTTCCAGAATTGCCATTTCCAGAGTCCTCTTCTGCCTGTCTGTTAATGAACTAACATAGGGATCTGATCTACTCCCTCCACCCCAATTTATGTGAAGGTATTTGACTAGGCACGTAGTTTAAGAAAGAAAAAGAGACTTTTAAAACTTGTGGTCTAAAATAAGTCATATCTAAAAAGAAAAGAATATCGTAAAATTGGGACGGATGGAATAATAAAAAAGAAGAGTAAAGACTTGTAGAACTTACTTTTCTAACTAAATCATAGCAGAGGTGGCGCTTAATATCTCTGCGAAGATCTAGAGGAAGTTCTTTGAGAAGGGCTTCCTCATCAACTCCTCTTGTTGCAACCCATTTGTATTGATCATATTTCCTTACTGACTGCCTTAATTCTTGAGGTAACTGTCTGTGGTGCATCCATTGTTCTGAATCCATTCTCCTGATTCTCCACTCCTCTAATCTAATTGTTGTCGACTGGAGGTACGTCTGCTAGTGAAAGTGAATTAGTGCATTGGACTAACAAGATATTGTACCTTATTTACGAAGGATATATCTGCTCAATTTCACATACTTTAAGGGCATATTTGTCCATTTTTTGCTTATTTATCAATTAGTTTAATTGGGGGCTCCAATTAAATTAAGGACACAGTTGGACCAACTATTGAATGGTAAGTGCATATGTGAGCTAAACTAGTAACGAAGGGAATACCTGCTTAATTTCGAATACTTTAATGGCATATTTGGATTTTTTCAGTAAAATCAATTGCATGTATAAGTGGTGGCCAAATAGCCTATAATACAGCAGAGTAAATGTTAATGAGCAAGACTTACTTGCATATTGCCAATGAGTAAGGCAAAAAGAACTAGGCCGAGAGTCGCAACTATGATGGCAAAACTTATTTCTCCAATATGAGTGCTGGTAGAAAGATCTTGTCCTAGAGCACTGCATATCAACCAAAACAAAACTGAAGTTGAGTTTGCGCGTCGAAAATCAGGAATGCTGATTTCTTGGATGAATGAAGAAAATTTTCAATCTTTGCACAGAAAAGAAATCTCCTCCTAAAAAGCACAAGACATATATGATTTACACCTAAGTCAATTGTTAAGTACTGAATATATGAAGCCTCTTTTTCATGGAAAGAGTAGAAACAAAATTTAACTCCTTTACAATCAACATCAGATGAAAGTGCAGATCTGCCCACCACTGCAAATAAAATATGTAAAACCAGGTCTATTTTTAGTACAGATATGAAAAGCCTTCTGACATGAAGGGCTGAAACAACATGTACATTTGAAATGAGTTTTAACTTTTATACACATTAGGGGTCATTTGGTTGTTGGTTAGAGTTATGCATGGATTAGTTGTTCATGTATTACTGATTCCATGTTCTATCCCGCATAAATTAATACATAAATTGACTCATAACTTATACATGTTTTACAGGACTGTAAAATGATAACCAAACACCGTATTTGATATGCTGAATTTTATACAAAGCAACTAAAAAGCTATCAAATATGGTAAATCACTATGTCAGCTCTCTTCCTAACCAGCAACCAAACGACTCCTAATCAATTCATTCAACATTTTCACATCTAAATTATGTATTAGATATACAAATTCCTACAACTGAATTAGGTCACCTAATGATAGCTGCAGTTTACCATTCCAATTAAACATTTTCCATGGAATGAAAGAAACATATGTCCTTAGCTTTTAAGATCAGATAAAACAGAATCTATCAAATTGATTTACTTACCTTAGGTTCTTCAAGCCCCACCAGAGGCAGTAGAAGTACTTGTTGAAAAACAATGCAGATGTTACTCTAACTGTCACCGCGTCATCAAAAATACCAAACGGATAGTTACTTTTATTAGGGTCACATAGACTTGTAATGTTGCTGGAATTGAACCAGGACTTCCTTTGTGGATCATTTACTCTCTGGCAGTCAAAATATTCATAATCACAAGACGGCTTCTCAAGACTGCACGCATATCTCCAGCAAGCTTCTTGCCTCTCAATTGATAGAAGATACCAACAAGCTCCCAATACCTAAATTCGCAGAATGGAAAAGTGCTGCTGATTATGTTCTTCTATAAGGGAGGATTTCGGTTTATAAACAAACCAATTTTCATAAGCATGAAAGATTGTGACACCTATGACGCAAGTCGGGCTGATGAGGGTGGGTCAAGGAGAATAACTGCAGACTTGGACGGAGCTAGGGTACCAGAAGGGTGTTCTTCGAACCCCCTTTGTAAAAAAATTACACTATATATACAAGGTCAAAAGTATTTTTTATGTAAATATATTAGATATTGAATCCTCTCGACTTCTTCGTATATTTATTTTTTTATATTTTGAATAGATAGGGAAGCTTCCGGATAAGGGTGCATATAACACCTTCGGAAAATCTCACATCGAAATGGGAGAGGAAAGTGAAGTGCCGGTATGCACGCTTTTGGGCTAGATATGGCATACCCAAGGAACAAATTTGCGAGGTCTCTTAGACCAAAACAGAAAATATGTGTCATGGGCCTGGACGGTGACAAAGATAAACCATGATGTTCTCATTTGTGTTCTACAGTAGGGAAATGAAAAAGAAAAGGACTTTCTTTCATATGTATCAATAAATATCTAGTGGAGTATAGCAGTATTTTGGCATAAAATGAAGCATCTACCAAACAGGGAGCTCAAACTTCACTTACATGGCTTGCTAACATGTAGAGCATCAAGTTGTAAGCAGCTCCTGCCCATGCTGTTTCAGCCAAAACACCAGTAGCCTTGACAATTTGCGACGACAACGGAAATATGAGATAAAGTCTAGGGAGATACTGACAAATGATAATGAATCTGAGGACATTCTTCGTGTTCGCCATTATTGATCCCCTTAAATTAGGGATAACGACCCAAATTAATACCTGAAACATGAAAGAAGCAATATAATCCTTTTTCAACAAGTTTACTACTTATTATCAGTTTCAACACTTTTACTCAAACACGCAAATACATACTTATAAAATCAGTTTCACCACTTAATTGTGCTCTTCATACTTGATGCTTATCAGCTACTTTTACTCAGTTAAGCCAAAGGGGTTCAATTTCATTCTGCTTAAGGATAACAAAAAGGGCTTTTTCATTTTGGACCATTGGCCAAACTTAATTACGGGAGCTAGCTAAAATATAAAAAACATATAGGCTGATTATGTATAAAGGGCAGCCCGGTGCACTAAGCTCCCGCTATGCGCGGGGTCCGGGGAAGGGCCGGACCATAAGGGTATTATTATACATATATAGCATGTATATAATATGTATATATCATGTTTATTATATGTATATAATATGTATGCTTAATATACAAAACCTATACATTTGCTGGCTATTTGAAAATTAGATTACCGAAAGTATTGGACTGTAATATTCCTTACCAATGTTTGTAGTGACTAACCTGTGGTAAAGGCAGGGCTGCAATGACATCAATCAAGAAATCTCTTCTGAAGTATCTTTGTGCTATCTTTGAAGTATCTATAACAAGCTCTCCTCTCCCAAATACACGAGAAGATGGAGCAACATAAGCAGTTCTAAATCGAACAAAAATCTGAATCATGTAAAAGATATCAGCTATTGATCTAATAACTGTGAGGACAATTTCCAGATTAACTCCTATATCTATGCATATATCGTCCTGGACCACTGGCAAGTAAAACAATAGAGGGTCCACGAACAACGAAATTAAACAAGATACTAAGAAAATCTTGTTCCATCTATGAATTATAGGTCCTCGAGGATCCAATATCTTTCTGTTCGCTCTTTCATAGTCTTCTGAAAATACTCGTGATAGTACTTTCGCTTTCAGGGATTTTCTACTGGCTGGCTCTGATTGTCGTATTCCATCAAGCTTATACTTCACCTTGATCACATTATTATCTCCATTAGTTGTTGCATACTTTGTTGCTTCAAGATCATCTTGGAATCTGAAAATGAAATTCAGTAAAATAACTTACTTCAATGTCATATACAGTTTAATCAATTTACGACAATAGCAACAATTACATATCTTAGGCCAGTTGTATGAATCCTCATTATCTATGTCGCACCATTTAAGCACATGTCATTTCAATTTATGTGATACGTTTTACTTCTCGAGATTGAAACTATGTGAACTTAGACCAACATTTTATAATATTTTTTTTTATCATATAGACATGAGAAGAGTCGCGACTTGTAATGCTTATTGTATAGTTTCTGAATATATATATTTTAATTTTAAAATATTCAATTGATCTAATCCAGTTTATATTCAAAAATTTGTCAAATTGACTATCCATAAGCAAAAAACGCCACAAAAATTGGATGGAGGGAGTAGTTTTCTGTATTCTACTGTCATATAAATCTCTGACAGGACTAATCTCTCTAATCGATTTGCTGATACAAAATGAACATAATGTAGGATTTTTTTGGGTTCAAAGCACATAAGTAAAGCGCAGCGTAAGTTTAAAATTTTGTTTACTTACCCCAACAATTTCTTCTGGTATGGTTATATGACAATCAAAACCTGTAAAGTAGAAACTCAAACAAGAATACTTACAGGTTGTATTATCTGAAATCTATACTAAGGGTGAACACACGACTGCACCCTTCGATTGCAAGCACCTTGCTGCAGTGTATTCCTCCGTCAAGAAAGCTAGGAACTCTTGGCAGAAGTTTGAGAGAGTTTTATTCTAAACTCTAAGTCTAGAATTGTTTAATGAAAGATTAACCTTATAACAATGAGGTTAGTGCTGTATATATAGTTATTTTTCAGGTCAAAACCGAATCAGGGTTGGGCTCTAAGCCTGTCCCAAAAAATGAGGTGCAGTGGGCTAGTCTGACTAGGCCCACTGCCGGGTTGGCGCCACGGCTCAGCCTAGTGACACCGCGGCGCCTTACGTCCAGTATTGTTCCTTGTCTTGTTAATATATATTTAGCACATTTAATTAAATCCAAAATCCAATTTTGACTTAATTAAACAATTTTCATCAAATAGAAATTATCCCATAGTTATTATCAATTTAAATATCTCGATTCCAAATCGAATATTTAATATTTTCTCAATACACCCTTAGATCGAAGAGACAATCGACATAGTGTGACCCTTTAGGCCTTCACATAGTGACACTAATCCAATTAAGGTCCATACGGAACTCCTAGACTGCGTCGTACGATGAACTCAATATATGAAGTACGTTTACATGAATCCAACAAACACAACCTTTATGTGAGATGATAAATTCCTTTCATTCGCGACACACTCGATCAAGCTTAGGATTTTCCATGTGTCTATCCAAATGGCTTGATCACTTTAGCTCATCTATATTAGTCGACAACTAGACCATATTCTAAATATGTCTCTTGCATTGGCCAATGACTTGGTCAACCTAATATCACTGAGAAGCTGAGTGCTCTCTCGAATATCTAATCGAGGAATGAATCCTATTCTTGGCTCAACTACCACCTTAATTTACATCATAATGTACCCAACACAAGCCGTGTTTTATGCTATAAGGAGTTTAAGCTTAGGACAGGGTCAAAGTACATTACTCCGTAAACAAGATGCGTATTGACCTCAAGTCAAATGACCTTTATCTCCCACAGATAACACTATAGACATGTATAACAAACAGTTTATCAGCAGGGTATACCAATACTTTCCAAAAGCATCCATGTGTCCATCACTAGTAACCATTACTAGTAGCAGGTGAGACATACTACATTCTCTAAGAATGTGATGCAGACCACATGTCGACTTATAACATATCATCGATATCCCATTTTCGATGATCATTAGTCGAGTCTACTTTGAGAGTTACATTCTATCATCAATATCTCACTCTATTAATGACAACGTAAGCTCAAGGGATGCACATTAATGAATAATTACAAACAATCAAATAATAATTCAATAATTGCAAATGTCATAAATATATTAATCTTATTAATTAATACGAATGTGTTCAAGTACATTTGTCCCTAATAATGATTGACTTTCACATAAGAGCTAGAAATGAAACGAGAAATAGTAATGAAGTTTCATTGTAAGTAAAATAATGAGAGAATTCAAACCTTACAGATCTGGAATTACTATAAGCCATGACACTCATGGCAAAAAAACAATCTCATTCAGGCTCCAGTTATGGGTGATATATCATCTGTAGACTATCACGAAAATGACTTGTAATGAATTGTAAGCCACCAAGTGAAAAACAGCAAACTTTAGCTGGTTTTCCTTCAGCAGAAATCATGTGAAGAAAAAGTAATACTATACAAATTGCAGATATAAGTAATAAAGACTCCAAAGTATATCTCTTAGACCAAAATTTCAGGTCAAACATGTGACTGAATCTTTAGATTTCAAAGTTCAGTTGACTTTAGAACCATGCATCACCAACAATCAGCCTAAACTTATCAAATTCAAGGGGAAAAACTAAATGAAAAAATAATAAATGAACTCATCAAACTTTTGGAGAGTACAAGTTAATAGAAAGTTGCAACAAGAACATAGGAGAAATTGGGCTATGCGGCCCTTTTATGCAGATCGTTATTATCAGTAGCACTTCTAGTGATTACATTTCGAAAAAAACAGAAAGTATTTTCATAAGAGCAATGGTTTTTAAAACGAGTCATTTTTCTTGGGTGAAAATGTTTTTAGAAAATACAGTGAGACAGTGACAATCCTGCAATCTGAAAATTAAGTTGATATAAATAGAACACAGCAAGATGACCAAAAAAAATCAAGCTAGAGATTGTCACACTTGAGTTTTGAAACTGTTATTGAGCTACATTTTCCGCTATTTAGAAGCTTCCTTTATGTCAAGAGGATTCGACAATTCATATAGAGGAAAAATGTTTGTTTTTACCCAATTTGCATAGTATAACTTTCTGAAGAACGACGAAATGATTCAATTGAACCACTTTAGATCATTAGGGGCGGAGCTACAACTTCCTTTAAGGATTCGGCAAAATCCAATAGCTTTGGCTTAAACCTTGTAATTATGTTTTAAAATTCAATAATTTATCAAGAACTCAATAAATTACGTTTTTCATAATTCAGAAGCCTTAAACTTAAAATTCTAGTTCCGCCTCTGCAGACCATGTAGTTCCTCCCCTGCCACTAAATGGCACATAAATATAACATTAGACAGTTGAATATAATGCTAGGAATCATCTGCACTAAAACTTTATCGGAAAAAAAAAGGTCCCCTCTGTGACTACTGTGAGAGATGTTTGAACACTAACAATATGAAAAATTCATATTATGGATGCAATTTAATACTCTACTTTTCAGTCTACTATATCACATTTACTATGAATATAATAACTTGTTATCCTAAGTTTCTTAACCTGATACGTGAAAAACATACTCATTGAATACGTTGCTCCTATATTAGCAACAAAGGGAATCTAGTCATGCACTATTTTGCGTATTTAGGGAGTAAACTTCTCTCTTTGTCTGCTAAGAGTTTCAATGTTTGATTTTTTTTAAGTCAACAAGGAATAAAGACTAACAGTAGAATTAATAGCGGAGCCACGAATTTGAATAAGGAAATTAAAAAAAACTGTAAAAATATCACTGAAAGGAAATTCAATAATTTATATATACAAAATATTTTATTTTTATTCGTAATTTTCCAATAAAAGTAATTAAATTGAATTCCTTCACCAAAGTAGCTACACCCTTAAGTATATTTTTTTTGGTGAAAGGGATTCAATTGAATCTCTTGAAAAAATAGCTATACGCCTAAGTACAACATGGGTAAATACTGTCACGCTTCATAATATTGACCATGTTGGCATTTAGCAATGACAAGTGTAAGTTTTGATGATTGACAAAGTAAATGAACAAAGCGAATGGACTTGATCCATCCAAGAGACATATGCATTGTAAAGTGAATGAACCAGAAGGAAATGAGTCAGGCACAGAGATGAAGTGAATGAACCAGGTCTATAGACATGTTTCATCTCAGACACAGAGCCAGACAGAGTTGAATGGAATAGATGCTTGAACCAGGTCCACAAACATGTTCCAGCTCAGAGTCCTACTGTGATTAGGATTTGGATTTTATGGTAAGGACTTGGTGTACAAGTTTGCAGGATTTCTTGTCATACTTATCAAGATATTTCAGACTCCTAAAAGGATACTGAAGCTGCATGAAGATGCAAGAATCCTAAACTAACTCAAACCCTATTTCTCTACAATGGGCCTCATCACGTAGGGTTTGGGGTTAGCCGACTTGCTGCACATCAAGAGTATAAATATTCAAGTCTTGCCATCAAGAAGATTTACGCACTCACATAGAGAGAAAACAAAATTCTAGCAAATACATGAATATCGTATTGAGTTTCTGATTCCTGAAGTGCAACTTGATATAGAGAAGAAGATTGAAGAACTTGTTTCATAGAGTTGTGTTTACAGTCTTCAAGTCTATATTCGCGTATTAGGATTGTTTATCAAGTTGTACCTTTATCAGTTTTCCTAGAAGCAACTGTCATAGGTGTAATTGTTTGTCAAATTCAATTTCAAGTTGGGGGCGACTTAAAGTGGGTTCATTAGTCTAGAGAGATTAATGAGATAAGAATTAGAGTTTTGTTCCCAGGTAGAGTAATGTAGTCTATCCTATAACCCAAAATTAAGTATCACGTAGGTTAGATATTTGATTGTGCAAAATATCAATTGGTATCAGAGCATGTACTTTTAAAGATGCTAACACCTTAAGAGAAGATCATAATGAATATTGCACCACCAATCGGACACAGTAAATGACAATCACCAAGAAGGTCACTGTTGTTTAATGGACAATACTATGGCTGGTGAAAAGCTCGCATGGAGAATCACCTGTAAGCAGAAGATTACGAGTTATGGGACAGGGTCATTGAGGGACTAAAGTACCCTACCAAGAAGGAAGCTGATAGAACAGATGTAAAGAAGGAGAAAAATAAGTACAATGAGACTGACTACAAAATACTTGGAAAGAATGCTAAAGCTAAGAACGTTCTGGTCTGTGGCCTTGGACCAGATGAGTACAACAGGATATCTGGGTGTAATATGGCTAAACAAATCTGGGATGCTCTGAAGAATGCTCATGAAGGCACACGTCAAGTAAGGAAGTTCAGGATGGTCATGCTTGCTACTGATTATGAAAACTTCAAGATGAAGCCTGGAGAAACTGTTGTTGAGATGTTCACTAGATATACCTCCTAAGTTGACATCGCTGGGAAAGACCATCATCACTGAGGACTCAGTGGACAAAATCTGAGGACTGTACCAAAGCCCTTTAAGATGAAGGTAACTGCAATACGGGAGACCAAGGATATATAAGTTATGCAATTTGATGAACTAGTCGAAAACATAAAGACATATGAAATAGACATGGAGATTTCTAAGAATGAAGAAACAAGTGTTACAGTTCACTTTTACGTGAGGCATAAAAACTACTTCATAATTGTGGACTCTTTTTGGATTTACTATTTTTATAGTCGCCACCTAATTTATTTTTAAAAATTAGAAAAACCAATTTTAAAGTTATTATTTGTAAAAAAAAAAACCCTGTTTAGTACCAGAGTTCGGATAAAAGTTCAGGTGATTCTACGGAGAAGGTGTTAGGCAACCCGGTATTAAGAATCCACAGAATGCGGTTGACTTTTGGATTTTAATAGCGTAACTTTAGTAAATATTTTCTTTAAAAAGTGTATATATATGAAGTCATGGCATATCAAGAAGGGTTTTATCAAGTAAAATCCTTTTATTCTTCTCAAACGAGTTGAGTCTTTTCCCATTTTGAAAATGCGAATAAAGATTTAAATAATTTATTCTGCTTTTCGGATCAAAACACACTTAAGGTTTCCTTAAGTAGAGTTCTACTTGACTTGCTAAATGTATAATCCATTTATCTTTATAGGTTTTTGAAAATGCACAAATGTATATTCCTTGTTTAATATGCCATAGACTTAAATAAAGTTTTGACAAAAAATTTATCCTCTTTGTAAGTTATAAAGCCATAGTTTTTGCTCTTGTTTTAGTATAGGTCAACCACATCTTTTAATCTAAATCCCTTTCCTAAACTCAAATGGAAATGAAATTCCTTTGTTAATTTAACTTAAAATGGGCGAAACCCAAAAGACTTAGTTTTAAAAAAAACATTTAAACCATTTTGTCTTTTTCTCTTCAAAGGCTTCTCTTTTGAAATAACACTTTCCTTTTTTGATCCTTTTGTGAAAATTTCCAAGTTTAGGAAAAGAGGTCGATTTGTTTTTTCTCAAGGATGTACCACTGTTTTCCGTTTCCTGTGTTTCCTTCAAGGGAGAAAATATTTCTTTTTTATCATTTTATGAGAAAAAATATCCTTTGTTTTTTATTGAGTCCGAATCAAAACGTGACGGGGTTCCTATTCTTTCTAACGATACAAACATCGTCTGACTATTTCATCTAAGTTTTAACCATGAATTTCAATAATACAAGTATCTTTTCAATACAATGCACATAAATATAATCGAAAGTGGGCTGGTGGGTTTACCAAATAATAGATCATTTTTATCCATGATTAGGCCTTCAAGGTTTGTTTAACTCGGGATAATGCAGTGTTGAGATTCAGGCCCAACAGAAGCGGCTGACATGTATGTTTTGGGCCAATGGACCCGGGTGAAGAATGTTCATGCAAAGAGGGGAAAAAGACGGTGAGAGTTAGAAGATATCTATACTTTTTTAACTATTTAATAAAACTCCTGCATAAATATTATGCACGCATATTTAAAAGAAAGGAAAATTGTTTGTATACTTAAATTGTATACAGCAGATACACAGGTGATAACCGGATAAAAAACAACAAAGTTACTGACTCACAAAAGGCCCAAAATGCAAACAATGAATACCCAAAAGCCCAATATTCAAAATTTTGTACAAGAGGTAAATGTTATGGGCCAATAATTTGACTCATACAGGAAGAGATCGAAAGAAAAGAAAGTTCAGCCCACTAACACGAGCACAAAAACAGTTTATATGTTATAATATACCTTAGTTATATGTGATATAAACCCTTTGTATATTAAAGCACACATGAAAGTGTATCTCCGTATATCCCAAGGTATATCATGCCATGTCAGGCTCGAGAAAGGAAGAATTTACATCTAAACTCATTCGTTAATAAAAACCAGCTTGGTTTATACTAAAACGTAGGTATATAAAGGATATACTCCTTGTATACTTAGGGTATACAAGGTATACATGACTGTACACACCCAATGTATACTCCGTTATATGCAAGTGTAGGGTTTTTGTTGGGTTCAAAACATATAAGTAGGCACAACGGAAGTTTAAAATTTTGTTCTACTTACCCCAACAATTTCTTCTGATATGGTTATATGACAATAAAAAACATGTAACATAAAACATGAACATTTACAGGTTGTATTATCTGGAGTCTTTACTTAGGGATTACACGCGACTGTCCCTTCGACTGCAAGCACTATGCTATGGTTTATTCCTCAGCCAAGAAAGTCAGGAAATCTCGGCAGAGGTTTGAGAGAGTTTTATCATAGACACTAAGTATAGAAGTCTTTATGAGAATTAGTATTCTTAGTATGTTTAATAACAATGAGGTTGTGCTGTATATATAGTTAAAATTAGGTCAGAAAACATTTTAGGGTTAGACCTAAGCCTGGCCCAAAACCCGAAGTGCAGTGGGCCAGTCCGATTGGGCTCACTGCCGGGTCGGTGCCACGGCGCCCTACGTAAAAATTTGTTTCTGTTTTCATTTAATATATATATATATATATATATTCAGCACATTAAATCCAAAATCCAATTTTGATTTAATTAAATAATTTCCATCTAATAGAAATTATCCCATAGTTATTATCAATTTAAATATCTCGCTTCCAAATCGAATATTCCTTAGACCGAAACGACAATCGAAATAGTGTGACCCTATAGGCCTTCACATATCGACACTAATCTAATTAAGGTCCACACGGAACTCCTAGACTGCGCAGTATGACGAACTCAATATGTGAAGTACGTTTACATGAATCCAGCAAACATAACTTTTATGTGAGATGATAAATTCCATTTATTCGCGACACACTCGATCAAGCTTAGGATTTGACATGTGTCTATCCAAATGGCTTGATCACTTTATCTCATCTATATTAGTCAACAACTAGATCATATTCTAAATATGTCTCTTGCATTGGCCAATGACTTGATCGACCTAATATCACTGAGAAGTTGAGTGCTCTCTCGAATATCCAATCGAGGAATTAATCCTATTCTTGGCTCAACTACCACCTTAATTTACATCATAATGCACCCAACATAAGTCGTATCTTATCCTATAAGAAGTTTAAGCTTAGGATAGGGTCAAAGTATATTACTTTGTAAATAAGGTGCGTATTGACCTCAAGTCAAAGGACTTTCATCTCCCACACGCTGATAGCACTTTAGACATGTATAACAAATAGTTTATCAGTAGGGTATACCAATACTTTCCAAAAGTATCCATGTCTCTATAACTAGTAACCATTACTAGTAGCATGTGAGACATGCTACATTCTCTAAGAATATGATGCAGACCACATGTTGACTTATAACATATCATCAATATCCCATTCTCGATGATCATTAGTTTAGGCTATTTTAGAGTTACGCTATATGATCAATATCTCACTCTATTAATGACAACGTAAGCTCAAGGGATGCACATTAATGAATAATTACAAATAATCAAATAATAATTCAATAATTGCAAATGTCATAAATATTAATCTTATTAATAATACGAATGTGTTCAAGTACATTTGTCCCTTATGATGATTGTCTCTAGGACATACATACTTTCAATCTCCCACTTGGCCTAGAGCCAATATCCGATGTCGGGTCTGCTAGATTATCATCTTTGGGAACATAGTCTAATCTTATTTCTTCAGTTTCCACCATCTCCCTGAGTATGTGGTATTTCCTCGGTACATGCTTGTTTCTGTTTGTTGATCTTGGTTCCTTAGCTTGCGCAATCACACCAGTGTTATCACAATATATCGTTATTGGATGACTGGCACTTGGAACAACCCTTAGTTCTTTTAAGAACTCAGATATCGAGACAACTTCTTTACAAGCTTCCGATGCAGCAATGCACTCGGATTCAGTCGTCGAATTAGCAGTGGTTTCTTGCTTTGAGTTGTCTTTCCAACTTACTGCTTCACCATTGAAAATGAAGGCATATCGAGACTGTGACAACCCTAACAATCTATTAGGTCTATCTCCTAATTCCAAGAATGCAACAGGCTTCACCCAAGTCCTTCATCATGAAGGTGCCGGATAACCATTTCTTGACTGATTGCATGAGAGTCTTATTATCTCCCATTATTAATATGTCATCAACATATATAACAATGAAGACAATTCTCTCTTCTTTGCGCTTACTATTAACGCAGGAATCTTCTTTGTTTCTAACAAAGTCAAACGATTTGACTGCTTTGTCAAAACAAATATTCCAACTCCATAAGGCTTGCTTAAGTCCATAAATGAACTTATGTAGCTTGCATACTGCTTTGGGCTTACTCTTGGATATAAAACCATCAGGTTGTATCATATATGCCTCCTCAATTGGATTACCATTGAGAAAAACAGTTTTAACATCCATTTGCCAAATGTCATGATCATAGCATGCGGCTATTGCAAGCAAAATCCGAATGGACTTAATTTTCGCAACAGGTGAAAAAGGTTTCATCATAATCAACCCCAGGCCGTTGATTAGAACCTTTAGCCACCAATCTTGCCTTATAAGTCTGTGCCTTACCATATGCATCAATCTTCTTCTTGAAGACCCATTTGCATCATATGGGTCTAACTCCTGTTGGCAAATCAACCAAGTTCCAAACTTGATTGATGTACATCGAGTCAATCTCAGATTTCATGGCTTCTTGCCATCTTTGTGAATCAATGTCTAACATAGCTTCGCTGTAGGTTGTAGGTTCATCGTCATCAGGAATATCTATCTCATTGTGTGTTTCAACAAGAAGATTAAGTATTTCAGGTGGACGATGAGTCCTAGTGGTCCTACGGAGTTGATTATTCTATGTTTCAGTGTTTGTTGCATTCTGATTGTGAGAAGGTCTTTGTGTCCTGGACAATCCATCACCTTGAGAGCTTTCAGGAATGTCATTTTCATGTATTTCCTGAATGGAATGATGTACAACCATTGTATCATCTTCTATTGGTTGTGTATGAGAGCCTTGCATTTCTACACTGTCTTTCGTAGCACTCCCACTGGCTGAAGGGCGTACTCTAAGTACCCAATCTTTACCAAATACTCCCACTGAATCCTTGTCTAGGTCTTTTGACAAGGGTTCAACTTCTGTGCTATCTCGTGGTTCTTGAATTTCTTCAAGCTTTATCGTATTGCAGCTTTGTTCATTGTAGACATAGTCTTCTTCAAGGAAATTTGCATTTATGAAAATAATGACCTTATGTTCTCCAGGAAGATAGAAATAATATCCCTTAGTTTCCTTTGGATACCCCACAAAATAATATTTCTCACTTTTAGATTCCAACTTGTCAGTAAGCATCTTCTTTACGTATGTAGGGAACCCCTAGGGTCGCATGTGTTTAAGTGTTGGCTTCTTGCCATCCCATATCTCATATGGAGTTTTCTTTACTGACTTTGAAGGAACCCTTTTCAGAATATAAATTGAGCTTTTCAATGCATAGCCCCAAAGGTATATTGGTAGAGCTGAGAAACTCATCATGGATCTAACCATATCTAATAGGGTTCGATTTCTCCTTTCAGCAATACCATTCATTTGTGGCGTTCCAGGAGGTGTCCATTGTGATTAGACTCAATGGAGCTTCAAGTAATCTAGAAATTCTTTACTTAAGTATTCACCTCCTCGATCTGATCGAAGGGTCTTGATACTTATTTCACGTTGCTTCTCTACTTCTGACTTGTACTCACTGAATTTCTCAAAGGCTTCAGACTTGTGTTTCATAAGATACACATGCCCAAACCTTGTGAAATCGTCTGTAAAAGTGATGAAGTAAGGGAAGCCTCCCTTAGCTTGAGTTGAAAATGGCCCACATACATCAGTATGGACCAACTCAAGTAACTCTTTGGCTCGCACCCCTTTCCCAGAAAGTGGCTTATTGGTCATCTTTCCTCTCAAGCAAGATTCACAGTTACCATAGGACTCCAAGTCAAATGGTTCCAGGTAGTCTAACTTTCTTAATCTTGCTATCCTTGATTCATTGATGTGACCAAGTCTACAGTGCCATAAGTAGGTGGGGTTTCTTGGATTACTTATCTTAGCTCATTTGTTTTGCACATTGAAAATTTCACGACTACAGTTTAGAACATACAAACCATCCACAAGCAGAGCATTTCCACAAACAAAACCATTAAAAGACACTACATAACTGCCATTGGCAATAAATGAGAAAAATCCCTCAATGTCTAACACTGGAATAGAAATAACATTCCTCGTCAATGAGGGAATAAAATAACAATTATTTAGTTCTAAACAAAAGCCTGAAGGTAAATCTAGTCTATAAGTTCTCACGCGCTCAACATCCACTCATGCTCCATTTCCAACGTGCGGGTCTACCTTCCAAGGTCCAACCTTTCTGCTGTCAATCAGACCCTGCACATTATTACAAATGTGTGAGCCACACGCGGTATCTAATACCCAGCAGTGAGATTTACTTATAGACATGTTTATTTCAATGACAAACATACCTTGTCCAGTAGATCCAGGAGCACCTAGTGCTTTGCCTCCTCCTGGAGCTGTGCAGTCCTTCTTCCAGTGCCCCTTCTTCTTGCAGTTGAGGCACACATCCAAAGCTACCTTTTCTTTCTTTTGAACACCTCCTCTAGGTTTCATAACGGTAGGTGCAGCAACTGTCTTACCCTTCTTCTTCTTCTGCATGTTCTTACCATTGGGTTTGAATTTGCTAGAAGAGCCCACTATGAGCACAACTATACCTTTAGAGATAGATGATTCAAAGGTCTTCAACATGTTGTGAAGCTCTGGAAGACTTGCCTTGGTCCCATTCATATTGAAGTTCACAATAAAATTTTCAAATGAACCAAAAAGTGAATTCAGGATCAGGTTGACAGAGACATTTACAGCCAGCTTCGTTCCAATCGAAACCAACCTTTCTATCAGTCCAATCATCTTCAGAACATGTGCTGACACTTGACCCCCATCATTTAGCTTATACTTGAAAATGTCCCTCAACAGTTCATACTCCATTGTCTGAGACTGTGAGTCATAGAGACTCTTCAATTGTTCTAGCATCTCGTTGGGGCCCATGTTTTTATATTGCCTCTGTAACTCCAAGGTCATGGAGGACAATATTACACATTGTGCCGAGGTAGCATCGTCTAGATGTTTCTGATAAGTAAACCTTGTAAAACATGGCATACTCAGCAGAATCTTCAGCAGGGACTGTGGGGAATACTGTGTCTAACACATACTCAATTCTTTCTAGTCTTAAAACCAATCGCAGATTTCTTAACCAGTCAGGGTAATTTGATCCAGTCAACTTGTTTGTCTCGACCAACATTTTCAGTGATAGATTCGACATTTTATACTACTGAAGAAACAATTAGACTTGAAATTAAACTCTAATATAATTTCTATTGAACACATTCGATAACTAATTAACATGACCTTTAGTTTAATTAGCTTCCACTATTTTGACATACTATTCGACCCCATGGAAGAATACGGACTCATATCAAATATGGTCATAATGGGCCATGATCCAGGTCCATGCTATCTCCGCGTTTGATGTGGCTTATAACTTCAACAGCACAACCTGGTAAGTCTCTAAACCAATTATAAATAATTTGTAACTCATGTTTGACCGAATGTTCTAAACAATCGATCTGCGTCCCTCGGCTTGTCCGACACTGTGGCGCCAAGACAACCTATCAAGTCAATCCCGTTATGCGACCGCAATTATGTATATAAGTGAGTTTTGCCTTATATAGCAAACACTGTGATGTAAATACTCATGAAGGTTTATCACCCACTTCTACATTTAACATGCATCTATGAAAGAGTCTGAGTCCTCCTAGACTTAGAGCAAATGTTGTGGCATAAATACTCATCTCACCGAAAAGGAATTTGCACTACAATCAATTATAACGGACGACGCGTTCATTTCAAATGAGACTTGTATTAAAATTTTAGGAAATATTTTAATTCAGGATTTTAACCAAGATCAACTATAGTATGCTATATCAAATATAACATCTTAATTATCATGCAAAGTCTATTAAGCACTTATTGGGTACCACCTGCCCAAGCATGATATTAAGCGGTTTAAATACATACTGGATGCCGCCTACCCAAACAGTTATTTGTGGACGTTAGTATAGTAATTTAAATGACAATCATTTAGCACATAAACAATATAATTATCAAATATACTGTATGATAATAATCATGGGTTAAACATTCTGAACTCTGAATTTTTTTTTGTTTCTGGACAGGTGGGGCCGCGGCGCTAATCATTAGGGCCGCGACGCCACTGAGATAGAAGCCTTTCGGTTTCTGCATATGCATTAGCATCGCGGCGCTCCATCATGGAGCCGCGATGCTCCACCATGAAGCCTCGACGCTGCAACGGCAGAAACCTTTCGGCTTCTATAAATACATTAGCGCCACGATGCTCCACCATGGAGTCGCGGCGTTGCAAAGACAGAAACCTTTCTGCTTCTGTAAATGCATTAGCATCGCGGCGCTCCACCATGGAGCCACGACGCTTACTGTCCAGTGAGTCCAAAATTTTGAAACGAAACTTAGGGTCGCGGCGCTCAACCATGGAACCGTGGCGCCGCCCTAAAAACCCTAGCAAGCACCGCGGTGCCGACGTCCTGACAAAATGTTTCTGTGTTGATTTTTCAAAATCGTTCAAGCCCTAAATCAAATTTAGGGATCAAAGCACAAATCCTTAATCCTCACCCACCATTATCAATAACGCACATATCAACTATCATACATTCATACTCGTTCTTCGCCGTGCACCGTGCAATGAGCCGGATATCCGCACTTTCGGCTTAGTTCGAGTTAGAACGGAATTACTTCCTCGAGTTAGCGTAGGAGATAATTTAGGGTGATATCAAAAAGTTAACATTCGGTCAAGATATATAGGATGTCAAGAAGCCTTGTTTTAATCCAATTTTATGTTTAACTCATATTATTATGTTATTCAATTTGTTATATAACCATTGAACTAGCCTGGGCTCTGATACCACTGTAGGGTTTTTGTTGGGTTCAAAACATATAAGTAGGCATAGTGGAAGTTTAAAATTTTGTTCTACTTACCCCAACAATTCTTCTAGTATGGTTATATGACAATAAAAAACATGTAACATAAAATATGAATACTTACAGGTTGTATTAACTGGAGTCTTTACTTAGGGATTACTCGTGACTGTCCCTTCGACTGCAAGCACTATGCTAAGGTGTATTCCTCTGTCAAGAAAGCCAGGAAATCTCGTCAGAGATTTTGAAAGAGTTTTATCCTAGACTCTAAGTCTAGAATTGTTTATGAGAATTAGTATTCTTAGTATGTTTAATAACAATGAGGTTGTGTTGTATTTATAGTTAAAATTAGGTCAGAAACGTTTTAGGGTTAGGCTTAAGCCTGACCCAAAACCCGAGGTGCAGTGGGCCAGTCCGACTAGGCTCACTGTCGGGTGGGATATATATTCAGCACATTAAATCCAAAATTCAATTTTAATTTAATTAAATAATTTTCATCTAATAGAAATTATCCCATAGTTATTATCAATTTAAATATCTCAGTTCTAAATCGAATATTTAATATTCTCTCAATACACCCTTAGACCGAAAAGATAATCGCCATAGTGTGACCCTATAGGCCTTCACATATCTACATTAATCCAATTAAGGCCCACACGGAACTCCTAGACTTCGCCGTATGACGAACTCAATATGTGAAGTATGTTTACATGAATCCAACAAACATAACCTTTATGTGAGATGATAAATTTCTTTCATTCGCGACACACTCGATCAAGCTTAGGATTTGCCATGTGTCTATCCAAATGACTTGATCACTTTATCTCATCTATATTAGTCGACAACTAGATCATATTCTAAATATGTCTCTTTCTTTGGCAAATGACGCTCTCTCCAATATCCAATCGAGGAATGAATCCTATTCTTGGCTCAACTACCACCTTAATTTACATCATAATGCACCCAACACAAGTTGTATCTTATCCTATAAGAAGTTTAAGCTTAGTACAGGGTCAAAGTATATTACTCTGTAAACAAGGTGCGTATTGACCTCAAGTCAAAGGACTTTCATCTCCCACACGCTGATAACACTTTAGACATGTATAACAAATAGTTTATCAGCAGTGTATACCAATACTTTTCAAAAGTATCCATGTGTCCATCACTAGTAACAATTACCAGTAGCATGTGAGACATGCTACATTCTCTAAGAATGTGATGCAGACCACATGTTGACTTATAACATATCATCGATATCCCATTCTCGATGATTATTAGTCGAGGTTATTTTAGAGTTATGCTCTATCATCAATATCTCACTTTATTAATGACAACGTAAGCTCAAGGGATGCACATTAATGAATAATTACAAATAATCAAATAATAATTCAATAATTGCAAATGCCATTAATATTAATCTTATTAATAATACGAATGTGTTCAAGTACATTTGTCTCTAATGATAATTGTCTCTAGGACATACATACTTTCAGCAAGGACGTTTATTTTTTAGAGCTATTAAGGTATACAAAGGCAGCTAAGCAGGAATACATAGATGATGATTGTTTAGGTAGAAACAGAGAATAACTGATAGTTGGGATATGAAACTCGGAAAAACTAATAATTCAGGTGTTTTTTTTTACCATTATCTCTTATAATTACACAAATTTATGATTTATTTGAGATCACATTTAAAAAAAAATTCTAAACATCGTATCCGGTCAAAATGCATCGCATAAGGGGATGGAGGGAGTATACTTTTTATAAAAGAAAGTCAAGTATAATACTAAAGTCTTATTCAATTTTCATAACATATATATATATATATATTGTAAGCTTGACAACCGTGTAAGTAAGATGTATGTTGTTTTATTGTCATTTGATCCAATAACGTTCCGTTAGATAGGAACAGAATTGATAAATACTGGTAACTCTCGGATAGAGTGTTAGAACAGAAAAATCCAATTTTCATATCGTCGGAGTGCTTCCGACTTGTCTAGGGTCCTAACAGGTGAGATTATCCCCCGTCTCTACACCAAGTTGTTGACAATACTGAGTATAATACTCAACCCTTCTGGCAACAGTCTGAGCGTTGCCACCATCACATTCAATCCGACCATTAATAGCTCGAATAGTTGGTCCAAAACCTTGGCCAGAAGTAATGATAGAATGACAATTGTTCATCCAATACCACAAGGCTGTCTTGAAGGAAATAACACCATCTCTTGCTACTATGTCAGGGTCATTTAGGCCATCGAATCCAATGGATTTTCCAGCAGGACCATAGTTGAAGTTCCATGATAGTTGGATTGGTCCTCGACCATAGTAGTTCTTGCCTGAGACACAAGGGTACTCTGTGTTGTTCTCATCACAATAGTCGCCTGAAGGACCATTTATCTCATTTATGAAGCACATGTCTGCGTATAAAACGAAACAAGAAATTAGTCGTATGTTAATTAAATTGATAATTAACGCTAATATGTATTAAGACACACCTAGTTGATAGTTCAGGTAGAAAAGGGAACAATCGATAGTTAGTCTAATCAATTTCGAGATATGTTTTAATACGTAGATGGAGAGTTCAAGTAGGAAAAGGAAACAACTAACGGTTGGAGTGTAAAACTCGCGAAAAAGCGATAATTTAAGTGTGTTTTAACCATTAACTCACTAAAAATCCGTCGGAAACATTACCAAATATCTCCAACGAGACCCAGCATGTAACCGAGTGAATGATTAAGATAAAAACAAGATGGTTCGAAAACCATCTTTGCAATAAAACAAAAAACATATACATATATACGTATCAAATTTATTACTTCTTATTAAGATTTAGTTTTAGGCCACTAATTTCATTAACCTTCCCTATTATTACAACATGAATAATGGAAATGCAAGTAATTAAGAAGCTTACGTCCAGTTTCATGGGTGACATGAGCAAAGAAAGCAGCAATCTCACGCTTAGAATCATCAGTAGAACTCACAGTTCCAAAATTAGGATAAGATTTAAGAGCTTCAAGGAAGTTAGACCTTGTATAAAACCCTTTTCCTTCACAGTTAGAAGCAGCTTGATCAGCTATTCCATTGAAGAATGCATCAGATACAACACCAGAAACTGAACCTCCATTGCTTGTTGATTGTGGTGAATTATTGTTACTAAAACAAGGTCCTCCTTGACACCCTTGTCCACAATAATCATTTCCACTTCCACAATATCCCCATTGGCTGCAGCATAAATTTTCTGAACAACCACAATTTTGTGCCAAGATTAATCTTGGAATAGCTAATGCAAAAAGGAAAATGAAATAGAAGTTCATATTTCTTTGTATAAAGGGTGGGGTGAAGGGTATGAATCAGTTCACAAATGTGGAGGAAAGTCTATTAAGGCACAGATATTTATAGATGGGAAATTATTGATTAAGGGTTTGCTACATTAATAAACACTCATACAGATAAGACCTCTATTTTAAAAGCAACACTTACACCCTTTATGATGTTCTTTCTTTTTTTATAAAAAATAATCTATAAATGAAAATTCTACACAAATAAAACGTCATCTAATTAAGTATATTTAAGATAATTTTGAACGAAGTAATAAATAAAAAAAGAGAAATTTCTATATAATAAATATTGTAATTAGATAAAATTACAAATAATATATATTTAAAGTGTAAAAAAATTATTATTAATAGTTGATATATCTTATTTAATATATTTCATTATTGATATACATCCTAATTAGAGGTGTTAGTGTAAAAGTTTCATAATACAGAGGGTGTAAGTGTCTGATTTTAATATATAAGGAGTCTATTTGTAACTGAGTCATAATACATCAAAATTTAGTGTAGCTAGCCCATTAATTAATTATAGAAGAGCCACTATTGTTGAATTGTTCCAAATTATATTGACCACACTTTTTCGTATGGGTTGACTTCTGACTTTTTTGAGTCTAAGATATTGTCAAAAAGGTCATTTACGCTAGGAGTAGATATTGTCAAACACGCAATTCAAAAGGGCAAGGTTTCTCACTTTTGAACTCATATATTTCTCCTTCTAGAATTGAAGACACCACCAGACGAGATGCATTGAATCATAAACTTAAATATTACATACACATAGGTAATGATCATAAATCTATATATGGTAGCTATTGAAGTGTGTGATCATCTGATCTAAAAGCTTAAGTTGTTAGATAGAATACACTTTTAATATTTGATTATATTCTCAACACGCCCCCTCACGTGTTGGCCTAATTTTTTTTCATGGTAAGCACGTGGAATTTTTTTTTGAGAATGTGTGGCGGTGAGGTTCGATCCCAGGACCTTTGACCTGCTCTGATACCATATTGAAGTGTGTGACCATCTGATCTAAAAACTTAAGCTATTAGATAGAACACACTTTTAATATTAATAGCAAAACAAAACAAATATAGAGAGACATATATATTATTTCAATTTGAACGGTATATAAATAGACTCATTTGGTTCATATTTATAAAAGAAAAGTATTTGCGAGACTTTTCAAAAGATATTTAGAAGTTATCTAGTTGAACTATTTAAAAGTTATCTGCTTTATTGCAAGCTTTTTTATGAAATTGTGTACATAAATAGACATCCACAATACCGTGTGATTATAACATAATTAAACTTTTAGCATTGTTGCCATATTCAGTAATGGATAAACACTTAGCATATCTCACAATCCTGCCATTATAATAATGGCCTACATATAGCGCTAGAAAATGTTAATTAAAGTATAACATATATTTTGCAAAGTAGGCACTCATTGACCAATTAATCGTTAACCCAAATACAGTAAATGTAATTTTAATACTAGCATGCAACCATTTGCATTCAGATTTAGTAGGACAATTGTTATTGGTAACCGGTAAGGATGTTCATACAATATAATTATTAAAATATGAGGGTTATTGCATGTAGAATTGTATTAATCTCCCTTGGGAGTCTTTCTCATTAATACAAAATATATAGAGTATACAATGTGAATTCTTATACAATAGGGATTCTATATTTACCATAATTACATAAGACTAAATATGGCTAAATAATATTGTACACACTCTAATACATTCCCTTAATCTGAGCGAGAGGAGGCCGGACGCTAAGACTGAATCTGAAGTCAAGGAATAGCTGTCTAGAAAGGCATTTTGTGAATATATCCGCATACTGATAAGAAGAAGGCACATGCAATACATTGATATGACCGAGAGCAACCTTCTCACGAACAAAGTGGATGTTCCTCTCAATATGCTTGGTTCGCTGATGCTGAACCAGATTATGAGATAGATAGATGACGGATATGTTATCACAATAAACCAAAGACATCTTGCACAACGGACACTGAAACTCCAAAAGAAGGTTTCATAGCCAATAGATCTCAGCAACAACATTAGCAACACCTCTGTACTCTGTTTCTGCACTCGAACGGGATAATGTGGCATGTCTCTTGGCAGACCAAGAAATGAGATTATCCCCCAAGAACACACAATAGCCTGAGGTGGATCATCGCGTGTCCGGACAGCCTGCCCAATCAGCATCTGTATATGACAACAATTTGGTCAGTGTTGAGGGGTATAGATGCAGTCCATAATCAAGTGTGCTCTTAACGTAACGAATGATAGGTTCAAGGGCAGTAAAATGAGGCTCTCTGGGGGCATGCATGAATAAGCATATCTGCTGAACAGCATAAGCAATATCAGGCCTGGTGAAAGTAAGGTATTGTAGTACACATGCAAGACTCCAGTAGAGAGTGGGATCTGACACTAGATCACCATCCAAAGCACTAAGCTTTGATTTAGAGTCAACTGGAGTATACATGATTTTGTAATTTCCCATTTTAGCCATGTACACAATCTCCTCTACATACTTACGCTAACAAAGAAATATAGTATCTGCAGATCTAGTCATTAAAATACCCAAAAAATAGCTCAACTTCCCCAAGTCAGGCATAGCAAATTCTGTTTTGAGCAATGCAATGATCTCATTTTTTAACAACTCAGATGAGGCAGTAAGCACAATATCATCCACATATAATAATAAATATGTAATGCTACTACCTCTATGAAAAATAAATAGAGAATCATCACAGTTGCTGCATACAAACCCAATCTGCATGATATACTGTGCAATGCGATCATACCGCGCTCTAGGGGCCTGTTTGAAGCCATAAAGTGACTTACGGAGATGACATACATACTAAGGAGCTGCAGGATAGACAAAACCAGGCGGCTGGTGCATGTAAATAATTTCTTTTAAATTCCTATGTAGAAAAACATTTTTTACATCAAGTTGATGAATCAACCAGTGCTTACCCATAGCAATACTCAGAACTGTGCGAATAGTGGCCTGTTTAACAACCGGACTAAATGTCTCACCACATTCAATGCCCTCCTGCTGATTTGTGCCATTAGCCACAAGTCTCACCATATACCTCTCTAGCGCACCACTGCCTCTGTATTTGTGATGAAAAAGCCACATGCCATCTGATCACATTCACCCCATTCGGTCTAGGAATCAAATACCAAGTGTGTTGTTTAGTTAAAGCATTAAATTCCTCACACATGATCTCATTCCAATTGGGGTGTTGTTTGGCTAATTTTGGGTTCTTGGGAATTGGGGATGTTTGTGTAAACAGGTTAAAATGGATATTGGGTTTGAAAATCCCGCGTTGGGCATGTGTTTCCATATGTTGCATGGGGGCGAGGGTAGGGTGGGTATACTTATGTGGTTTTGGGTTCTGGTCACAGGGATTGATTGAATCGGGTTTCTGTCTGGGTAGAGTATCGGGTAATAGGGTTTGGGTACTGGTTTCTAGTTGTGTCTGCGGACATGGTGGAGTCATCAAACTGAGGGGACCGACGTCGATCTGGGGTTCTGGTGACATGACTGATGATGGGATGGTTATCGGATGAGGGTCTGGGGTAGGTGATTTTCCGATGTGGGTCGGGGTGTGGGTATGGTGCTGGGTGGGGTAGGCCGGTACAGTGTCGGGGTTCTGTCGGTTGAAAGGAATGGCGGCGGCAGTTGGTAACAGCACTGGTGTACAGGTAGAATGCGTCGATGAGTGGAAGAGGGGTTTCTGCTAATCGACGGAGATAGATCTAGCCGATTATCGATGTGGGGGGGGGGGGTAACCGGTGGTGATAATGATGGTCTAAGTGAGCCGACGGTGGTGGCAGCGGTGAGAGGTAGTGACGGTAACTGGGTAGTGGTGGTGGTGGCAGAGGACTGACCGCCGGTAGCGACGATGACGGGAGGTGGTGGTGATAGGGTGCTGACTGCTATCGGAACAGTGGTAGCATATCGGAGAGCTTGGTGGACAAGCGGTGATGTGTCCGAATCATCAAGAAATTTGTAATCAGTGACTCAGAATTTTTGAATGTTGTCAAATGGGAAAACCTACTAGACAAAAGTGACATGCGTGATATTATGATTTTATCGGTGGATAGTTCACAACACAGATACCCCTTATGATTAGATGGAAAGACTAGGAAGGCACACAGAGTAGATCTCAGTGCCAATTTGTGGGGGTCGTAGATGTCAGATTAGGGTAACACAAACAGCCGAAAATTCTAAAATGCTCATAGGTAGGGATCCGAGGGTAGAGAATTTCGATGGGTGTCCTATTTTGAATCGCATGGGTGGGTAATATTAAGAATGTGTTCTACCATTTTTAATGCATATACCGAAAAAGTAGGGGGGAGAGATGCATGAAAAAGAAGGGTACGAATCATATTATTAATGGTTCGGATAATTCTTTCGGCTTTTCCATTTTGAGGGGAGGTGTGAGAGCACGAGAAATGAAAGATCATGCCATTAGCCGTACAAAATTTATGGAATAGAGAATTATTAAACTCTCGACCATTATCACATTATGAGAAAATAATACTCCTAGAAGCCGTAAATTGTAGTATAACGTGTTTCCCTAACAGACACGAGGAGCAACTATGAGAAAGATTCCCTTTGTTAAATTGGATTAAATTTCAATTTCTAAGAGAATAAAAAATGTGAGAACCCGGATGACCAAGTCTACAATGCCACGTAGATGGAGATATGGTTGTTAAAAAGGTGGGAGGAGTGACACTAGCAGCGGATGTGGGTAGGAACAGATATAGGTCAACCTCACTATTGCATCTCGTAAGGAGTTTTCCGGTAGGAAGGTCCTTTACAGAAAATCCAAAAGGGTCAAAAATTAATTGAGAAAGAATTATCGGTGGCAAACTTTCGAACAGAAATAGATTTTTGATGATGTTTGGGGCATAAAAGATGTTTTTTTAGAGAGAAATGGGGATGCGGTGGTGGGGTAAGGGTGTGGCCAAATTCTTGAATTGGAATGCAATGACCATTACTGACCATAATAGACTGCGGAGTATTTAAATTTCACAGTTGAGTAAGATTACCAGAATTGTTGGTGAGATGAGATGTGGTGTCCATCCATTTACAATGCATTATCGGGCTTTCGAAGAGTCAATGTGTTGAAAGCCTGGCCCAAATTGGATTGGAAAATTCTCGGAGTGGACTGTCGGGCCCCAAAATATTTGGTTGGATATGGGTGCCATGTCTGCAGATTTTCCAGGTTGTTGGGCGAATTTGGGGCAGCAGGGCAGTGGGCCATGTGACAGTGGCCCGTCAAGCTGTTTCGGGTGGACGACCTATTTGTAGTAAATTGAGCCACAACTGTTGGGCTATGGCTAGAGGCCACAACTGCTGGGCTATTTCTGGCGGCAACTGGGCTACTGCTGGAGGCCCAGTTCGCAGGCCAGTCTCATCTGCCAATCCTGCGCGCCTGGTTATTGTTGCTTTCAGTGTTGTTTTCGGCCATGAAGGCTGTCGGAGAGTGGAAACAAAATTAGGAGAGGGGTTCAGGACGTATATGGGCAGAAACAGTTGTATACGTGGTGTATAACGGCTTAGGGAGGTTGTATACAAGTGGTATACAGTGGCAGTGAGGGTATATCAGTCGTATACATAATGTATATCAGCGTGTATAGGCTATATACGAGGGGTATACAACCTAGTTGAGAGATAGGGAAAGAAAGGAGGTTGTATATCAACAGTATTCCCATGGTATACAGTGCTTTTAGTAGAATTTGAGGGCTGTGCAGTTGTATATCGGCGTATATCGGAGGTATACCGGTGGTATACGGTGGATTCGGCACGGGAAACGGACAGAGGTGGGTGGCCGAAACTAGGTTTTAGGTTGGGAAGGATTTTTGGCTTCTGATACCATGTAGAATTATATTAATCTCCCTTGGGGAACTTTTCTCATTAATACAAAATATATATAGAGTATACAATGTTGAATCCTTATACAATAGGGATCTTATATTTACCATAATTACATAAGACTAAATATGGCTAAATAATATTATACACACTCTAATAGTACAACATTAAAAGGATTTTAAGGAACTTCAATAAATTTAAGCTTTGTTTATTAGGATGTTATTAATTCCTGGACCGACATGAAACAAAAGTATATACTTATGTGTGGACTGTAGAGCTAGTGGCTAGTTAATGAGATGCACAATCTGGACCGCAACATTGTAGGTAGAAAAAACATTTATGTTCTCTTCAAACTAAAAATGTGAACTCATTGACGAATTGGTTGGACTAAAATGGGCTTGGACGGGTCATGTTTTATGATCTAATTATATCACTCTTGATTAAAATCTTATTTAGCTCTCATATGTTAAGATTATAGATATTAATTAATTAAATTAAATTAAATTATTAGTAATTCAACTTATTGATTTATAAATATTTTAGACTTTCTCTTAAATTATTTCATGTGTAAGATACGAAATTCATCATCCCGGTTTACACATGAAAACATATACACTCTATAAAAGGATATCATCAACCTCTATACTGAAATATGAATTCTATCAACTAAGTATTATATGCCTTCATTCAACTTATCAAGTATGTCTATCCATAAAAGAACCTCACTCTTTAATATAAATCAGAACTATAAACAACATACATTACTCACAATAATGTTATCAAGATTAAGAGTCTAAGTACATTCAATAGATTGAAGAGTTTGTTTTATATAGCAAGTATAAAAGCACTTGTCACAACTTGGTATGTTTAATATATACAAAATATACCCACACAAGAAATTTAAACTATTCCACTTAATGGAAGTTTGGATTAAATCTTACTAACAGACAACTCAATCAGGAAATATAACTAACAATCTCAAGATTCTTTTTGTTTATTTTATTTTGGTTACAGTTACAACCCTTAATGAGTACGCGCGGAAAGGTCTGACCGTCTGACAAGAATATGCCAAATATTAGGCGTTTGTGTTAGATGATATTAATCTCCCTTGAGGAGTCTTTCATTAATATCAAAGTATATATAGAGTACAATATTCATCCCTTATACAATAGGAATCCTAAGCCTATACAAAAGAGGAATCATAGTCTTACCATAATTATATTTACACAATATATGAAAATATTCTAATTATGTGTAGGAAATATATTGTTTCCTATATTTACACGTTTACACACCCCCTCAGTCGGAGCGGGAGGAGGCCGGACGCTGAGACTGGATCTGAAGTCAAGAAATAACTGTATGGGAAGTCCTTTGGTAAATATGTCTACATACTGATAGGATGATGGAACATGTAACACTCTGACATGGCCTAACGCAACTTTCTCACGAACGAAGTGTAGGTCTATCTCAATATGCTTGGTTCGCTGATGTTGAACCGGATTATGAGAAAGATAGATGGAGAGATGTTATCACAATACACAATAGATGCCTGACGCAAAGGACACTGAAGTTCTAATAGTAAATTTCTGAGCCAACAAATCTCAGCTACTACATTTGCAACGCCTCTGTACTCAGCCTCGGCACTGGAGCGAGATAGGGTAGCATGTCGCTTGTCAGACCAAGAAATCAGATTATCCCCTAAGAAAACACAAAAGCCGGAGGTGGAGCGTCGCGTGTCCGGACACCCTGCCCAATCTGCATTCGTATATGAAAGCAACATGTCTGGTGCAGAGATGTATAGGTGCAAACCATAATCAAGAGTGCCCTTAATGTATTGAATGATACGCTTAAGAGCAGTGAAATGAGACTCCCTGGGGCATGCATGAATAAGAACACCTGCTGAACAGCATAAGCTATGTCTGGCCTGGTGAATGTGAGATACTGAAGTGCACCTGCAAGGCTCCTATACATAGTAGGATCAGAGACTGGAGCACCATCCATAGCACTGAGCTTAGATTTGGAATCAACTGGAGTAGGCACCTCTTTGCAGTTCGTCATCTTAGCCCTGTACACAATCTCTTTTGCATACTTACGCTGACACAAGAACATATGATTGGCAGACCTGATCACTGATATCCCCAAAAAGTAACTCAGCTTCCCCAAATCAGTCATTGCAAATTCGGACTTGAGCAAGACAATAATCTCATTTTTCAATCCGCCAGAGGAGGCAGTAAGAACAATATCATCCACGTAAAGTAATAAGTAAGCAGTGCTACTACCTCGATGAAAACTGAAAAGTGATGTATCACTCTTGCTGCATACAAACTCAATCTGCAAGATATACATGGCAAAGCGATCATACCATGCACGGGGGGCCTGCTTCAGGCCATATAGTGACTTACGGAGACGGCACACATAGTGAGGAATTGCTGGATGGGTGAACCCTGGTGGCTGATGCATGTAGACTGTCTCTCGCAGAACCCCATGTAAGAATGCATTCTTCACGTCAAGCTGATGGATCAGCCAGTGTTTGCCCATGGCTCTGAAGTTTGGGCACCGCGGTGCCTCAGCACAGGGCCGCGGCGCTGTCGACGGTGTTTCAAAAGATTGCTCTCTGGAAATCAGGTGTCGCGACGCCTCCCCTCGAGGCCGCGGCTCTGACGACAGAACAGAGAATGTGAGTTGTTCGATTATGAGGGGAGAGATGGCAGACTCATCAAAAAATGAGTAGTCCTATTTTTGGAATTTTAGAAGATTCGAAAATGGGAATGTGGTCTCGTCGAATGTGACGTGACGTGATATGTGGATCTGAAGAGTCAACAAGTCATAGCATAGATAGTCCCTATAGTTCGGTGGGAATCCTAGAAAGACACATGGAGTTGACCTAGGAGCGATCTTGTGAGGGGCGGTGGAGCTAAGGTTGGGATAGCACAAACAACCAAAAATCCGTAGATGATCATAAGAGGGGATTCTATGGTAGAGGATTTCGGTAGGGGTCATATTTTGAAGAGTGCTAGTAGGGAGAATATTTAGAGTGTATTATGACATTTTAGCAGCATAGACCTAGAAGGGTGGAGGGAGGGAGGCATAAATCAATAGGGTGCGAATCATATTGTTAATGGTGCGGATGATTCTTTCAGTTTTACCGTTTTGTGGTAAGGTGTGAGGGCAGGAGAAGCGAAAGACCATGTCATTATTGGTACAAAAGCGGTGAAACATAGAGTTATTGAATTCACGACCATTATCGCACTGAAATGATTTTATGCCTTTTCCAAATTGTGTTTGAATGAACTTGCGAAACTCAAGAAATTTGACAAACACTTCTGATTTAAATTTAAGAGGGTATAACCAAACGTAGTGTGAAAAATCATCAAGCAACACAAGATAGTATTTATGACCGAGAGAACTAGAGATAGAAGATGTCCATAAATCGGCATGTATGATATCAAAAAGTGCAAATGTAACACTAGTAGATGATTTAAACGGAAGACGAATATGTTTGCGTAAAGAGCAAGAAATACAATTTTGGGCAAGTTTCCCATTACAAGCAATGAAATTGTTGCCTCTAAGAAAATGAAAAACGGGGGCTCCTGGATGACCAAGCCTATTATGCCAAGTTGAAGAAGAAACAACCGCTAGAGTGACGGGAGAGCAAGATCTGGCAGCGGAGGTGGAAGTGAATGGATAGAGATCCCCCGTGCTATTGCATCTCGTAAGAGGTGTCCCCGTATGAATATCCTTCACAGTAAAACCAAAAGGGTCAAAATCCACGGAGACAAAATTATTACGAGTAAATTGGTGGACAGATATGAGGTTCTTAATCATGAGTGGGGCATATAGGGTGTTTTTTAGGGAGAAAGGTGGATGAGGAGGTTGTGTGTATGAGGTACCATAACCCTTAACTGGAATGCGTTGTCCACTACCAACTGTAACATATTGAGGATGCTTTAACCGAAATAGTTTAGGAATAGTACCTGCAGACTGGGTGACGTGAGATGTGGCGCCTGAGTCCATGTACCAAGTATTGTCAAGCTGTTGCATAGAGAGGGTGCTGAACGACTGACCCAACTCAGTGGGTGTTATGCCGGAGGAGGGCTGCGGGATTTAACCTTGCATGAAGTGGGCCTGCTGTGGGGCTGGAGCGGGGCCTAACAAACCGGGGTTAGAATACAGATTGTATGGCTGCTAGTGCTGGAATGGACTTGGCGTCCGTGACTCAGATCTTGGCGCGCTGGCTAAACGAATCAGCCGAGGAGCCGCGCCCGCTTGTTCTGTGATCTCTGTTGTTGTTCTTCTTTGTGGATTACGTTGACCGCGACCCTTGCCACGACCACGGCCTCCTCTACTGCCGCAACCTTTTCCACCCTTGCCATTGCGGCCCTGCCGCTGTTGGGAGTTGTCTGGTGGCGTCTGATCTTGGGGTTGCGTGTCGACAGTTAACACCTGCTGGGCGTGCTCATCTTGCTTAGCACGACGGGTTTTTTCGAGCAACAATTGTGAGCGAGCTTTGTTAAAACTCGGTAGCTGATCTGCCTATTGAATAATGGTGGCCAAAGTATCATATTCGCCCTTAGTAAGGCCAGAAATCATTTGTAGCACCATTTATCGTCAGTGACAGGCATGCCGATGTTGGAGAGTTGATCCGCTAGAAGTTTAAGCTGCTTGCAGTACTCAGAGACATTGGAGAAGTTTTCAAGACGTGTTTTGTTGAACTGTTCTTCCAAATACACGGCACGAGTGTGCTTGTTGTCCTGAAAAATTTCCTCCAAACGATTCCACAAGTCAAGGGCTGTGGAGTCAGATTTCATGATAGTAAGGAGCAAATCCTGAGAGATACTACCATATATCCATTGTTTGACGCCGGCGTCGAGACGATGCCAGATAGAATCATCAACCTCCGTAGGGCGCAGAATAGTGTCATCAATATGGTCAAGCACGTTATAGAGACATGCATGATTGCGAAAAAGTTCAACCCAGGGAGAATACTGGTTGTTTTCTTGATCAAGAATAATGGGAATATGGTTCTTGATGTTGGAAACAGTAAGGGCGGGATGAAACGAGGGTGATGACTTTGTGGTGGGATTTGTGGAGGTAGAGGCGTCAGAAAGTGTGGAAGAATCAGGGATATCCATTTAGAGAAGAGAAGAAATGAAGAACAAAACTCGAAAAATAAGAAGAAAATCTGGGAGGGTCGCGGCTTAGGAGAGGCAGCCGACGGCTGTGGAAGAGAAAGGTTTTTAGGGTTTTGTTTATTTGGCTCTTGATACCATGTTAGATGATATTAATCTCCCTTGAGGAGTCTTTCAATAATATCAAGGTATATATATAGTACAATATTCATCCCTTATACAATAGGAATCCTAAGCCTATACAAAAGAGGAATCCTAGTCTTACCATAATTATATTTACACAATATATGGAAATATTCTAATTATGGGTAGGGAATTTATTGTTTCCTATATTTACACGTTTACAGTTTGAATTACTAGATCGGAGTACTAAATCGTTTAGACCATGTACCTAAAATTAGTCAACAAAAATGTATAGCATACTTGTAATTTTGGAAATGCGTATGATAATGTGATATGCCTTTTTGGTTTTGAAGACATTCTTAGTAAAATACAATTTGCTATAAACTTTATTTTTAAAAGTAATAAAGTACAACGTAGAAAAGAATATAAAAAAAACTTGTCACGATTGTGGACTACCTTATAGAAAAATTTCACAAGAAGTATCCACTAGGTGGAATTCTTTATACGAGCAACTACTTGTTGCTTATGACTATAGAATACCTATAACTTTATTTTTTAACTCTCATAATAAAAATCCAGCTGATATGATTTTAGATAGTGATTGGGTAAAATTTTTCGAACTTATTGTATTTTTAGAGAAATTTTTTCAAGCAACAAAAGAATTTTCTGGTATATATTATCCTACTATTTCAACTATGTTGTTTTATATAACTCTAATATTTTTATTACTTAGTGAATATATGAAAAAACCAGCTTATAAGGCAGTTATTAAAAAAATGTTTGTCAAAATAAAAAAATATTTTATTCCTATTTCCTCTATTTATATTATTGGTTCTGTATTAAATCCTACTATTAAAATAGACGGCACTAAATCACTAATTGAAACTATTTACGATTGTATAGAAGTACTACCACCTCCAAGTCCCAAAAATCTAAATCACCCACCACATATTGAACAAACTAAAGAAGAAGTGTTGTCTAGCATAGAACACCAATGCAAAAATATATATAGATTTTATCAACAAGAAAATGCTAGTAACTTGCCGGCTTCCATACCATCTTCTTCATCTTCAACACAACCTCACAAAAGACATGTTGTTTCTGCGGCTAGTATTGAAAGCCTCAGAAATAGAATGTGCGGCCGTACCTCTACTACTAACCAAATTAGCGAGTTGGATATTTTTATTTTGCAGGGTTCTGTACCGTATCAAAAAGTTATCAATGAAGATGGACATGAAGACTTGCTGAAATACTGGAGGGGGAATGAGAAGACCTTTCCGACACTTTCATTGATGGCTCGAGATGTTTTGAACATTCAAGCGTCATCAACTGCGTCTGAAAGCGCTTTTCTGCAGGCAGATATCAAATAAGAGACCACAGACACTCATTAGCCGGAGACAGCTTGGAAATTGCAGTATTATTCAGAGATTGGATACGAGCGGAGCGGAGAAGGTGCGGTCAACCGGAGATCAACGAAGAAGAAGATGAAAACTACAACGAAATCTTAACCGAAGGTAGTGGAAGCGACGTGGATCAATTTGACCAACAAATACCAATTCCAACCGAAGAACCACAGGAAATCATCAAGCAATTAGAACACATTTTTTTGAGAATGTAATTTTTTTAATTGAAATTTTATTATGTAATTTGCAACTTTTGGACAACACCACAAAGTTGCAATTTAGATTTTAGACAATTGTATTTGTATTACAAAAAAAAAATTATGTCTATTAATATAAGAGGCACAAAAACAGCCTTGTGATGTTTTTATTACACTATCTTATCTTGTTTATTGAGTTTTTTTTATACATATGTTATTTAAAAAAAAATGAAAATCCGCCGGACCCCGCCTCAACCCCGACCCCGACCCTACCCCGCCCCGACCCGATACCGACGGGATCGGGATCGGGACGGGACTGGAGCAAGTCCCGCCAGACCCGCTAGACCCGACCCGAACACTTGGCTCGTCCCGCCCCTACCCCGACCCCGACCCCGCTAGACCCGAGCCCGACCCACTGGCCACTCCTAGTTTAAATAGGAAAAGTGAATAACTAGTGATTGAGATTTTAAACTCATAAAAAACGATACTTCAGATGTGATTTTGACTGGTATCTCTAAAGAAATAGTAAAAGATCTTATGGGAACAAAAAAGAATGAGTTCAAGAAATCAATTGAGAAATTATCCAAAGTTTGCGAGGTTCATCGTACAATAACCTCGAATATCTCATTGATGACATTAAAGGGTTGGTTAGAAATGAAGAATGGAAACATAAGAATTTGACATACTACTAGAGATAGGAAATGTGTTTGTGTTAAACTGCTGATCAACTTATATTTTTTTCACTACTTTTTTCTTCTTTGTTACGGTTAGTTGCTATGTTTTAGGACTGTAGCTTTATTTATTTACCGCAGTAAATTAGTTTTCTAGAAATGACTTATTTTCCTAGTCTTTAGGAGTTTGATTATTTTCAGCAGATTTATTGTTGATCTTTAGGTCGTTGAAGTTAGTAGTCTATTATAAATAGAAGTCTTAATTGCAGTGAAATAATATATCGACTTTCACTTTTACTTCTAAAAGTTCTCTGCTTTCTTCAGTTTCATCCTTTATAATTCTTATTCCTTCATTACTCAAAAGTTTTTCTTTATTCTTTTTCTAGTTTTTAAACAAACAACAATTGGTATCAAGAGCTTTAATATCTAGTTGCAAAGGTTATAATAGGTCATGGTGGTCATGTTCCAGCAAAAGGAATGGGAACCATTGCAGTTGAGACACAATCAAGTACTAAAATAATATCTAATGTTCTTTATGTACATGAATTGGACCGGAACTTGTTAAGTTAATCTTGAGGGACATGTGTGTGTGCATCTGTCATATTCAGTGGATTCCTGGACGGAGAAGCAAGTTTTTCTTTAATGGCACCGCCAGTTTTCGATGAAAAAAATTATCAAATCTGGGCAATTAGAATGAAGACATATCTGGAAGCTTTGGATCTCTGGGAGGCTGTAGAAGATGATTACGAGATTGTTCCCTTGCCAAACAATCCTACGATGGCTCAGATTAAAAATCACAAGGAGAGAAAAATCAAGAAATCAAAGGCAAAGGCATGCTTTTATTGTACTTTCATCTACCATATCACTCGTATCATGTCTCTGAAGTTAGCAAAGGAGGTATGAGATTATCTCAAAACTGAGTATGAAGGAGATGAAAGGATACGAGGAATGCAAGTGCTGAATTTGGTACGTGACTTTGAGCTGCAAATGATGAAGGAAAGTGAAATCATAAAGGAGTATTTTGACTGACTTATTAACATAGCAAATCGCGTCAGATTGTTGGGTCCACTTTTAACGATTCAAGGATCATTGAGAAATTCTTGTAACGGTACCTGAAAGATTTGGGGTTACTATTACAACCTTAAAAAACACTAAGGACTTGTCCAAAATTACACTAGCAGAGCTCTTAAATGCTTTTAGAGCACAAGAGCAACGACATGTTATGAGACAAGAATGAGCTGTTGAAGGAGTCTTACTAGTCATGCATCAAGATGATGGAAGAAACAAGAAGATTCAAAGAGAAAATAGTGAGAATGTTGCTACCAGCAGCAAAAGCAAGAAGACAAACTATCCACCTTGCCGGCATTGTGGAAAAAGAAAAAGGTCACCCTCATTTCAAGTGTTGGAGGAGACCTAATGTAAAATGCAGCAAATGCAATCAACAGGGTCACGAAGATGTAATTTGCAAAGCCAAAATTCAGCAGCCTAAAGCAGAAGCTCAAGTTGTTGATTGAGAAAAAGAAGATCAACTCTTTGTTGCATCATGTTTTGCAAGCAATATTTCAAGAAAGTCATAGTTGACCTATAGCAGATGCACAAATCACATGACTTATGATAAAGAACTCTTCAAAAAATTGAAGCCTACTCTAGTTGCAAAGGCTATAATAGGCCATGGTGGTCATGTTCCAGCAAAAGGAATGGGAACCATTGCAGTTGAGACACAATCAAGTACTAAAATAATATCTAATGTTCTTTATGTACATGACTTGGACCGGAACTTGTTAAGTCAATTGTTAGAAAAAGATTTCAAACTTTATTTCGAAGATAAATATTGCTTGATCAAGGGTCCCTCAGGACAAGACTTGTTTAAAGTCAAAATGAGAGCCAAAAGTTTCTCATTATATCTATTTGAGGATGGGAAGATGGTGTATTCAGCAAAAGAAAATGTTGTTGAGCTATGGCATAAGAGACTCAGACACCATCATTGTCAAAGGCTTCTCAAGATGTAAAAATTGAAGATGGTGGAGAACTTACCTAACTTGGGAGTGAATTCTACAGATTGTCATGCTTATCAATTTAGGAAATAAAGTAGACTTTCTTTTCGAAAGGCAACTTGGAGGGCCACAAGAAGTTGAAGCTGATTCACACCGATGTTGGAGGACCCCATAGAACTCTTTCACTTAACGATAATCTTTACTACGTTATTTTCATTGATGATCTAACCCGAATGTGCTGGATTTATTTTCTAAAGTTCAAATAATAGGTCAAGAGAACTTTATTGAAGTTCAAAGCGAAAGTGAAAACTGAAAGATGCTGTAAAATTTAGATTTTAAGATTTGGCAATGGCAAGGAGTAAACTTCTCATTAGTTCAATCTATTTTGTGAGGAAGACGGGATTGGATGTCAACTTACAACTCCTTATACTCCAGAATAAAATGGAGTTAGTAAAAGAAGAAATAGTTTTATTATGGAGGTGGCAAGATGTATGTTGCACGAGAAAAATCTGCCGAAGAAGTTTTGGGCAGAGACAGCAAACACAGTTGTGTTCCTACAGAATACACTTCCCCAAGGTCTATGAAAGCTCAAACTCCTTTTATAGCATGGTATGGATACAAACCTCTGCTGTATTTTCTTAAAGTATTTGGTTGTTTTTGTTTTACCTATGTTCCTCAGGTTAAACGAGATAAAGTAGATAAAAAGGCTACCCCGAGCATTTTCATTGGGTATAGTACTATTTCAAAGGCGTACAAAATCTTTCAACTAGAAGGTGCAAAGATAGTTATCAGCAGAGATGTTCACTTCATGGAAAATGAAGAATGAAATTGGGAGAAGTCTAAAAATAATCCAACAATTGACACTCTATTAGATCCAAAATATCTAGTAGATGATCCTCCTGTCAGAGGCACGAGGTTGATCTCTGATATCTATCAGAGATGCAACACTGCAATTTGTGAGCCAGCAAGCTATGAGGAAGCAGAAGGGCATGACAATTAGGTGGTTGCAATGAAGGAGTAGATGCTGATGATCGAAAAACCTAGGAGCTTAATGAGAAACCTCAAGACAGAAAGATTATTGGTGTAAAATGGATCTTCAGAATGTAGATGGTTTCATAAACAAACACAAAGTAAGGCTTGTCGTGAAAGTCTATGCTCAAATTTTGGAGTAGACTACTCAGAAACTCTTGTGTCAGTTGCTCGACTTGACATAATTAGACTGCAACTAGCCATTACAGCGAAAAAAAAGATGAAAAGTTTATCAACTTGATGTCAAGTCAATCTTTATCAATGGTCTTCTCTAGGAGGAGAATTATGTTGAGTAACCAAATGATTTTGTTGTCAAAAGGCAAAAAACAAGGTTTATTTGCTAAAAGGGCTCTTTATGGTTTAAAGCAAGCACCAAGAGCGTGAGCAAGATTGATGATCATTTACTAAGTTTAGGCTTCAAGAAGAGCCTATCTGAGTGTACACTTTATATGTGTTCAGGTGCAGACATACTTATTATTTCTTTGTTTGTTGATGATCTCTTTGTCACATGAAGTAAGGCTTGTCTTATTGAAGATTTCAAGTTGGAAATGATGAAAGGCTTTGAAATGACAGACCTTGGACTAATGGCATACTTTCTTAGAGTGGAGATCAAACAAAATGAAGACAATGTGTTCATCTGTCAGAAAAAGTATGCTTAAGAAATTCTAAAGAAGAGTATTTCAGGTTTCTGTTTCAATCTTGGATCAAGAGATTTCTCGTGGTGTTCTAAGAAAAAAGATACAGTAGCACAATCAACAGTTGAGGCATAATTCATTGCTGCAACAGCAACTATGAATCAAGCACTATGGTTGAAAAAAATCACGCGTGATCAGAATATGGAGCAAAAGGAAGGACATGTGGTTTTTCATGGATTGTTTTTCTTGAGAGACATGCAGAAAGATGGAGATGTGAAGCTTCTTTACTGCAAAAGTGATATGTTGCTGTTTTTCAGCAAATTTGTTGCTGATCTTTAGATCTTTGAAGTTAGTAGTCTATTATAAATAGAAGTCTTAATTGTAGTAAAATAATATATAGACTTTCACTTTTACTTCTAAAAGTTCTCTACTTTCTTCAATTTCATCCTTTATAATTCTTATTCCTTCATTACTCAAAAGTTTTCCTTATTTTATTTTATTTTTTTGGTTTTTAAACTCAAAATAACAACAGTTACTTCCAACATTTTGTTGATGAGAATTGGTCATAACCATCTTACCAAAGTAAATAAGAATTGACAATGCACTTGTCGGCATGATATATATGTGGAAATAATTTGATTTCATTATAATTATTTTACTTTCTTATACTATTGGATCTTATTATTTTCTTTCTTTGTGTATAGAATATTTAGTTTTCCTAGTTGATTCTCCGTATGTGATCGTTTTATTTCGTTGCCTTCTTAATTATGTTTTTCTGGCTAAACTCTGAATTTATATATTAACTCCAAATTGGAGTTTCCTTCTTAGTTATGTTTTTCTAGTTTAGGCTTAACTCTGGATTTATTTATTAACTCCAAATTGGAGTGGAAGCATACGAACCATATTTGTCTACTATATAGAAACGTGAGTGAAAGAGCGGGATCGACGTATGTGCTTCAGCTCATTTACATCAAATGTGAGGATATTTTAATAATTTAGTGTGAAGTGCATAATCAGACTGTACATGGCTTCTATCTACTATCTACAAATAGTACTCCTATTAATTTTATTTCTCAAATTTGTTCTCGAAAAGGGTCGTCTTTCGATCGATTTGGAAGAGGTATATTAACTCCTCTTTGATATGGGAGATATATTATGGTTAGTAAATCATTCCGTTTGCATGTTATTCAACGAGACCGAAGTCTCCTTCGAAGCTTTAGACAAAGATGCTATTGAGATACTGAGCCCTTATAGTATCTCGTATACATTCCGACGATCTGGTTCCAATATCTGAAAAGCTGTGAATACAGTTAGTGAAGCTAGACCGGAAAATGAGGTATCCTTGTAAGTGTTCTTTAAAGAATCATCTCATTATTTTGCCTTTCTATCTACCTTTCAAATCCTCTACATTTTGCTAGAATAACCTTCAGTTTATCACCTTCTCTGTTGATTGTCTACTTCGATGGATCTATCATAATTCTTTACTCCAGTTTAACTTCTCACGTTTCATTTCTCGAGAGTCAAATTATATAGATTTTGATCAATATTTTGAGATATATTTTTTATCATATTAATATGAGAAGAATTGCAACATATATTACTTTTCATATAGTTTTCTAACATCTAAATTTTACTTTTAAAATATCAAATTAATATAATTCAATTTAATTTATAACGGTAGTCAAATTGACCTTCGAGAAGCGATACGTGACAAATAAAAGTGAATAGAGGGAGTAGTATTTATCTAATCTGATATTTGAGGGATACAACATTTGCAGGGTGCGGGAAGTAAGTAAATATTAAAATTGCTAGAAAGGATAAACTAAAGATTACAACAAAACTGGAAATCAAGAATGAAACAAACTCCTTGTGTGATTTGCTGAGTCGAGTGATGGCACTCTGCCTTTAAGACAAGATTGCCCCGTATATCTCCTTTTACGTTGTCAGGCAATAGTCTCCCAAGATACAACATCAACTTAACAATTGAGTAAAGGAAACTCAAGTGTTACTCTTGAAGAACTTTGAGTGTAGTAAATTTGCTAGAGAGGAAGAAGATGTTAGAAAATTCTGTAAATATTCCTAAGTGTAGTGTTCAACAATTGAGCCAAAGGCCTCAATTTATAGTGTAAGGATATGACCCCTCAACTAGCCAACTAATGGCCTTCAATAGCCAATGTAATGACACTTATTGAGGGGTTACATTCAGCCAAATAATGACTGGATTCATGTGATAAAGTAATGGAGATTCAATGTTCCAAAACCAGCCCAAAGGTCAGAACTTTCCAACTTCCTGTCGCAGCATTCTGCCTCCGAAGTGTCGCAGCTCTGTGAATTAGCGTCGCGGCTACAGTGACTGGCCACCCAATTAGCGCCGCGACACTGCTTGGGACGGCTCCGCGATGATTTCCGACTCATTTCATCTTACACTTCTTACTTCTTTTACCAACGTGGAATACTTTGTCATTTGGCCAATAACCTTCCATCATTCTGTCTCAAACATATTACATACATACCAATATCTCTTTCACTAATGAAATTTGCGATAATTGGCACTACGTGTGCACATGTGTGGAAATGACGTTTCTGACGTGCGGAGCCCCAATTGTTTGAGTCATAAATAATGGGACATACTTAATTCCACATTAGTAAATTTCCAACAATCCCCTCTTGAAAGAGATTTTGGAGCACTCACATGGTGCCTTTTCCAGCAACCTTTCAGCGAACCGATGTTGCATCTGGATAGGTAACTTCCGCTTTGACCGTTCCATAGTTGAATACCATCGGACTTACTTACTGCGCGATGAACGTGATGTCTTGAACCGTCAGTGTTTAGTAAGCCAAGTCAACGGTACCAACACAACAACTTTCCTTACTTTATTCTTCATTATATTTTATTCGTTGTGGTCGTGGACACTTCTTGGATTCTTAAGTGCATTCATTTGAGGCAGCTTATCCTTGCACTTAAATAGGTGGTCTCATACAAGGTATCCTGCTATACCACATTTTACAAGTGTTAGGAACCATTAAAAGTTTCCCCAAACCTAACCTCAACCGATGAGGATCATTAAAGGTTTTGGAAACTTAACTTTTACTCACATTGCAGCTAGCACTTATAGTCTATCGCGGGAACGACTTTGGATTTGGTGTTTCTTTACAGAAATCACTATCTGAAGTGCTCATGCTTCCACCGAAGCGCTCAACTGAACCTTTACAACTTAGTTTTCCCATTAAACCTAATTCCTGGGATCTCTAGTTAGTAAGGTTGGGTTACCACCGTATTGGTCCTTATACCTTGGGTTTTAAGCCCATTCTCCTAGACAAACAGAACATCTGATCTTTGGGTAATCCCTTTGTCAGTGGGTCCGCTATGTTATCCTTTGATTTTATGTAATCAATGGATATTATACCCGTGGTGATCAGCTGCCTACGGTCTTATGTCTCCGTCGAATATGATGAGACTTGTCGTTGTACATAGAACTTTGTGCCCTTCCTAGAGCCGACTGACTGTCGCAGTGGATCATTATAGAAGGTACGGGTTTGTCCCAACAAGGAACATCCTCTAAGAAGTCGTGAAGCCACTCAGCTTTTTCTCCTACATTGTCTAAAGCGATAAACTCTGATTCCATCGTGGATCGGCCGATACAAGTTTGCTTAGAGGATTTCCAAGACATAGCCCCACCACCGATTATAAATACATACCCACTGGTGAACTTGGTGTTCTCTATATCAGATATCCAGTTTGCATCACTGTACCCCTCTAGTACAGCTGGATATCTCGAATAATGCAACCTATAAGTTAGCGTGTATTTCAGGTATCGTAGTACCCGATTCAACACCTTCCAATGATCATTACTCGGATTACATGTAAACCTAGCCAACTTGTTGACTGCATAAGCAATATCAGGTCGGGTGCAGTTTTTTATGTACATCAAACTCCTAATCACCTGTGCATATTGCTCCTGGCATACGGGTGCACCACGATTTTTATCAAGCTTTTGATTTCTATCCATTGGTGAGTTCATAGGCGAACTATCAAACTTCTCGAACTTTCTCAACACATCCTCGATGTAGTGAGACTGAGATAAGACCAGTCTGTTAGACGTCTTAGAGATCTTTATCCCTAAGATGACATCTGTGATACTAATATCCTTCATGTCAAAGCATTGTTTCAACATGCTCTTAGTCTCTAGAATCAAGCTAAGACTGCTCGCTGTGATCAACATGTCATCTATGTACAGGCATATCATGATGAACGAGTCAGAATTACCTTTCATGTAGACACATTTGTCATACTCATTAATGGAGAAACTCTTCGATAGTAGAGTACCATCAAATTTTTTGTGCCATTGCTTCGGGGATTATTTCAGCCTGTACAGAGATTTGACAAGCCAACAGACTTTCTTCTCTTTCCCTGGAACCACATACCCCTCGGGTTGTTCCATATAAATTTCTTCTTCCAAATCATCATTTAAGAAAGTTGTCTTGATATCCATTTAATGTATCTCAAGGTCACGCAACGCTGCGATCGTAATGAATACTCGTATGGATGTCATCCTAGACATCGGGGAGTACGTGTCAAAATCATCTCATTATTTTTCCTTTCTATCTACCTTTCAAATCCTCTACATTTTGCTAGAATAACCTTCCGTTTATCACCTTCTCTGTTGATTGTCTACTTCGATGGATCTATCATAATTCTGTTGGTACTCTATTGTACTTTATAAAGCAGTACGGAAAGTAAATAAATATTACAAGTGTTTGAAAGGCTAAATAAATGGTCAATCTTCAAAACTGCCGCAAGCTTGTTGTATCTTGAATCTTGATAACTTGAAATCAATAAACAACTAAATCTGGATGGTTACAACGTTGTGTGTTGAGTCGAGTGATTGCACTCTATCCTTAAGACAAGATTGTCCCGTATATATGCTTTTACGTTAGCGGGCAATAGTCTCCCAAGATAAAACAACACTTTAATCTCAACGCTATAAAGCCAATAGGTTGAGTCTGACGAAGAAAACAAAAATGAATCGACTTGCTGAAGAAATTGAAAAGGAAGGAAGAATTTCTATTTTCTCTTCTATTTTGTCTCTGTGTATATAGTGTGTCTCTGTTGTGTATATCTTGTGTATATGTGTGTCTTTCCTTACTGTTTTTCGTCATTGTTTGGCAGTGTTTTTCGTGACTGTTTTGCAGTTTTTGTTCACTGTTTTGTGCTTTATTTTCTGCTATTTTCTGTCACGTTATTGAGTCAAATGAGGCATCAATATATAACATGGAGGAGGTTGTCCAACAACTACAAACAAGGCTGTTAATAGCCATTAGTAAGGGTTGTTAATGGCCATTAAAGAGGCAGTTTAATGGCAGGTTTAAGGGTTGTTCAGGGCTGTTCATGGCCATTGAAGAAGGGCTGATTATGGAGGAGTTAATAAGCCAAGTAATGGCTGATTAATGCCCCAAAAAACAGTTCCAACGGTAGGCAGAAAGTTTCTGCCTTCCGTCGTTCCAAATTCAACTTTCCAGAAACTTTAGGGACCAAACTGTAAATATTAAGCAATTTATGGTCCAAAAAGATAATATCAGAAAGTCCCCACAGCCCGTGACCCGTGACCCGTGACCCGTGACCTGAGACCGTGATCGGACGGGACGGGCGCGCGGCGACGGCGCGCGTGTGGGCTTAGCCTTGAACCCAAGCACATCTAGGTCATTCCTCCTTTAAACACATGGGATACCCCTTGGGGTCCCAAATCATTTACCACATTAGAGACTTATAAAGAGAGCAATTCTTCCTTTTTCCACCGATGTGATAGATTTGTCCCACACCATATTTCCATGCCTCAAAAACCTTACTTCGTGGACCAATATCTCTTTCATTTCTCAACGAAATTTGACGATTCTTGGCCCTACGGTCATCTACTCACTTAGTAGATTATGCATGTGAGAGGAGACAAAGCCTCCAACATACAGAACACTAGTGTTTAATTCATTAAATATGGGTGGACGCACCTCCCCGCCAAAGGCAAATTTCCAACAATCCCCTCTATGAAAGAGAGATTATGGCGCGCGCACAAGGTGCCTACTTTCATAAATCTTTCAGCGAAAAGATATTGCATCAGGAGAGGTAGCTTCCGCTTTGAACCTTCCCTAGTTGAATACCATCGGACTTACTTACTGCGCGGTAAACGTGATGTCTTGAACCGTCAGTGTTTTGTGTAAGCCAAGACAATGATACCAACACAATAACTCTTCTTATTCGTTTTCATTCTTACGATTTTGTCCGTTGTGGCCGTGGACACACTTGGATTCTTAAGTGCGTTCATTTGAGGCGGCCTTCCTCACACTTAAATAGGTGATCTCCTACAAGGTATCCCGATATACCCCACTTCACAAGTGTTAGGAATCATTAAAAGTTTCCCCAATCTTAACCTCAACCGTTTGAGGATCGTTTAAAGGTTTGGAAGCTTAACCTTTATCCACCATGCATGTATCACTTTAATGTCTATCGCGGGAACAACTTTGGATTCATGTTTTCGTACAGAAATCATCATCCGAAGTGTTTCTTGCTTCCACCGAAGCGCTCAACTGAACCTTTTGCCGCTTAGTTTTCCCATTGAACTAAATTCTTAGGATCTCCAATTAGTATGGTTGGGTTACCACCGCAAAGGTTCGTATTGTTTGGGTTTTAAGTCTATTCCCCTAGACAGGCAGAACACTTGATCTCCGGATAGTCCCTTAGTTAGTAAATAATGAAGTGACACTCGTAATGATCAACTGCCATACGGTCTTATGTCTCCGACAGATCCTGACAGATATGTCCAGACGCCGTCATTCGTGCCCTTCCTGAAGCCGACCGGCTAACCACAGTGTATAACTGCTGAAGGCACGGGTTTATCCCAATAAGGGACGTCCTCTAATGAGTCGTGAAGTTACTCAACTTCTTTCATGCTTTGTATAAAGCGATAAACTCTGATTCCATCATGAATCGGCCGATGCAAGTTTGCTTAGAGAATTTTCCAAGATCCATCATACATATTTACCTATGGCATTGGTGTTCTTTATATCTGATGTCCAGTTTGCATCACTTTGTTCTCCTAGAACCGCTGGACATCCAGAATATCATAATCCGTAGATAAGCGAATAATTCAGACATCGTCATATCCGACTTAACGTCTTCTACCGATCATGTATTAAAATCAATAGTGAACCTTAGTTCAACTAATCTGTTTGTTGGCCGATACCAGATCGGTTGTAGTGTGTACAATACATTGAACTATACGTGACCTGTGTGTATCGCTCCTTGTCTATGGGTGCACCATGATTCCAATCCGTTCTATGATTCATATCCATTGGTGGCTTCAACGAGACTGTCAACTATCGACCAGTCCGTTAGATGTCTTAGAAATCCAATTCCTAAGATGTCATCTGTGATACCCATATCTTTCATATCGAGACTTTATTTCAATATGACTTTTACTTTCATACTGTTGATTCTCCAACTGTTGACTTTCCAACTTCAGAGTCAATGTTTCTGTGGTCAGATTCATTGTTTCTGTTTTATCTGAAACTTTCAGGACCAAAATGTAAACATTTCAGGGACCAAAATGAAAGTTCAGGAAGAAGCCCAACAGTTCAGCAAACCAACTCTGATCCTCTTCTTCCAACTCTCCGATTGGAAAGGCTGTTTCAACATTCATGCCACGCAAGACTGCAATGGCCCTGGATGTTAAGCTACTCACAGGGGAGCACATCTTACAACCCAAAGGTTCTTTTCCCGGCGGAAGATCAACTATTACACAAGTATGGTTCTATATGATGGAATCTATTTCTCTCTTTGTAGCTTCTTTCCAAAGCAGCGCTTCTGGAGATGACAATTATTTGTCAATTGTCCATGGTTCGTTCTCAACCATACAAGCTAGAAGGACTGGAACAAGTCTTTGTCCCCTTTTTTGCTCCGTCTCGGTTCAACATCTAGAATCCCTGAGTTCTGCAGATCTGGAATATTATGTTTCGGATAGCCAGCAACTTTCGAGTCCTGTAGATACGGAACGTCTAGTTCCGGACAGTCAGGTCCTCGCGGGTTCTTGTTAACCTTGGGCAATTGCTTATTTTTCCTTTTCAAGGAAAGTTATCTTCAAAGAATTCAGCATTCTTTGACACCAAGAGGCGATAAGCTCTACTGTTATTTGCAGATCCAGTGGATATGCAATCTACAGTCTTAGGTCGAACTTGACCTATTTTGGTATTCCAACTTCTACCAAACTACCCCACATCATAACTTTTGTATATGAGATCATTTTCATGTCTCACACGGAGAGTTATCCTTATCCTTATGAGGAGTTCTGTTGAGAATCGCATTAGCGGTAAGGATCGCCTTTCCCCACATAATTTGGGCGTACGTCTTTGCACTTGGCTAACACAGTTAGACTGAGGTGAGTAATGAGCAGTCGTTTAATAAACGATGCTTCACATTCTCCCCCTCTATCACTACGAATTTCTCAATCTGTAGGCTTAGTTGATTTTCAACTTCTACTTTGTAACGCTTATCCGCTTCAACAACTTCATCTTTGCTTTTCAACAAACAAAGGATTCCATATGTTGTACCATCATCAATGAAGATCACAACGTACTTGTCTCCCCCCTCTATTTTGTATAAACTTCAAATCACCCAAGTAGGTGTGACTAAGTTCTAGAGGAGCGGTTCTTCTTTCGCTATTCCCTTGACGGAATTTGGAAAGGTGATTTTGCCTCTTCGTCTACCTCACATTCATTTTGAGGGTTTATGTCGACAGTAGGCAACAATCTCAACATCGTTAGATTTTGAATGAGTTTCTATTTAACGTGATGACATAGATGCACGGATTACAAATATATCATTCATTTGGCTACAGACATATTGTACCATTCTTAGTTATTACAGACCTGTTGGACTATTCTCAAACCAGCTTGACCAACAGCATCCCTTAAACAAAGTTTGGGACATGTATCACCTCATTTTAGAGTGATCTCATTCCCTGAAGTCCTATTGAGGACAACCTCTCCAACCCCTTCTACTTTAGAGGTGGCGTTGCTTCACATGAACAACCTCTTGCCCGTGGTTAGGGCGTAACCATATCATATATGATCTAGATACTCAGGCCCACTCCAATTGTTTTGGCAGACTGAGTGTCCAATTTCTTTTCTGCATTTGGTTAGGCCTTCATATCATTTAAGACCTGGAAACTCTGGCCCACCTTACTAGGTGTCCATTACTTTTCCTATGAAATGAATTCTGGCACCACTCCAGTCGCCCATAGGCTTTGTATGGCTGAGTGTCCAATATCATCATATCAAAAGAATTTTGGCCCACTCCAGTCGCCCGGAGGCTTTGTATGACTGAGTGTCCAATATCATCCTATGAAGGATCTTCTGCCAACTAGTGTGACAAGCTCAACGTCTTTAGCTTTTAGTCTTCTTCCGTTATGGTTGGTGTCCAGATAATTCTTGGTGCTTACTTAAGAGTGGTAACAGTTTTTGCACAGTCAGCGAATCTTTCTCCCTCGTATGTGCGAACATACTTTACACACTTTTAATAATTACACTTAAAAGAACGGATCTTTTTAAGTCGTTTACAAAATCCAATCTTTAAACGGGAAAAAAGAAGAGATTAAACTTCTGATTTTAAAGCGTAAGGAATATAAATTATTTTGTGAAAATATTTTCATATTCCTCCTTACTTTAAGCCATTTTAATCAGAAATTATTTAATCTTATTCTTGACAAACAAGAAAAAGTACTTATCTCAATTTCGGATTCTGGCCCACTTCAGTCAGCCTCTCTAATGCCATTAACAGTCATCACTAATGCCATTAACAGCCATGTGTGTGGCAGTTAAGGAGTCCCTCCTCCATGCTATATATTGATGCCTCATTTGACTCAATAACGTGACAGAAAATAGCAGAAAATGCAGCACAAAATAGTGAACAAAAACTGCAAAACAGTCACGAAAAACACTGCCAAACAGTGACGAAAAATAATAAGGAAAGACACACATATACACAAGATATACACAACAGAGACACACTATATACACAGAGACAAAACAGAAGAGAAAATAGAAACTCTTCCTTCCTTTTTCATTTCTTCAGCAAGTCGATTCATATTTATTTTCTTCGTCAGACTCAACCTATTGGCTTTATAGCGTTGAGATTAAAGTTTTGTTTTATCTTGGGAGACTATTGCCCGCTAACGTAAAAGCATATATACGGGACAATCTTGTCTTAAGGACAGAGTGCAATCACTCGACTCAACACACAACGTTGTAACTGTCCAGATTTAGTTGTTTCTTGATTTCAGGTGATCAAGATTCAAGATACAACAAGCTTGCGGCAATTTTGAAGATTGACCATTTATTTAGCCTTTCAAACACTTGTAATATTTATTTACTTCCCGTACTGCTTTATAAAGTACAATAGAGTACTAACAAAACATTTAAACCATTTTGTCTTTTTCTCTTCAAAGGCATCTCTTTTGAAATAACACTTTCCTTTTTTGATCCTTTTGTGAAAATTTCCAAGTTTGGGAAAAGAGGTCGATTTGTTTTTTCTCAAGGATGTACCACTTTTTCCGTTTTCTGTGTTTCCTTCAAGGGAAAAAAATATTTCTTTTTATCATTTTATGAGAAAAAATATCCTTTGTTTTTTATTGAGTCCGAATCAAAACGTGACGGGGTTCCTATTCTTTCTAATGATATAAACATCGTCTGACTATTTCATCTAAGTTTTAACCATGAATTTCAATAATACAAGTATCTTTTCAATACAATGCACATAAATATAATCGAAAGTGGGCTGGTGGGTTTACGGATTTGGTAAACCCATCGGGTGAAATAATAGACCATGTTTACCCATGATTGGGCCTTCAAGGTTGGTTTAACTCGGGATAATGCAGTATTGAGATTCAGGCCCAACAGAAGCGGCTGACATGTATGTTTTGGGCCAATGGACCCGGGTGAAGAGTGTTCATGCAAAGAGGGGAAAAAGACAGTGAGAGTTAGAAGATATCTATACTTTTTTAACTATTTAATAAAACTCCTGCATAAATATTATGCACGCATATTTTAAAGAAAAGGAAAATTGTTTGTATACTTAAATTGTATACATCAGATACACATGTGATAATCGGATAAAAAACAACAGACCCACAACAGGCCCAAACTGCAAACATGAATACCCAAAAGCCCAATATTCAAAATTTTGTACAAGAGGTAAATGTTATGGGCCAATAGGCCCTAATTCGACTCATACAGGAAGAGATTGAAAGAAAAGAAAGTTCATCCCAAGGTATATCATGCCATGTCAGGCTCGAGAAAGGAAGAATTTACATCTAAACTCATTCGCTAATGCAAACCAGCTTGGTTTATACTAAAACGTAGGTATATAAATGATATATTCCTTGTATACTTAGGGTATACAAGGTATACATGACTGTACACACCCAATGTATACTCCATTATATGCAAGTGTAGGATTTTTGTTGGGTTCAAAACATATAAGTAGGCACAACGAAAGTTTAAAATTTTATTCTACTTACCCCAACAATTTCTTCTGATATGGTTATATGACAATCAAAAACCTGTAACATAAAATATGAACACTTACAGGTTGTATTATCTGGAGTCTTTACTTAGGGATAACACGCGATTGTCCCTTCGACTGCAAGCACTATGCTATGGTTTATTCCTCTGTCAAGAAAGTCAGAAAATCTCGGTAGAGGTTTAAGAGATTTTATCATAGACTCTAAGTCTAGAATTGTTTATGAGAATTAGTATTCTTAGTATGTTTAATAACAATAAGGTTGTGCTTTATTTATAGTTAAAATTAGGTCAGAATACATTTTAGGGTTAGACCTAATCCTGGCCCAAAACTCGAGGTGCAGTGGGCCAGTCCGATTGGGCTCACTGTCGGGTCGGCGCCGCGGCGCCCTACGTAAAAATTTGTTTCCGTTTTCATTTAATATATATATATATATTCAACACATTAAATCCAAAATTTAATTTTTATTTAATTAAATAATTTTCATCTAATAGAAATTATCCCATAGTTATTATCAATTTAGATATCTCGCTTCCAAATTGAATATTTAATATTTTCTCAATACACCCTTAGACCGAAAAGACAATCGACATAGTGTGACCCTATAGGCCTTCACATGTCGACACTAATATAATTAAGGTCCACACGGAACTTCTAGACTGCGCCGTATGACGAACTCAATATGTGAAGTACATTACATGAATCCAGCAAACATAACCTTTATGTGAGATGATAAATTTCATTCATTCGCGACACACTCAATCAAGCTTAGGATTTGCCATGTGTCTATCCAAATGGCTTGATCACTTTATCTCATCTATATTAGTCGACAACTAGATCATATTCTAAATATGTCTCTTGCATTAACCAATGACTTGGTCGACCTAATATCACTGAGAAGTTGAGTGCTCTCTCGAATATCCAATCGAGGAATTAATCCTATCCTTGGCTCAACTACCACCTTAATTTACATCATAATGCACCCAACATAAGTCATATCTTATCCTATAAGGAGTTTAAGCTTAGGACAGGGTCAAAGTATATTACTTTGTAAACAATGTGCGTATTGACCTCAAGTCAAATGACTTTCATCTCCCTCACGCTGATAACACTTTAGACATGTATAACAAATAGTTTATCAGTAGGGTATACCAATACTTTCCAAAAGTATCAGTAGGGTATACTCGGATTCAGTCGTCGAATTAACAAGTGGTTTCTTGCTTTGAGTTGCCTTTCCAACTTACTGCTTCACCATTGAAAATGAAGGCATATCGAGACTGTGACAACCTTAACAATCTATTAGGTCTATCTCCTAATTCCAAGAATGTAGTAGGCTTCACCCAAGTCCTTCATCATGAAGGTGCTGGATAATCATTTCTTGACTGATTGCATGAGAGTCTTATTATCTCCCATTATTAATATGGCATCTACATATATAACAATGAAGACAATTCTCTCTTCTTTGTGCTTACTATTAACGCAGGGATCTTCTTTGTTTCTAACAAAGTCAAACGATTTGACTGTTTTGTCAAAGTAAATATTCCAACTCTTTGAGGCTTGCTTAACTACATAAATGAACTTCTGTAGCTTGCATACTGCTTTGGGCTTACTCTTGGATATAAAACCATCAGGTTGTATCATATATGCCTCCTCAATTGGATTACCATTGAGAAAGCAGTTTTAACATCCATTTGTCAAATGTCATGATCATAGTATGCGGCTATTGCAAGCAAAATCCGAATTGACTTAATTTTCGCAACGGGTGAAAAAGGTTTCATCATAATCGACCCCAGGCCATTGATTATAACCTTTAGCCACCAATCTTGACTTATAAGTCTGTACCTTGCCATATGCATCAATCTTCTTCTTGAAGACCCATTTGCATCATATGGGTCTAACCCCTGTTGGCAAATCAACCAAGTTCCAAACTTGATTGATGTACATCGAGTCCATCTCAGATTTCATGGCTTCTTGTCATCTCTGTGAATCAATGTCTAACATAGCTTCGATGTAGGTTGTAGGTTCATCGTCATCAGGAATATCTATCTCATTGTGTGTTTCAACAAGGAGATTATGTATTTCAGGCGGACGATGAGTCCTAGTGGTCCTATGGAGTTGATTATTCTGCGTTTCAGTGTTTGATGCATTCTAATTATGAGAAGGTCTTTGTGTGCTGGACAATCCATCACCTTGAGAGCTTTCAGGAATGTCATTTTCATGTATTTCCTGAATGGAATGATGTACAACCATTGTATCATCTTCTATTGGTTGTGTATGAGAGCCTTGCATTTCTACACTGTCTTTCGTAGCACTCCCACTGGCTGAAGGGCGTACTCTAAGTACCCAATCTTCACCAAATACTCCCATTGAATCCTTGTCTAGGTCTTTTGACAAGGGTTCAACTTCTGTGCTATCTTGTGGTTCTTGAATTTCTTCAAGCTTTATCGTATTGCAGCTTTGTTCCTTGTAGACATAGTCTTCTTCAAGGAAATTTGCATTTCTGGAAACAATGACCTTATGTTCTCCAGGAAGATAGAAATAGTATCCCTTAGTTTCCTTTGGATACCCCACAAAATAATATTTCTCACTTTTAGATTCCAACTTGTCAGTAAGCATCTTCTTTACATATGTAGGGAACCCCTAGGGTCGTATATGTTTAAGTGTTGGCTTTTTGCCATTCCATATCTCATATGGAGTTTTCTCTACTGACTTTGAAGGAATCCTTTTCAGAATATAAATTGAGCTTTTCAATGCATAGCCCCAAAGGTATATTAGTAGAGCTGAGAAATTCATCATGAATCTAACCATATCTAATAGGGTTCGATTTCTCCTTTCAGCAACACCATTCATTTGTGGCGTTCCAGGAGGTGTCCATTTTGATTAGACTCAATGAAGCTTCAAGTAATCTAGAAATTCTTTACTTAAGTATTCACCTCTTCGATCTGATCGAAAGGTATTGATACTTATTTCACGTTGCTTCTCTACTTCTGACTTGTACTCCTTGAATTTCTCAAAGGCTTCGGACTTGTGTTTCATAAGATACACATGCCCAAACCTTGTGAAATCGTCTGTAAAAGTGATGAAGTAAGGGAAGCCTCCCTTAGCTTGAGTTGAAAATGGCCCACATACATCAGTATGGACCAACTCAAGTAACTCTTTGGCTCGCACCCCTTTCCCAGAAATTGGCTTGTTGGTCATCTTTCCTCTCAAGCAAGATTCACAGTTACCATAGTACTCCAAGTCAAATGGTTCCAGGTAGTCTAACTTTCTTAATCTTGCTATCCTTGATTCATTAATGTGACCAATTCTACAGTGCCATAAGTATATGAGGTTTCTTGGATTACTTATCTTAGCTCGTTTGTTTTGCACATTGAAAATTTCACGACTACAGTTTAGAACATACAGACCATCCACAAGCAGAGCATTTCCACAAACAAAACCATTAAAAGACACTACATAACTGCCATTGGCAATAAATGAGAAAAATCCCTCAATGTCTAACACTAGGATAGAAATAATATTCCTCGTCAATGAGGGAACAAAATTACAATTATTTAGTTCTAAACAAAAGCCTAAAGGTAAACCTAGTCTATAAGTTCTCACGCGTTCAGCATCCACTCATGCTCCATTTCCAACTCGCGGGACTACCTTCCAAGGTCCAACCTCTCTGTTGTCAATCAGACCCTGCACATTATTACAAATGTGTGAGCCACAAGCGGTATCTAATACCTAGCAGTGAGAATTACTTATAGATATGTTTATTTCAATGACAAACATACCTTATCCAGTAGATCCAGGAGCACCTAGTGCTTTGCCTCTTCCTGGAGTTGTGCAGTCCTTCTTCCAGTACCCCTTCTTCTTGCAGTTGAGGCACACATCCGAAGCTACCTTTGCTTTATTTTGAACACCTCCACTAGGTTTCATAACTGTAGGTGCAACAATTGTCTTACCCTTCTTCTTCTGCATGTTCTTACCCTTGGGTTTGAATTTGCAAAAAGAGCCCACCATGAGCACAACTTTACCTTTAGAGGTAGATGATTCAAAGGTCTTCAACATGTTGTGAAGCTCTGGAAGACTTGCCTTGGTCCCATTCATATTGAAGTTCACAATGAAATTCTCAAATGAACCAGAAAGTGAATTCAGAATTAGGTTGACAGAGACATTTACAGGCAACTTCGTTTCAATCGAAACCAACCTTTCTATCAGCCCAATCATCTTCAGAACATGTGCTGACACTTGACCCCCATCATTTAGCTTACACTTGAAAAGGTCCCTCAACGGTTCATACTCCGTTGTCTGAGACTGTGAGTCATAGAGACTCTTCAAGTGTTCTAGCATCTCGTTGGGGCCCATGTTTTTATGTTGCCTCTGTAACTCCAAGGTCATGGAGGACAACATTACACATTGTGCCGATGTAGCATCGTCTAGATGTTTCTGATAAGTAAATCTTGTAAAACAGGGCATACTCAGCAGAATCTTCAGCAGGGACTGTGGGGAACACTGTGTCTAACACATACTCAATTCTTTCTAGTCTTCAAATCAATCGCAGATTTCTTAACCAGTCAGGGTAATTTGATCCAATCAACTTATTTGTCTCGACCAACATTTTCAGTGATAGATTCAACATTTTATACGACTGAAGAAACAATTAGATTTGAAATTAAACTCTAATATAATTTCTATTGAACACATTCGATAACTAATTAATATGACCTTTAGTTTAATTAGCTTCCACTATTTTAACATACTATTCGACCCCATGGAAGAATACGGACTCATATCAAATATGGTCATAATGGGACATGATCCAGGTCCATGCTATCTCCGCGTTTGATGTGGCTGATAACTTCAACAGCACAACCTGGTAAGTCTCTAAGCCAATTACAAACAATTTGTAATTCATGCTTGACCGAATGTTCTAAACAATCGATCTGCGTCCCTCGGCTTGTCCGACACTGTGGCGCCAAGACAACCTACAAGTCAACCCCGTTCTGCGACTGCAATTATGTATCTAAGTGAGTTTTGCCTTAAATAGCAAACATTGTGATGAAAATACTCATGAAGGTTTATCACTCACTTCTACATTTAACATAAATCTATGAAAGAGTCTGAGTCCTCCTAGACTTAGAGCAAATGCTGTGGCATAAATACTCATCTCGCCAAAAAGGAATTTGCACTACAATCAATTATAACGGACGACGCGTTCATTTCAAATGAGACTTGTATTAAAATTTTAGGGAATATTTTATTCAGAATTTTAACCAAGATCAACTATAGTATGCTATATCAAATATAACATCTTAATTATCATGCAAAGTCTATTAAGAACTTATTGGGTACCACTTGCTCAAGCATGATATTAAGCGGTTTAAACACATACTGGGTGCCGCCTACCCAGACAGTTATTTGCAGACGTTAGTATAGTAATTTAAATGACAATCATTTAGCACATAAACAATATAATTATCAAATATAATGTATAATAATAATCATGGGTTAAACATTCTGAACTCTCATTTTTTTTATTTCTGGACAGGTGGGGCCGCGACGCTAATCATTAGGGCCGCGGCGCCACTGAGGCAGAAGCCCTTCGGTTTCTGCAAATGCATTAGCGTCGCGGCGCTCCACCATGAAGTCGCGACGCTGCAACGGCAGAAACCTTTCGGCTTCTATAAATGCATTAGCGTCACGACGCTCTACCATGGAGCCGCGGCGTTGCAAAGACAGAAACCTTTCGGCTTCTGTAAATGCGTTAGCGTCGCGACGCTCCACCATGGAGCCACGGTGCCTACTGTCTAATGAGTTCAAAATTTTGAAACGAAACATTAGGGCCGCGGCGCTCCACCATGGAACCGTGGCGCTAACGTCCTGACAAAACGTTTCTGTGTTGATTTTTCAAAATCGTTCGAGCCTTAAATCAAATTTAGGGATCAAATCACAGATCCTTAATCCTCACCCACCATTATCAATAATGCACATATCGACTATCATACATTCATACTCGTTCTTCGCCGTGCACCATGCAATGAGTCAGATATCCGCACTTTTGGCTTAGTTCGAGTTAGAACGGAATTACTTCCTCGAGTTAGCGTAGGAGATAATTTAGGGTGATATCAAAAGGTTAACATTCGGTCAAGATATGTAGGATTTCAAGAAGCCTTGTTTTAATCCAATTTTATGTTTAACTCATATTATTATGTTATTCAATTTATTATATAACCATTGAACTAGCCTGGGCTCTGATACCACTGTAGGGTTTTTGTTGGGTTCAAAACATATAAGTAGGCATAGTGGAAGTTTAAATTTTTTTTCTACTTACCCCAACAATTCTTCTGGTATGGTTATATGATAATAAAAAACATGTAACATAAAATATGAATACTTACAGGTTGTATTAACTGGAGTCTTTACTTAGGGATTACTCGCGACTGTCCCTTCGACTGCAAGCACTATGCTATGGTGTATTCCTCTGTCAAGAAAGCCAGGAAATCTCGGCAGAGATTTTGAGAGAGTTTATCCTAGACTCTAAGTCTAGAATTGTTTATGACAATTAGTATTCTTAGTATGTTTAATAACAATGAGGTTGTGTTGTATTTATAGTTAAAATTAGGTTAGAAATGTTTTAGGGTTAGGCTTAAGCCTGACCCAAAACCCGAGGTGCAGTGGGCCATTTCGACTAGGCTCACTGTCGGGTGGGCGCCGCGGCGCCCTACGTAAAAATCGATTTCTGTTTTCATATAATATATATATATATATATATATATATATATATATATATATATATATATATATATATATATATATATATTCAGCACATTAAATCCAAAATTCAATTTTAATTTAATTAAATAATTTTCATCTAATAGAAATTATCTCATAGTTATTATCAATTTAAATATCTCAGTTCCAAATCGAATATTTAATATTCTCTCAATACACCCTTAGACTGAAAAGACAATCTCCATAGTGTGACCCTATAGGCCTTCACATATCTACATTAATCCAATTAAGGTCCACACGGAACTCCTAGACTTCGCCGTATGACGAACTCAATATGTGAAGTACGTTTACATGAATCCAACAAACATAACCTTTATGTGAGATGATAAATTTCTTTCATTCGCGACACACTCAATCAAGCTTAGGATTTGCCATGTGTCTATCCAAATGACTTGATCACTTTATCTCATCTATATTAGTCGACAACTAGATCATATTCCAAATATGTCTCTTGCTTTGGCGAATGACGCTCTCTCGAATATCCAATCGAGGAATGAATCTTATTCTTGGCTCAACTACCACCTTAATTTACATCATAATGCACCCAACACAAGTCGTATCTTATCCTATTAGGAGTTTAAGCTTAGGACAGGGTCAAAGTATATTACTCTGTAAATAAGGTGTGTATTGACTTCAAGTCAAAGGACTTTCATCTCCCACACGCTGATAACACTTTAGACATGTATAACAAATAGTTTATCAGCAGTGTATACCAATACTTTCCAAAAGTATCCATGTGTCCATCACTAGTAACAATTACCAATAGCATGTGAGACAAGCTACATTCTCTAAGAATGTGATGCAGACCACATGTTGACTTATAACATATCATCAATATCTCATTCTCGATGATTATTAGTCGAGGCTATTTTAGAGTTATGCTCTATCATCAATATCTCACTTTATTAATGAGAACGTAAGCTCAAAGGATGCATATTAATGAATAATTACAAATAATCAAATAATAATTCAATAATTGCAAATGCCATAAATATTAATCTTATTAATAATACGAATGTGTTCAAGTACATTTGTCTCTAATGATAATTGTCTCTAGGACATACATACTTTCAGCAAGGACGCCCATTTTTTAGAGCTATTAAGGAACACAAAGGCAGCTAAGCAGGAATACATAGATGATGATTGTTCAGGTAGAAACAGAGAATAACTGATAGTTGGGATATGAAACTCGCAAAAACTAATAATTCAGGTGTGTTTTTTTACCATTATCTCTTATAATTACACAAATTTATGATTTATTTGAGATCACATTTTAAAAAAATTCTTAAACGTCGTATCCGGTCAAAATGCATCACATAAGGGGATGGAGGGAGTATACTTTTTATAAAAGAAAGTCAAGTATAATACTAAAGTCTTATTCAATTTTCATAACATATATATATATATATATATTGTAAGCTTGACAACCGTGTAAGTAAGATGTATGTTGTTTTATTGTCATTTGATCCAATAACGTTCCGTTAGATAGGAACAGAATTGATAAATACTGGTAACTCTCGGATAGAGTGTTAGAACAGAAAAATCCAATTTTCATATCGTCGGAGTGCTTCCGACTTGTCTAGGGTCCTAACAGGTGAGATTATCCCCCGTCTCTACACCAAGTTGTTGACAATACTGAGTATAATACTCAACCCTTCTGGCAACAGTCTGAGCGTTGCCACCATCACATTCAATCCGACCATTAATAGCTCGAATAGTTGGTCCAAAACCTTGGCCAGAAGTAATGATAGAATGACAATTGTTCATCCAATACCACAAGGCTGTCTTGAAGGAAATAACACCATCTCTTGCTACTATGTCAGGGTCATTTAGGCCATCGAATCCAATGGATTTTCCAGCAGGACCATAGTTGAAGTTCCATGATAGTTGGATTGGTCCTCGACCATAGTAGTTCTTGCCTGAGACGCAAGGGTACTCTGTGTTGTTCTCATCACAATAGTCGCCTGAAGGACCATTTATCTCATTTATGAAGCACATGTCTGCGTATAAAACGAAACAAGAAATTAGTCGTATGTTAATTAAATTGATAATTAACACTAATATATATTAAGACACACCTAGTTGATAGTTCAAGTAGAAAAGGAAACAACTGATAGTTAGTCTAACCAATTTCGAGATATGTTTTAATACGTAGATGGAGAGTTCAAGTAGGAAAAGGAAACAACTAACGGTTGGAGTGTGAAACTCGCGAAAAAGCGATAGTTTAAGAGTGTTTTAACCATTAACTCACTAAAAATCCGTCGGAAACATTACCAAATATCTCCAACGAGACCCAGCATGTAACCGAGTGAATGATTAAGATAAAAACAAGATGGTTCGAAAACCATCTTTGCAATAAAACAAAAAACATATACATATATACGTATCAAATTTATTACTTCTTATTAAGATTTAGTTTTAGGCCACTAATTTCATTAACCTTCCCTATTATTACAACATGAATAATGGAAATGCAAGTAATTAAGAAGCTTACGTCCAGTTTCATGGGTGACATGAGCAAAGAAAGCAGCAATCTCACGCTTAGAATCATCAGTAGAACCCACAGTTCCAAAATTAGGATAAGATTTAAGAGCTTCAAGGAAGTTAGACCTTGTATAAAACCCTTTTCCTTCACAGTTAGAAGCAGCTTGATCAGCTATTCCATTGAAGAATGCATCAGATACAACACCAGAAACTGAACCTCCATTGCTTGTTGATTGTGGTGAATTATTGTTACTAAAACAAGGTCCTCCTTGACACCCTTGTCCACAATAATCATTTCCACTTCCACAATATCCCCATTGGCTGCAGCATAAATTTTCTGAACAACCACAATTTTGTGCCAAGATTAATCTTGGAATAGCTAATGCAAAAAGGAAAATGAAATAGAAGTTCATCTTTCTTTGTATAAAGGGTGGGGTGAAGGGTATGAATCAGTTCACAAATGTGGAGGAAAGTCTATTAAGGCACAGATATTTATAGATGGGAAATTATTGATTAAGGGTTTGCTACATTAATAAACACTCATACAGATAAGACCTCTATTTTAAAAGCAACACTTACACCCTTTATGATGTTCTTTCTTTTTTTATAAAAAATAATCTATAAATGAAAATTCTACACAAATAAAACGTCATCTAATTAAGTATATTTAAGATAATTTTGAACGAAGTAATAAATAAAAAAAGAGAAATTTCTATATAATAAATATTGTAATTAGATAAAATTACAAATAATATATATTTAAAGTGTAAAAAAATTATTATTAATAGTTGATATATCTTATTTAATATATTTCATTATTGATATACATCCTAATTAGAGGTGTAAGTGTAAAAGTTTCATAATACAGAGGGTGTAAGTGTCTGATTTTAATATATAAGGAGTCTATTTGTAACTGAGTCATAATACATCAAAATTTAGTGTAGCTAACCCATTAATTAATTATAGAAGAGCCACTATTGTTGAATTGTTCAAAATTATATTGACCATACTTTTTGTATGGGTTGACTTCTGACTTTTTTGAGTCTTTAAGATATTGTCAAAAAAGTCATTTACGCTAGAAGTAGATTGTCAAACATGCAATTCAAAAGGGCAAGGGTTCTCACTTTTGAACTCATATATTTCTCCTTCTAGAATTGAAGACACCACCAGACGAGATGCATTGAATCATAAACTTAAATATTACATACACATAGGTAATGATCATAAATCTATATATGGTAACTATTGAAGTGTTACCATATAATCTAAAAGTTTAAGTTGTTAGATAACGTGTTGACCTGATTTTTTTTCATGGTCCAAGCACGTGAAAATTCTTTTTGAGAATATGTGGCGGTGAGGTTCGATCCCAGGACTTTTGATCTGCTCTGATATCATATTGAAGTGTGTGATCATCTGATTTAAAAACTTAAGTTATTAGATAGAACACACTTTTAATATTTGATTATATTCTCAATAGTAGCAAAGCAAAACAAATATAGAGAGACATATATATTATTTCAATTTGAACGGTATATAAATACTCATTTGGTTCATATTTATAAAAGAAAAGTAGTTGCGAGACTTTTCAAAAGATACTTAGAAGTTGTCTAGTTGAACTACTTAAAAGTTGCCTGCTTTATTGCAAGCTTTTTCATAAAATTGTGTACTTAAATAGACATCCACAATACCGTGTGCTTATAACATAATTAAACTTTTAGCATTGTTGCCATATTCTGTAATGGATAAACACTTAGCATAACTCACAATCTTGCCATTATAATAATGGCCTACTTGTAACTTGACTTTTTTTTTCAAAAAAAAATATCAAAAATTAACCGAATCGAACCGATACCGAAGAGAAACTGAGATGATGAGACGGTTTCGAAAAGTCTAATTTTGATTATATAAAATAAAATAATTGAAAAATTGGTATGATATAAATTTTATAAAATAACCGCCTGAACCATACTATTGACACCCCTAATAATTAGTATAATAAAATAAATAAGTACATAAGTAAAGTAAATTATTATTAACTAAGCAAAAGCTAGTTTGTGATAATTTGGAGCAATAGCAATGAAAATATGAGATTTTTACGGTAATAAGGCAAGCTATATGATTGTTTATATAAATATGAATTTTTTTTTAATTACAAGATAACAATTCAGACCTGAAGAAGGCATTCCCGATGTTTTCATTCGCCACCTACCTCCTCTATTTTTCATAAGCGACAGTAATTCAAAAAGATACAATAGATATATACTTAATGTATTTTGATACTATATATCTTATATATAATACCGTTAATTATACTATTTATATAATAATTAAATATGTGACATACCAGAATTATTCCGTAAATATATAATGAAATTATTTCATTATTATACTTTTAATATAATTAAGTGTTGCTAAGTATATATTTAATATACCCGAATTATTTTATCACTATATGTTTTATATAATTAAATTGGTCAATAAGATATCCCAAGGATTATTCCGATGAACCACAATTTTTCTGCCTCTCTGAATTTTTGAAAAAATATCTTTATACTATGAGCCCATTTGGATTAGCTGATTAAAAGTAACTTTTAAGCACTTAAACTACAAACACTTTTAAAGTGTTGGAGCTGAATTTACAAAGAAGTTGTTACGTGTTTGGCTAAAAGTACATAAGTAGTTGATGTGTTTGGTAAAAAAAAGTGATGAAAAACACTATATTTTGTTAGAACGACTAAAATGCCCTTAAAGATGTTAATAGTAAAAATGAATTAATAATTGAATTTTTTAAATTCTAAATTAATTTTAGTACAAGTTAATTTATGTCAAGTTCTAAATATATTAGATAAATTTATTTTAATTTATGAGAAGTTTTTTTTCTCTTGTATCAGATCGTCAATGTATATTCATTTACGTTCCATGAATGTAAATTTTATTTAACATTAATATGTGGGAAAAGCAAAATGTGAAGAATAATATTTTTAAAGAAAAAGATCAGCTACGAGAAGTGTATATACCAAAAGAAAAGATTGTTAACTAAGCTTTGAAAGGACAAAATTTTTACAAATTAATAGTCTCCTATTCATAAAAAGTTGCATGTGGAGGGCTTCACAATAGATGGAGTACCCAACCTGAAAGTCATTGCAGAATTGTTTAGAGGATAGGTGAAAGAAGGAAGATAAGGATAGAAATGTAATTTACTTGGTCAAACTTCAACTGTTTTTAAGTCAAAAAATAAAAAGTTAGGGTCCCCCAATTTTTTATTTTTGAATTATTTTAAGCACTTTCAACTTATTTTAAGCATTTTTCTATTTCACCAAATACTCAAAAAAAAAAAAAGCTTATAAATTGATTTGATCATCTTATAAGCTAATCCAAACACCCTCTATGAATATTCATGCAAATAGAGCTTTTCCGTTACTTAGTTTGTGACAGGTTATCATTAAAATAGTGTTAGCAAGATTTTAGGCATAGAATAAGGTTTAGTTATATAGTGCGGCATCTCTTAGAATTGTAGTTATATAGTATGGAAAAGGGTTAGAAATGCACTCAACGTATCATAAATGGTTTAAAAGTACCCTCCTCGCATCTATTAGATAAAAAATGCCCTTAAATCTTTTCTTTGGGTCTAGAAATGCCCCTTTTTAAGTAAAATAACATGACAATGGTGACATGGATTTTTGACCCATTTCAAAGGATTCGACCCAACTATTCTAAAAATCCAAAACTCATCATTTTCATACTGCGTTAGATTTCTTATCCGAATCTAACTGTTTCTCTTGCTTTGCTGGTGCTTATGCTTTATCCGGCAATTCCTAACACATGGGAGAAGGTCTAAAATATTACACTTGTAGTTGATGGTCTTTTGAATCATTTAGCTGTAATGACATAGCTCTTTCATGCTAATTATTGTGAAATTGAAGTTGTAGGTACAATAAAGTTGCTCTTCTAATAATTGCTCATTGAAGGATGTGAATCCGAAGATGTAGAAAGATTATGTTAATTTAAAAACTTTAAAATTAGGCTTATCTAATTGAGTCTTCCAAGAAAGGTTTCTAATGAATCTTACTGGGTGGGTTTGAGTTTTATACTGTTTACAAGTCTGGTTGTTAGATTGAGTTAAGAAAATTATGTGGACCAATAAGATGAAGCCAATTGTTTAATTAAATGACTCATCAATTGCCATGTCATTCTGCTGTTAAAAGGGGGCATTTCTAGACCCAAAGAAAAAAGTTGAGGGCATTTTTTGACCTAATAGGTGAAATGAGAACATTTTTTAATCAATTTTAATACGTTGAGGGTATTTTTTACCCTCTTCCGTTTTAAGCACTTGTTAACTTATTTTAAGCACTTTTCTATTTTATCAAACACTCCAAAAAGTTAAAAAGAGCTTATAAGTTGATTTGACCAGCTTATAAACTAATCCAAACACCCTGTAGGTATATTTTCTACAAATAGAGTTTTTCCGTTACTTATGATTAGTTTGTGACAGGTCATCATTAAATTAGTGTTAGCAAAGATTTTAGGCATAGAATAAGGATTTACTTATATAGTACGGCATCTCTTAGAATTATAATATGGTAATTATTGTTTGGTTATAGTTTTTATAATCATTTTATGCTAAAAATCTAATGTATATTTTAACAATGCTTAGTTACGTAATCTTTCCAATAAATATCCAATTGAGCTTTGAAAAAAGAGATTTTGACGTGTTGCAACATATTAATAGAGTTTAATCACATAAGTGACATAACTTTTGCATCCTTTCATAAATAGCATAATTAATATCGATTTTAGCATATATCAAATTCTCTTAATATGTTAATAATTAATGCAGGTCCCACAAAGTCATAATTCATAGTTATACCTTTCTTATTCCAAAAGGTGGAATCTCCCACCCCAGGAGCCCCCACACCCCGGTCCGACAGGTCTGTGAAGGAGGTAAATCATGGTGACTCAATTGATTTCAAAGGTTAGACTAAGACATCACGCCAGCGCACAAGGGGCCCTCCTTTATTTCAAGAAGAAACCCCCACACTGCCGCTGACGGGATTCGATCCTTGGTCTCTTATTCCAAATATCCCCCTTGAAACCAATTGAGCTGCCCAAGCGGACATAGTTATACCTTTCTTCTCTGCTCCAAAAGGTGGAATCTCCCACCCCAGGAGCCCCCACACCCCGGTCCGACAGGTCTGTGAAGGAGGTAAATCATGGTGACTCAATTGATTTCAAAGGTTAGACCACTACCACGCTGCGCACAAGGGGCCCTCCTTTATTTCAAGAAGAAACCCCCACACTGCCGCTGACGGGATTCGATCCTTGGTCTTTGCTCCAAATATCCCCCTTGAAACCAATTGAGCTGCCCAAGCGGACTATACCTTTCTTCTCTATTCCAACTTCTCTGTCCTATAACCGAAATCTATTCCACGATTCTAGCGAATTTTCTCCGTAATTATTTCCTTCCTTTTTCAGCAACTGTTATACACATTAAATTCGTCATATATTAAACAACATATTATTATGCACTATGTACATTCATGGTATAATATTATTATATACTTCAAAATATGCTTATCCAAATAATTTATGCTATATATCCTTATTATATTTAAATATATTTAAATATATTGAAGGGGAGTCTTAGAATAACTGGTACAATTGTTGTCATGTGACCTGGAGGTCACGGGTTTAAGCCGTGTAAACAACCTCTTGCAGAAATGCAAGGTAAGGCTGCGTACAATAGACCCTTGTGGTCCGACCCTTCCCGGACTCGCGCATAGCGGAAGCTTGGTGCACCGGACTGCCTTTTTATTTTTTATATTCAAATGTATATAATAGTAATGCACATGTAATTATACTATTTATGTATATCATATTAAGATATATGAGTAATACACTCATATATACTATTATTATTATTCATAAATTATTCAGTAAATATACAACGATGAATTATAATATATATATATATATATATATATATATATATGTGTGTGTGTAATATTAAATTATCCTTATTATTGAATTCAAATCTTGTATATTGTTATTAAAATTATTCATACCAGAAATATATCACAATTACGCAAAACTTAAAAAATATGTGCATATTTGGTGTATTTGTGAATATTTATGGTATAAACTTAATTAAAGTAATATATATTAAACATACATTGTTATTCAAATTTTAAAAATTTCAAACATTATAAAAATTATAAACTGAATCTGTAACATCTTGAAATAATGTGTATTAACCTAATTTGAAATCCAAAAGAAAAGAAATATGGTCCCATTAATCCACCTTTATTTGGAAATAAAACAAAACAATAAGCTAGACTTAAGGAATGACTTGGATGATGCCATCTTAAAAGAAGATTCTGATTTCAATGACACTTGAAAGATATCTTGCCAAACAAAAAAGAAAAGGAACAGGGTCATTCGCACAAATACTCCTATTTCAGGGTGGTGTTTAATTTTGCCCCCACAAATATGCGAGTCTCTATTCAGTATTTTAAAATGCAATGAATAGGACGAAAATACCTCTACCCAGACTTATAAATTTATTTTTTCGCATTATTGGGTATATTGTTGTTCCCACAAGCTATGCCGCAAAAGGCATAACTTATGCCTTTTACATTATGCTTTTACCAACATAAGTTGCTAAC